>OY755175.1:18912028-19337525 GCA_963576735.1 Bedellia somnulentella | reverse complement strand
ATAATACTATTTCAGACCTTTTCTCGACCATGAACGGCAAATCATTAATATATACTAGAAACAAAAATGGGCCTAATATAGATCCCTGTGGAACACCCATTTTTACATGAGTTCCAGATGATTTTATTTTATCGATTTGCACTTTTTGTATTCGATCTGAGAAGTAGGACTTTATTAATTTAAGTGCGTCACCTTCGATGCCATAATGTCCCAATTTTATGAATAAAATATTATGATCCGCACAATCAAAAGCCTTTGTAAGATCGCAGAACAAACCGATTGCATCATTCTTAAGTTCCCACGAACCAAAAATATGTTTAATTAGGGCAACGCCTGCGTCAGTGGTAGAGCGGCCTTTCGTGAAACCAAATTGTTTAGGGTGAAACAAATTGTTGGAACTAAAATGCAAGAGCAGTTGATTAAGCATAAGTTTTTCAAATATTTTACTCATAACCGGTAGTATAGATATAGGCCTATAACCTTCAGGATTATTTTTATCACCTCCAGATTTTAGTAAAGGTACAATTTTACTATGTTTCATGAGATCTGGGAAGATACCATTACTTATACATTCATTAAATATTTTCGCTAAATAAGGAGCTATTATTACAATAAAATTATGGCATACTTTTACTGACATACCCCAGATATCCTCAGAATTTTTCAATTTCAGTGATTTAAACACTTTAATGATATCTTCGGGACTGACAACTTTAAAATTAAATATAGATTTACAAATTGCAACGTTTTGTTGCAACAGCTCTTGAGCTAACGTAGCAGATGAATTTAAGTGTTCAGTGGTCTTAAAAGGTATATCAGCAAAATATTTTTCAAAAATACAAGCAATTACATCATTTGAAGTAGTCAAACCTCGATCAGACCGAATACAAAAGTCCTGATCACATGATTTGCTTTTGCCAGTTTGAGTGTTGATAATGTTCCAAACGGTTTTTACTTTATTATCAGATGTTTTAATACGTTGGCTCAAGTATCTTGCTTTAGCCTCCTTACAAACTTTATTAAACATTTTTGAGTATTTTTTTACATATTCTATAAATTCATCATTATGTGAGAACGCTTTTTGATCGTATAAATCAAATAGTATTTCTCTAGATTTATATATGCCTGGTGTTGCCCACTCACTAAATTTAAATTTATTACATATAGTTACATCTTTAATAGTAAATATTTTATTAAATTCGTCTATCAGTACTTTAAAGAAAGTATTATAACTATTATTTGGATTTTTATTTATTGAAGAAGTGGGCAGCTTATAACTGATTAAGTTTATATATTTTTCAACTTTGAAAGCAGTGTTACTCCTTTTTTTAACTATAATTTTTCGGTCTGGTGCCTTATGTGGAAAGTTTACAAAAAGACCACTGTGATCAGATTTTAGTTTATTTATTACAGATTTACTTATGAATTCAGCATTTGTAAATACATTATCTAAACATGTTTTGGTTCTAGTAGGTTCCAAGAATAAATTTTCTAAATTAAACGATTGGAATAAACTCATCAACCGTGTTTTCTGAGTACTATCTTTTAAGAGATCTATATTGAAGTCTCCACAAATAACACTGGTCAACAAAAAAACAGTTTTTGTTTGTAACATGAAAACTTTTGTCTAGTTATGTTTCAAACAAGGATAAGGATAATAGAAATAAAATCAAAATGTTCCAAATACGAATATTTTTTTGTAATTCGATTTTTTAACATTTTAGATAATTTCAATATTTATTGACCAAGTGAAGATATTCCTCTATATTGCAATAATAAAATCGTGATAATTTTCTTCTATATTTTGCTTCAGGGACGTCTCGTTGTAATATCCAACAATAATCCGCCAGCATACGTGCTTGCACTTGCCTTGATATATTTTTTTCTATAGTAGAAATATCTTGGTGGAATCTTTCACCGTGTTCATCACTAACGGCGCCCAGATTTTCAAGAAAGAAGTCTAAATGTAAATGTAGAATATGTATTTTTAACGGCATATTACACCCTAAAACCTTATACGTAGACAAAAGTTCCTCAACAATACTTTCATAGTCATTCGATCGGTGGCTTCTGAGAAAATTTTGAGTCACTTTCATAAAAGATTCCCAAGCAGATTTTTCCAAATCGCTTAGTTATTTTTAAAAATATGTCATCTTTCATTTATTGCCTGATTTGAAGACCAATAAATACACCTTATTTAATCTTTGTTTCGCTCAGTTTAGAGATTTTTTCTTTTAAGTATAAAAAACCATGACAAGCCTTAATCATAGCTTTAACAAAAAAAATCATGAGAGTTTTATGTGTAAATATATTATTCGGCTGCACTAAAGGGGGATTTTTTTATATTTGTTTGTCCTGGGGTAAGGAATTTCCGTTTAGGCCAGTCTTTCTTAACATAATGATTTTTTCGGTCTCTGTTGTCCCGCTCACAAACACACCAACAGTATTTTGTGTATTCTAGTTGTAATCCTAATATTAGGGCAATTACCTTCAAATCTCCACAAACTTTCCAGTTGTGTTCGTTATGTTGAATCTTTTCCAAGATAAAATAATAGATAGATTTAATAGTTTCACAAGATACTTTTATATTACAAGCCTCGCCCAGTGGTACATAGTGGTATAAAGTATGTATAATATAGTGGCTGTAACACGAAAACAAGACCTGATGGAATCAAAGTAAATATAGTTTTTATATGAGGGTAGGTAGGTAATTCAATATTAGTAAGCACCTTTCTTGTTACAAATTTTTGTTGACCAGTGTAATTAATTGTTTTTTACTCTTGAAAATTTTAGTTAATACATCTTCCATTACACTTTCAAATCTTTCATAATTTTGACTATAGGGGGCTCGATATACGCTTACTATAAAGTAGTTTAGTAACTCTATGCAGGATATCTCCACGACTTGCTCAACGCTCAGTTTTACAATATCCTCACGATTTTTACATTTAATACTATTTTTTATAAATATAGCGGAGCCACCACAGGCTTTAGAATTGCGGCAGTAGCTACTAGCTAAGTTGTAATTTTGAAAACCAAATATGAGCTCGCAATTCTTAAGCCAGTGTTCTGAGACACAGAAACAATCAATTTGATATCTTTCTAAAAACAATTCAATTTCTAATTCTTTACAAGAAAACCCCTGAGTATTTTGAAATACTAATTTAAATTGTGGGTCTCCTTGTAAAGCACGGTTTTTAAATATTTTGCCAGAAGAACCTCCTTCCTTGTTTACAATGTTAATATTAATTGAAAGTGACGGCTTAAGGATGACAGGAGGCTCTTCTATTGTCTCACTTAAAAGTTTAAATTATGGTTTCCACCATCACATATTGTAAGTAAGTTTTCCCTTATATTAAATAAGGGAGGGTTCGATATATGATATGCTAATAATTTAGCAATGGTACGTTTTTTATTTAAGGGTATGTATATAGTACCCGATCGTTGTCTTGAATAAGGTATGAACTTATTCACGTCCAGAGTAAAGAAAACGTCGCTTTGACGGCTGGTCATATTAAATATAAAATTATTCAACATATGAATATCATTATTATGCTTACTCATATAATTATATATATATGGTAAGGTACAAAACATATGAATATCATTATTATGCTTACTCATATAATTATATATATATGGTAAGGTACAAAATATAAACTTACATTTATATTTCTTTTGTATCTCTAAAAGCTGGCTAATGCCTTTCTTCAATATTTTTTTATTTAATCCTATACTACTACCGAATAATATAACAATTGTAGTATACTCGTCATATTCACCCAAAGTAACTTTATCGATAATAT
The DNA here is from genome assembly GCA_963576735.1 of Bedellia somnulentella. Lineage (NCBI taxonomy): Eukaryota > Metazoa > Arthropoda > Insecta > Lepidoptera > Bedelliidae > Bedellia > Bedellia somnulentella. The sequence continues at coordinate 19,333,719 of OY755175.1, read as the reverse complement.
AATTAAAGGGAGCACCAGTATAACAATAGTTTGTTACTGTCTGATGTATGTGATCATTTAATATTTCTCCGAAACGTAACCCCATACCATCGGAAAATATTATAGTTTTGCGAACCGGGGTGGTAGCGATCTTCTACCCCCTGAACTATCACGGTCCGAAAATACAAAACTATTAAAAATGCCTATAATGCAATTAAAAGGACATAAAAATAACCCTCGTCAAAAGTAAATTTATATAATTAACACCTGGAGACAATAACTGCCGGGCAAATCACCAATTTAGATACACAAAACTTTGTTAATACAACCCTTTTACCCAAAACTAATGCACTCTACGTGTTTCCAGAGGGTATCTCATTTGTATTTACTATTTTAATCACAAACCAATGGCGGCTTATTGTCACTTTTAACTACAAATTATCCAGCTGAGAACAACTTAAGTATCGTTCTGTCGCATTGAAATCTAAACAACTGAATGAGACAAAACGATACTTAAGTCGTTCTTAGCTGAAATACTTAATTCAGAAATCGGGCGTAAGCAATTATCTTAAAATAATTCTGATTCGAAATTATACTGTTTAATATTAATAATTTCGCTATGTAGTGACTTAGAACATCACTACCCAATTTCTTCCTGTGGGTGATCGCAAGAGACAACTAAAGGCATAGGTATTTCTAAGTGATTTTTGGGTGATGCGGTTGGAGATTGATCACCAACAATATTAATTGCACAATATTTTCCCCTTTTAACTTCCAAATGTGACAAAGGAATTTTTTATTCCGAGCCCTGGCTACCCGTCTGATGGATTTATATCCGTGAGTATATGTATGTATGTATTAATGAAAAGTAGTAGATTTCCCCTTATTTTTTCCAGAAGAAGTTAATCTAGGTAGACTACGTTAGTAGTCTAGTTGGTATTCAACTAGCTTCTAGATTTGGGTTCAATCCCTGATAAGGGCAATATTTATAAGAAAAATGTGTGATTGTTTCTTGGTCATGGGTGTTATTTGTATTACATTTGGGTAAACTAGATCTGTGTTATGTCTCCGAATATATTTTATCATATGTAATACATACTCTTGTTTTTGGTTCCTCTTTTATCGAGTAAAAGCATAAATTTATATCTACTAAATGTACCTCAAATTGACCGGAAGAGATCACAAGATTTTAAAAAAAGGTCCAAACACATTCATTCAGCGCCATTGTTCTAATATCTATTCTCCATTTAGACTGAGTATCTTAGTAAATCTATCTGTTTTAAGCAAATAAAACAATATAAAATCCTACGACAACGGAAACTCTGTTTATTCGCTCGGAAATGAATGTTACAATAAAGTAGCTTTCTTAAAGTTCACCTGCACCGAAACTTCGACGAGGTGACGACACATATATAAATTCCTCGCGCGGACGAAAGACTTCAACATCCAAACCTGCTTTATAGTCTTGAAACAGTTTAAATCGTGTTTCTTATATATTATGCTGTGTAGTGTCGGCTTAGAATAGCACTACCCCATTTCTTCCGGTGGGTGTACGTAAGAGGCGACTAACGGTATTGGGGGCCTTTATGGGATTTTTGGGCGATGCGGTTGGAGACCCATCACCAACAACCTTTATTTTACCATCTTTTCCCCACACAACTTTCTAAAAGTGGTTGAGGGATTTCAAATTCCTCAGTTCTGGCTACCCCTTTTAGGGATTTATAGCCGTGAGTATATGTATGTATGTATAGTCACGGCCGTAGATCCCAAAAAAGAGTAGCCAGAGCTTCAGAGCTAGTTACTCCGCAGCCACATTTAAAAGTTGATAGAGGAGAAATAAAGTATCATTGGTGATGGGTGTCCAAACCATATCGCTCAAAAATCACTTTAAAACCCCCATATCGTTAGTCGCCTGTTACGCTTCCCGTATATAGAAAGGGGTAGTGACATTCTAAGCCGGCACTACTCGGCACACTCATTACTATAATAGGCAATTTCGTAATTGACCCCGTATCTATTCTTTGTCACTCAACTAAATTTCTTAGTAAATCTATCTATTTTAAGCAAATGAAACAATATAAAATCCTACGACAACGGAAACTCTGTTTATTGGCTTGGAAATGAATGTTACAATAAAATACGAGTAGCTTTCTTAAAGTTCACCTGCACCCGAAGTTCGACGAGGTGACGTCACATATATAAATCCCTCGCGCGGACGAAAGACTGCACCTTACCTTCCACATCCAAACCTACTTTACAATCTTGAAACAGTTCAAACTGTGTTATTTTCGGAATTCTTTCTTTATAATTCTAAGGAAACGGGTTTTTAACACGCTTATATTTGACGTTCTCGCCGTATATCCCCAAAAGGGTTGGCAGAGGTACTAATATTTCTAAACTTCACATGATATTGCTACCTGGTGTTCCGAGTCAGAGTACCCACGTTTGTTTGGACAGTGTACTCACGTGATAGGGGGCAGGCCTATTGCCGTTTTGTACGATTACGTGAAATGACTAAGTACAACTCAGCCATGTGGATTTCCTCGCGATGTTTTGCCTCACCGTTGACAACCATGGTAAATTAACCAGCATTTCTAAATCACTGTGACTTACACACACACTACCAAAAGCTAGTAATATTTTAACATAACGTAAACATAAACGTTCACGCCGTTTATCCCCGAAGGGGTTGGCAGAGATACCAATACTCCTGAACTCACATGGCAAGCGCCATCTAGTTTCCAGAGAAGGTACCCACGTTTTGCTAAGACAGTGTACTCACGTGATAGGGGGCAGGCCTATCGCCGTTTTGTACGAATACACTGTCACATGACTATGTACAACTCAGCCATGTGGGTTTCCTCACGATGTTTTCCCTCACCGTTAGCAACCATGATAAATTAACCACACATATGACTTTAGAAAAGACAAATTGGTGTAGGCCCGTCCCAGGATTGGAACTCACGCCCTTCTGTTTTTCGGGCGGGTGTTCTATCCACTGGACTATCATGTCGCTACATTAATATTTTAAATATACAAAATACTTTTCTGTACAGGTAAACCACTTAAATTTTGAAACATTATATCATTATTTAAATTAAACACTATTTTGTAAGCTGTTAAAAAATACATTGCAAAAATTTACGATTGTTGAGAAATTGCCTGAATTTCGATAACTCACGTTCTTGTCTTATATCTTATCTTTGACACATATTTTTGCATTTGTATTTTTAAACTGTATTGAACATACTGATCGTCTGAAATACATACATACATATTTTCACGCCGTTAGTTCCCATTGGGGTAGGCAGAGACTATCGATCGCCACTTTGTACGATCCTGGCAAACCTCTCTAGCTTCATTCACATCCATTAATCTTTTCATACATGCTCTTTTATTCTTCGTACTTCGGACACCTGCCTTTTTGAGCACATTTTCTATTTGATCTAAATGTGTCCTCCGAGGTCGTCCTCTACTAACATTGCCTTCCACATTGGCTCTATAGATCTCTTTCACCACTTTACTGTCATCCATCCTCTCTATGTGCCCAAACCATCTCGACATTCCTTTTTCTATCTTTCTTACAATATCATCTTTTACACCACACCTTTCACGAATCACATCATTCCTCACACGATCACATAACCTTACATTACAAACTTTTCTGGGGGATCTCATTTCTACTGCATTCACTCTGCTTTCATGCTTCTTCTGCCACACCCAACATTCACTGCCATACATAAGCGTAGGAACGAGGACACCGATTGACTAGACATGAGTCTATCCAGTGCTCCATTTACCGCATTACCCTTTTTTACTCTTCTTTTAATGTCTTCATCACACTTTCCATCCCTAGTAAACAAACTTCCCAGATATACGAACTCTTTCACTTTTTCCACTTTCTTACCTTTGATCTCAATCACGCATTCAGTCATATTCTTCTCTCTCTCGAAAACCATGGTTTAGGTTTTATCCACATTCACTCTCATTCCTTTTCTTTCAAACGACGCACATGCAATATTCATCATCTCTTGCAACTCTTCAACAGATGATGCAAGTAACACTTGATCATCAGCATATAAGAGGCATTTGATGACGAATCCACCCATTCTCAGTCCATAATCACTTTCACGCAACTCTATCAGACAGTCATCCATGAACAAGTTGAAGAGCCACGGAGAAGCTACACATCCCTGTCGGACACCCCTAGAGATACCGAACCAGTCTGTGTTTTCCCCGTTATTCTTACACATGCACTAGGATCCTCATAGAGTGATAGAAAGAGTGACCATGCACTAGGATCCTCATAGAGTGATACCAATGCACGTATAAGTGGGCTCCCCAAGCCGAACTTGGGTAACACCTCCCGCAAATACTTTCTTACCACCCTATATACGCCTTCTCTAAATCTATGAAGGAGCAATACGCCTTTCGATTCTTGGCTAAGAACTTTTCAGTGATGCTCCTTAAAGAGAAGATTTGATCCATACATCGCATTCCCTTTCTAAATCCTGCTTGCACATCCCAAATTCTGTCATCTATTTCATTCATCACTCTTTCAATCAATACCTTTGCATACAATATACCGACAACACTGAGTAGGCTGATTCCGCGGTAGTTTTTAGCTTCCTGGTGTGACCCTTTTGAAATATATGCATTTAATTATTTAAATGTTTAAAACTTTATTTAGTTTCAATAAAGCCGTTGGTAAACCCACTTTATTATACAATTACTTATTCTTGTGCCTGTAATAATAACCTGATTTCAAAGATCTGTTAATAAAACATTAGCTCACTGATCCACTATAACACTTTTCCTTTTTTTTGTAATTTAATTTTTAATTATTAAATTTATATATAAACATAAGAAGCTTTTGTACATATTAATAATTTTTTTGTGCATGTTATTTAAATATAACTGAAGGAATTTTAAAGGGCATGTATAAAATAATGGATAAATGTATGATAATATAAATTTTAAATAAATACACACACACACACACACACACACACACACACACACACACACACACACACACACACACACACAGAATGTAAATTAAGCTCGAGATTTTTGCCAGTAACGTACAAATTGACAGTCTCTGCCTACCCCTATGGTAACTAATGGTTTGAGTATATGTATGAATGTTGACAGATGTATCGCCAACATCTAACTCTATCAATAACTATCATATTGTTTCATTATTGTTCATGTGAAAACGTGCCTTTTCTAACAATATCATCCGCATTGGCAATTAGCGATAGAGATCTATCACAACTTGACTAACAAATAATCCTCTTTTCTATAGTATTATAGTATAAACTAGAGGTTTTCATGTGGTAAATATCAGCTCATGATTAATAATGATAGAATTCAAATAAGAAAATTTCCATTAAAAACCTGTATTTGAGAATTAATGAAATATTAAACTCAATACAAATAAATCTTTCTCAATCACAGTCTGTGATCGCAAAGAGCGGCGTAATTCCAACTTCATTTGAAAAACTTGCAAACTTCCGACCTATTAACATTTTCTTTGAACTGAAATTTAATTTTCTATTGTGAAAGTTTCCTACATCACTTTGGTAGAACAAGCAAATTATTTGAATTGCGAATACGGACTTTCTTTGCGTTTAATGGAATTCAGAAATAAGTATGTACATACATACATATACCCACGGCCATAAACCCCAAAAAAGGGTAGCCAGAGCTTCTAGAAACTCCTCAGCCACATTTGGAAGTTGATAGGGGACAAGATGATAGAAATACAGTATTATCGGTAATGGATCTCCTCCGCATCGCCCAAAAACCACTTTAAAAATCCTCATACCCTTAATCGCCTCTTACGACACCCGTGGGTAGAAAGGGGTAGTGACATTCTAAGCCGGCACTACACGGCAAACACATATTATACGGCTAAATAAGAATCGAATCACATCGGAAAGCAACCTGTTAATAAAAAATCTGTTTCGAAACTCTCAACGTTTCACATTTGACCACTTTTTTCCAATTACTCGTCTGTGCAATTAAGAAGATTCACTCACTGCGCTGCTACTAGATAAGTGCTATACAGCTGTGGTCATTTATTAGTTTAATTAAATAGCATTCCTCCCCATCAATGGCGTTTCACAATGTATATGTGAAAGCTTAAAAATGAAATTGAAGTAAAAAATGAACGCAGCGGTAATGCTGACTTACTGTTAAATTAAACATTACTGAATATATACTTTCAATCTAAACACAAAGGTAAACTTGATGTTGATATACATATTCAGCTCAGCATTAAAATAATTACATAACAAAATCCCACAAAAAATGGAATACCGGATCATACCAAAACTATCGCCAACTCTAGACGATAGTAACAAAAGTTTTACTCTATATTCGAGCGGGCGCCACACAAACTTGTTAGCAATTTTGATTTAACACTTTTATGTTATACTCAGTACAAAAACTTGTATTGTAGCTCAGTAGAAAGAATTGTATATTCGTTAATTTTATCTTCTACATATTCATATTTATATGGAATGTTACATGCTCAATAAACGCACCAAAGTTTCAATAAAAAAGCCCCACTGACTATAAAAAAGATGAGATTTCTTCACAAAGACCTTCGATGACTTACGACAATTTCCATTATTTTCAAAAGAATTTTCCCGCCCACCGTAATACCGGTAAATTCGAGAAAGAGTAAAGAAAGCGCTTTTGACATTAACGACACTCTAAATTTTCCTTGAATAGATCACAAAAATATTTTAATCTAAAGTTTTTACTCAGGAACTGCGTCCCAATAATATCTTAATCTCCAAAAGTTTGTAACAATGTTTTAATCTCTGTGTTTCATCTTTGCAGAGTTTAGTAGCTTTGACAGATGATAATATAATATGAACTTTAGAAATTAAAAAGGCGAATAAATTCATCAATCTCGAAGTGAAAATAAGAAAATAATTGTTTATTACAGGCGAATTATTATATAAAAAACACTATATATATATATATATACATACATATATACTCACGGCTATAAATCCCTAGATGGGGTAGCCAGAGCTAAGGAATTAGAAATTCCTCAGCCACTTTTGGAAACTTTAGCGGGGAAAAGATAATAAAATAAAGGTTGCTGGTGATGGGTCTCCAACCTCATCGCCCAAAAATCCTTTAAAGCCCCAATACAGTTGGTCGCCTCTTACGTACACCCACCGGAAGGCATGGGGTAGTGCTATTCTAAGCCGACACTACACAGCAACACTATATCCTAGAATATATTTATTCCTTTTAGTATAAAAGATTATGGGTTTTTGTATCCGTCTTCTTTAAAAGGTGAGGTATTTTTATCGAGCGTATTTACCTCCGTAAATATTGGATGTATACGTGTAATTTTTTATTGTTCTTCTTTTAAGTGATAGTGTTTTGTCGGGTTAAATTTTGAAATGAATTTTGAGGTTCAGCACAGTATCAATAACCATCTTGTATGTTATTTATTTATTTTAAATTTATTTATTGATGTAAACGAAGCTAGAGAGGTTTGTCAGGATCGTACGAAGTGGCGATCGATAGTCTCTGCCTACCCCAATGGGAATTAATGGCGTGAGTATATGTATGTATGTATGTTATTTATTTGAGTTGGCAACAAATAAAAATCTTTCTTTTCTCTTTTTTCTTTTTATGTTCGGAATCTTTTCTCGAATCAATTTACTAAATGAATAAAAATACTGATTCTGAGTCATTAGACTATTCAATGCTCCATTTACCCCATAACCCTCTTTCTTTCCTTCCTTTTTTACTTTTTCACCCTTTCATCACATTTCCCATCCGTTGTAAATAAACTTCCCAGACAAATTTAAATACATTTCTTTCACTTGTTCTACTTCACTCCAAATTCATTTCATAACACTAATTTCGTAATGTCATTCCACCTAATCAAATGGACATTGGTGTCGCGGGTCTCTGTTAGCATTGCAATAGATAACTTTAAAACTACATTTCTTAGCTTAAAACAGATAGTAAATAAATAATTTGAAAACTTAAACCATTTATACCGTTCTAAATACAAAACAGCCTCGGGGGTCTAATGTATAACGCCAAGTGGGTTAGTGCATAGTTTACACGTGGGCGTAGCTAAGGGTCGGAATATCGAAACGACGCCGGCAGGTGGCGCTGTAGAACCGAATAAACTGATATCGCCTCGGTATTGGGGTTTCTTCCTGGTGTATAATTTTTGTTTTTAATATTCGGTTTGGCTTCATTTTTACTTTTTGATTTAGTTATGTTTAAATATTACCAAATTGATGAAATCTTTCAGGTTCTATTAAATTTAATAACAGATTAGAAATTTTCTTATTATTAATTTAATTTTCGAATTACTTAATAAGCCAAAATGATGTTTTCAGACAAACTACGTAATTCAAAGTAGCAATATAAGAAAATGATATTTATGATAAAGAGAAATGGTAACGACGATATTTTATTACTTTGGCGTTACTTTGCGGAAATCCATAGCAATACTAATATTCGGCAGCTGACCACCGAATCACTCGGTGTTCAGCTGCCGAACTGTCTATTGCTCGACAATGACTCGTGTTGAGTCGAAACGCGTCGCATGTTTGTGGTTGCCTGTGGTTTTCGCTCGCGGGTGTGTGTGTGGTGCATTGTCTGCTTTTAGATTTCTTGTAAGTGGGAGGGCGGGCGGTGCACAGTGTATGTTGCATGAAGACTGCAGGTACTTAGCGCAATTAAGCGAAGAAACTTATTAATATTAGTATTATTAAGATTAGTAGTTTTTCATATAAAAAATAAACTTTCAGTTTTTACTTAAAATAATTTCAGTGGTATATGGGAAAAGACCTAAAAGCGATGCTTGGTTTCTAGAGCTATCTGCTGAACAGATTACTAAATTTACGAGGACGTATTGGGTCAAATACACATAGAAGTATGACCTATTGCAATATCTTTGGTTCAAGCTCGTGTTATTACGAGAATAAATCTGTTAATTGGAGATGTTAGCGGAATATTACCGTAAAAAGATTAATGGTTTATTCAATTTTGTGTATCTGAAATAAATTATCAAATGAGGCTTTTCTTTATTTGTTTTTTTTTTTTGCATAATTGCCTTGACTGTCATCGCCGAGTAGTGTCGGCTTAGAATAGCACTACCCCGTTTCCACCGATGGGTGTATGTAAGGGCCAACTAACGGTATTGGGGTTTTTAAGGGATTTTTGGGCGATGTGGTTGGAGACCCATCACCAACAACCTTTACTTTACCATCTTTTCCCCACTCAATTTTCCAAAATTGGCTGAGGAATTTCTATTTCCTTAGCTCTGGCTACCCTTTCTAGGGATTTATAGCCGTGAGTATATGTTTTGTTATGTTTATGTCTCCATTTTCTTGTGGTAGAACGTTCGGTAGAAAGTCCGGAGGTCTTAGATTCGATTCCCGGATTCAGTACCACTAAATCTTTTTATCTGATTTAATCCAGTTAAGTAGGATATATATACATACTCGTACTCACGGCCCGAAATCCCAAAATGTAGTAGATAGGGGAAATGACATTCTAAGCCACACTACACGGTAAAGCTTGTATTTTAGTAAAAATTCCACATGAAGTTTTCATGAACATAAACATAAACATATATAAACATAAACGTTCACGCCGTTTACCCCGTAGGGGTTTGCAGAGGTATCAATACTTCTGTACTCACATGGCAGCGCCATCTAGTTTCCAGAGAAGTTTTCATGAACACAACATTCTAATTAAGCGTTGGCTTATATTTTCTTTCCGCCATACATTCCATACCCCATTTCTTCCGGTGGGTGTACTTAAGAGGCGACTAACGGTATTGGGCTTTTAAGGAATTCGGTATGCAAAGTTTTTTTTTGGTATTTATTAAATATTTTTATTGGATAGTAAACACGAAAATAAAAGACTAATTTGAATATTTTCCATTTAAAATGAGTAATTGTAAAGTTATGATTTTTTAAAGATTGTTCAACTTTTGTACTTAATGACGTCATCGATCGATAAAATCACGTAGCGACATGCAAATGAAGCGAAATGTTTTATAAAAATGTTGCTGATTGCAAAACATATCAAGAATTTGTGATGTCAAATGAAATTATTACGATATTATTGTAAACAAACCTATGATTTTCGAAATTTTATTAATAAACTGCAAAACCGTATGTCTTTGAAACAACTTTGAAGGTGAAACACTGTTACAGTTTTTTGATAAAATAACACTCATCTTAGCTTCAATTGATATAATTTCAAGAAAATATTGTTTATAACCATAATATCTCGAAAAGGTTTTGTAATCAGCATCACTTTAGTAAAACTTTGCATACCGAATTCTCGGGCGATGCGGTGGGAGACCCATCACCAACAACCTTTATTTCACCATCTTTTCCCTTATCAACTTTCAAAAAGCGACAGAGGAATTTCTAATTCCTTAGCTCTGGCTATCCCTTCTAGGATGTATGTATGTTATTTTGTATATATGTATGTATTGTTATTTTTGATTTATATATGTATGTATGTTATTTTTTCTTAAGAATGTCATAGAAATAGGGAATTGGGGCTTTTAAGCTATTTTCATTTGGTAAAGAAATTTCTAATACTAAAGCTCTGTATACTTTTTTAAGAGTAATAGGCGTGAGTATATGTATGTAAAGGTGCCCAACTAAATCATAACTCTGTGTCTCCTAATAACTTACCTGAAAATATATTCAAGTCTTCATATTTTAACATAGTAAAATGACTCCGGAAAAGAAAATGTGTCACTCCGTTGAATAAAACAACCGCCTCGAACAATACTAAATAAGACCGATTCCACAAAGCGTTGCGACGTATTTTGCTTACAATGTACTAGCTAACCGCAATATTCGAAAGCTTTGGCCTCAAAGAACACCCTCAAAAAGGTTTTGTTTGAAAACCAGCTTATTTTCCTTTAATACGCTTTTGAAATAGCATTACCGAAACGCTATTTAACCAGAGTCGCTTGACATGATTACGCCTGACTTTGCATCCATAATCTCATAGCAAAATTGTATCAAATTAAGTCAAACGTTTCTCGTAGATAATTCCCGTTTTGTGTATCTTTTCATATGTAATTTTGTGTTTGAATGATCTAAAGTGTTGTGTGTAACATATATGAATATCGTCTCTTTTGGAGGATGTTTGAAATCTTATATCTAGGTATCAATAATTGATATACCTGTATACATATTAACATTTATTTATTGGGGTTGGCAGACAATATAGATTACTAGTTATTGTACCCTTTACATTCCATAAAATCCTGATACTTGTAGTTTTGTCGTGACTAACTTTATGTAGAACAGCAGTTTGTTTTCCTTAGATTAGATTAGTATTTTGGCTTAGAATAGCACTACCCCATTTCTTCCGTGGGTGTTCGAAAGAGGTGGCTAAGGTTTTTGCAGCTTTTTAAGTGAATTTTGGATGAATTGATTGGAGACCCATCACTAAAAATCCTTTTTTTACAATCTTTTCCCTGCTCAAATTCCAAAAGTGGCTGACGAATTTATTATTCTGAATCTCTGGCTAGCTAGCTAGGGATTTATTGCCGTGATTATATGGATGTATGCAGTGACTACAAAATCAATATAAATAGATGTACCATCTGAACCACTTACGAACGAGGATATAAATAATGAATGGTGGAAGTTGAAGCATTGTAACTAAAAAAATAACTGATGCGAAAAACCGTTAAGAATTAATCAAAACTAACTTTTTGAACAAAGAATGTGAAGAGTGTAATTAAATCATCAGCTATAGTTTATTATCAAAATTTAAAACTTAAATTGGTTTGTTAATAGTAAAATATTTAATTTTTACGATTGGGCACATTATTGAAAATCTCATATAGTACTTCGTATTCCTTAAAAACGCTATAAGAAAAGATATGCTATTAAATACGTGTGCTCGAAAATAAATATTTCAACTTAGCATAGACATACATTATTTTATAATTTTATTCAATTATTTATGTGTTTAGATTCAATAAAAAACTTATTTTAATATTAAAATGTGAAACACATGTTTATCTCAATTTAAAACGCTCCCTTCAGGTTAAAGACCCTCAGGGGCTTATCATTCAATTTAACATTAAAAACTAAACAATTTTTACTTATTTCACTTTGCCATTTTGATAATTAGAGCCTTCTTTTTATCAAAAGAAACAAAACACTTAGTTTTTATCTATGCCTTTCATTTTTATCCCAAGGCACCAGCAAACACCCGAATTTAAAAGTAAGAACTGATAATGACCATACTCTCGCCTCTAGCAGTGTTATCGTGAAAAAACGGTCAGTTTTATGAGGGCATAAAATAAAACAAGTTTCCCTCATCCTCGATTCTGGTGAGCCCTACAGTCGTCATTGACATTAATAAGAAAATATTGGCACACAGGAAACCGCTGCGTCAAATAGAACTGTCTGCCTTCGATTGAAATATATTTTGTGTGAGTGACTGAAATAATAACGAGGGCCTAATATTGCTTGATTTATATTCAATGTTTGGAATATCGGAGGTGTTTACCATAAGCTAAATTTAGAGTTGCTACTCGTGAGTGTGGAATTTCTTGTTTGTCTGAGATTTAATTCGGAGAATAATTTAATTTACAGTATGACTTGTGGCGGTTTGTTTGCTTAATTTTGACGTGTTACTTTTAATATATTTTTTATTTTATTTATGTGTAATATGGTAAATTACTTTTTTTGTTTGTAAGATTATGAATATATTGTATTACTTTTATGTTTAGAGAGCTTAAACAAGAAATTCGTAAAATATAGATTGAACAATACTCATTTACAGCTGTATTCTCAAAAATTTAAAAGAGGTTTTGACACTCAGACAGACTGTTATTTTTGCTTTATTATACTTTAGATTATGTTATAAAGTACTAAGTGTGCAAATGTAATTAGTGTGTTATAAATGGAAATGTTATGGTATCTAATATTTAATAGTAAAAACGATGGTAAAACCTTACATTGATTGTTTAAAATTTAATTCTGCCAGAAAACAACAAAATATTACATTTGAAATTAAATTACCTATACATTCCGACATATTGATATAATTATTTCCGTTTTTCCGGGTTAAGACAACAATATTACGGTTATATTGAGGAGGGCGAGACGGAAAGTGGATCGTAAAGACATATATTTTTATCCGGGTGAAGGCAATTCAATTTGCGGTGACAGCACACTGCATTGGTCGCTTTTGTGCTGCTAGCATACTTGTATTGCTTTGTAATATATTATATTTAGCTAGTTTATTATTGACAAAAGATATTCTAGATGTACGTTACTTTTAAATTTTTTAGGGCCGGCGCTGACTGCCGGCATGGCATGGCAAAGGATTTCGGTAAGATATAGCCATTTTTAATCTTATTACCATCAGTCTAGAATTCATTTTACACAACGATGCCGACGTACTGTCCTACCGCGGCCTCCCTCGGCATCGTTGTGTCAAAATAAAGTAAAATGAATTCTATACTCATGGTAATAAGATTAAAAATGGCTATATCTTACCGAAATCCTTTGCCATGCCATGCCGGCAGTCAGCGCCGGCCCTTAGACGTAAGGATTGAAAAAAAAAACAAAAGAGATCTATTTTTTTTAATCTGTGGAGTTTACGGAATATGTTCGATTCAGGATTCCAACCTATATGTTATACTAGTGGATCGTCCCAGCTTCGCAAAGGTAGCGTTTTTTTTTTTAAATATCTGAGGTTTCTTTCTTCAGTCACTGCTCAAGCATTGTGAAATTCAGCGCAATGTTTTCAATTTATTAAATTTATAGCACTCCCTAAACAGTGTAGTTTGGTGATCTTGAATGCGCTTTAATGAACGGTTCAGTTTTTCCGTTTAATAGCAAATTTTGGAATAAAACGCTATGAAGTATTTATAACAATCTAAAAAATAAATCATTACGTGTTGTAGGATTCAACTACTGGCGCCATCTAGTATTTTATAAGTAAATTAGTAACGATTCGGTTTTGGTCACGGGCGCGATGGCTTATTTTATGTATAATTTCGGTGTTTCTCTACCGATTTCTATGATTCTTTTTTTATTGAATAGGTAATAATGTTACCTTATTTAAATTAGGGATGAGTGAGAGGTTTACAAACGTAAGAGTAAACAAATACAATCAGAATGTTCCGGACTGCTACGCTATCAGGAATTACACGTGTTATTGTGAGTCAACCGTAAAAGATAGACATAAACTGTAAAGGGATTTTTTTTAGATAATTTTATGAAAAATATTTCCGTCATACATGATTTCTATGTAAGTTTAACCGTTAAGGCTGCACACGCGACGGAAGCTTAATAAATGGAGTAACTTCTCCCGTTTTCCCAAAATTTCCCAAAATTCCCCTTTACTACTCTGCTGAAAAGTATACAAAAACCTGCGCAGGTGTATGAAGAATAATTGTGCCAAGTTTCGTTAAAATCCGTCGAGTAGTTTTTGTTTCCATAAGGAACATACAAACCGACAGACAGACAGACAGACAGACAGACAGACAGACAGACAGACAGACAGACAAAAATTTTACTGATTGCATTTTTGGCATCAGTATCGATCCCTAATCACCACCTGATGGTTATTTTGAAAATATATTTCATGTACAGAATTGACCTCTCTACAGATTTATTATAAGTATAGATCAAAATGTCTAAAATGACTTTGATTCCATTCTTAAAAGGTTTTTTTTTAAAGGTCATTTTAAAGGTTCTTGTAAAAATTACTCCTTTTGGAGCCTTGGGCAATCTCGATATGTTGGAGTGTTTTTGTATATATTTTTACAAATGTTGAGAGAGCTTTTGGAAAACTAATTTTCTAACAACGTATCTAAATGTAAGTGTAAACATAACATAAACGTTCACGCCGCATTGCCCCGAAGGGGTTGGCAGAGGTACTAATACTTCTGAACATCACGTGACTTTGTCACCTGGTGTTCAGAGTACCCACGTTTTGCATGGACAGTGTACTCACGTGATAGGGGGCAGGCCTATAGCCGTTTTGTACGAATACACTGTCACATGACTAAGTACAACTCAGCCATGTGGGTTTCCTCACGATGTTTTCCCTCACCGTTAACAACCATGATAAATGTAAGTGTCTATATAAACAAAGTTTATTTGTACATATTATGCTCAAAAACACACTAAAAACGACTGATGATAAGAGTAGTTTCAATTCAATTCGTGCTAGTCAATACGAGCATATGGCACGAGAGCTATAAGAGTGGAAGTAGAAAAATCACACGGCGGGAGTCCATGTGTGTTGGCAACAATGTTAAATGCTTTTATTTAGCCTTCCTGTTTGTTTCAGTTTTAACTGATTTAACGTTCAAGCCTTATTATGTCTAAATAGGTGATAGAGGTACTAATATTCTTGAACTTTACGTGTCACTCAGTGTTTTGAATACCCACGCTTTGTTTGGACGTGCATTTACTTGAATCACCTTATAATCAATTACAAACAAAATGCTGTGCTGTGCTGTGTAGTGTCGGCTTAGAATAGCACTACCCCATTTCTTCCGGTGGGTGGACGTAAGTGGTGACTAACGGTATGGGGCTTTTAAGGGATTTTTGGGCGATGCGGTTGGAGACCCATCACCAACAACCTTTATCTCACCAACACCTTTTCCCCACTCAACTTTCCAAACGTGGCTGAGGAATTTATCATTCCAAAGCTCTGGCAACCCCGTTAAGGGATTTATAGCCGTGCGTATATGTAAACAAAATAAACAATCAATTGGCATCATATGCCTTCTGTCTGTCATCGGAAACCACAGTAGTAGTCCTAAGTCTGCCAACCTGCAAGTAGTGAACTAAACCCAAATAAGACAATACAGGATAGGCTTGACTTCTTCAAGGGGCAATATATAAACTGTTCGGTTGCGTAGTAATAAAAAAAACTATACATATTCTTCACATAACATAAACATGAACGTTCACGCCGAATATCCTCAAAGGGGTTGGCAGAAGTACTAATACTTCTGAGCATCACGTGACTTTGTCACCTGGTGTTCAGAGTACCCACGTTTTGCATGACCAGTGTACTTACGTGATAGGGGCAGGCCTATCGCCGTTTTGTTCGAATACACTGTCACATGACTAAGTACAACTCAGCCATGTGGGTTTCCTTACGATGTTTTCCCTCACCGTTAACAACCATGACAAATTAACCACACATATGTCTTTAGAAAAGACAAATTGGTGTAGGCCCGACCCGGGATTTGAACACTAGTCGCTTGCACGATAACCAGTGTTCTACCCATTGAGCTATCACGTCGTCGTATACTGTTCACGTCCCTTGTTTTATAGTTTGACCTATAACCCTAGAACAATCAGAAGTAGACACAATAAGTAGTAAATCCCATACATTAATGCAGCAATCTGCATGCAGAGCTCGGCAAACAGACGCTAAACGTTTCACGTCACAACTACTAAGGCTTCTCAACATGTATCACGTGGAGATTAGATTTATTATGGAATAAAAGAATAATTGCTATGTAGTGTCGGCTTAGAATAGAACTACCCCATTTCAGCCGTTGGGTGTACGTAAGAGGCGACTAACGGTATCGGGGCTTTTAAGGGATTTTCGGGCGATGCGGTATGAGACCCATCACCAACAACCTTTATTTTGGCTGAGGAATTTTCTATTTTTTTTTGCTGTGGCTACCCCTTCTAGAGAATTATAGCCATGAGTATATATATGTATGTATGTATGTATCATAGTTAACCATAGAACCATCAGAAATGGACACAATAAGTAGTAAATCCCATACATTAATGCAGCAATCTGCATGCAGAGCTCGGCAAACAGACGCTAAACGTTTCACGTCACAACTACTAATGCATCTCAACATATATAACGTGAAAATTAATCATATTTTCAAATTACTAGTTGAGAATTTACGTCTGGGGATTCTCTGGTGCAATATTTCATATTACTCCTAGCTGAACCAGCAAAAGATGTTTTGCCATATACTTAATAAATGTATGCTGTGTAGTGTCGGCTTAGAATAGCACTACCCTATTTCTTCCGGTGGGTGTACGTAAGAGGCGACTAACGGTATTGGGGCTATTAAGGGATTTTATTTCACCATCTTTACCTCAAGACTTTCCAAAAGTGGCTGGGGAATTTCTAATTCCTTAGCTCTTGCTACCCCTTTTAGGGATTTATAGCCGTGAGTATATGTATGTATGTTTATAAAATGTTAGGGGTGTACATCCCTCATTAGTTTTTAATACCCAAGCTTTGGGTAATGGGATTTATAGTTGGTAGAATATGTATGTATGAATTTAAAAATCTTAATTAATTTAACAATTCATGAAACACATACACAGAAACAAAAATGTATACGGTCCCCTTGACTTCCCAAACCAAGACAGTATTTTACAACCACTGGACAAGAGGCGTCGTCGGTCGCCGAAAAATTAAAATTAATCTTAAGTAAATAGATTTTGATTGAGCAGGTTAAATCTCGGAATCAGCAGTATTACAAATCCGCAATACAGAGTTGCGCTCAAAGAAAAAAAATATAGATGTAGCTCAGAAGGCGTGGGATTAGGCAGGCCACGTTGCTCGGATGCACCCGGATCGATGGGTCAAAAGAGCCACGCAATGGACCCCCGGGATGTAAAGAGAAAGCGTGGCCGACCAAGGAAAAGATGGAGTGTTGAGTTAGGTCTCTGGGACAAGAAATGGTGCGCTCTCCCTTAAGACCGCCTGGAGTGGAAGAAGGGGAGAGAGGCCTTTGCCCAGCAGTGGGACATAAATGGCTAATAGTAAGTAAGTAAGATTAAATCTCTCGAATATGTGAGTGTTTTAGTGGTTCTTTGAATGTTATTTTCGGAAACTGAAAAAAACGAAAGAAGTGAAAAGTGTAAAGAATATTAAGCCAGAATAAATAATGTAAGTGAATTTTGATAGTATCTTTATATACAGTGGGGACTAATGACGTGGGTACATGTACTAAGGAAATTAACTCTTATATCGAGAATTATCATTACATACATACATACATATACTCACGGCTATAATTCCCTAGAAGAGGTAGCCAGAGCTAAGGAATTAGAAATTCCTTAGCCACTTTTGGAAAGTTGGGTGGGGAAAAGATGGTATAATAAAGGTTGTTGGTGATGGGTCTCCAACCGCATCGCCCAATGTTCTCTCAAAAGCCCCAATACCGTTAGTCGCCTCTTACGTACACCCACCGGTAGAAATGGGGTAGCGCTATTCTAAGCCGGCGCTACACAGCTATTATCATTACTTGTCCGAATACTCTATAATATGTATATATGTATGTATACTAGCTTCTCCTTATGTAACATATATAATTATATATTATATATGATACATAAGGAGAAGCTAGATGTTCAGAATCAGAAAAAAATTCAGCCACTCTTGGATGTTTAAAATAGATGTTTTGGTGGTGAGTCTTCAACCGCACCGCCCAAAAATCGCCTAAAAAGAACCGATACCATTACTCGCCTCTTTTGATCACTTTAAAGAAACTGGGTAGTGCTATTCTAAGCCGAAACAGCTATTTTCAAATATACTGCAAAATAATATAACACTTTGCTTTCTTGAATTTAAAGCTTTACCATCTGGCTCAATTATTTCGCGTTTCTCCAAAATTGTATTTAAGTGTCGTGCGGTTGGGAATCGGCGATGTGTACAGATTGCCGGGTTTAGACGAAACGGACCGCATTTGGATGTAGTTTGTTTGAAGTTGCTGCGAGCTAGTTTCACTTGAATCCACTGTTGCATAACATTAGCTGACTTTAGGAAAACCATGTTTGTTTGTACGCTTTATAAAACGCATGTTTGTAGCAGTTCCTGGTTTTGTTGTAGGAGATGGGTGAAATGAGCTATAGAATTTATATGCAATGTTTAAATGATCATAACAGTATTATAAGTTTATAAATTTTTATTTTAATAGTTTCTTTATTCGATCCATTAGTTTTTCGTACTGCGAATTATTTTTTATTTGATTAATTCATATTGTAAAACACAATTTTTATCAACAACGTTTTACTTTGATTGTAAGTTGAGAAAACATATCGCTTCAGTTGTAGTATTTATTAATTGGTTGTATGTAAATAACGCAATTAGGAGTAACAGATTCAATTGAATTGTAATTAACAAATTGTCTTCTTATTTTCTACCTTTGCTGTGTAGTTTCGGCTAAGAATAGCAGTAGCCCATTTCTTCCGGTGGGTGTATGTAAAAGGCGACTAATGGTATTGGGGCTATTAAGGGATTTTTGGGCGATGAGGTTGGAGACCCATCACCAACAACCTTTATTTTACCATCTTTTTCACACTGAACTTACCAAAAGCGGCTGAGGAATTTCTAATTCTTTAGCTCTGGCTACCCCATCTTGGGATTTATAGCCGTGAGTATATGTATGTATGTATGTATTTTCTACCTAAATAATTATATCAGGTTTTAATTCTAAATTGGTAACCGAAGTTCAAAAGCTCATAATTTAAAAATTATATAAATCGCTTCATTGTAAAAATGTTCAAGTTCCATACGATGGAAGCCAGAACGGCATCAGTAAATATTTTAGAAATATTAAGTTGTTGAAGGCTGCACTACGACCCGATATCGCAGTACTTACAAAGACTTTGAATCGAACCTTAATCATAGTTTCCCATATATTTACTTTAACTACGAGTAGCTTAGAATAGCACCATCTCATTTCTTTTCGTGGGCTAATACTAACTACCTTACTAATTGTATAGTATTGTAAAATGACAAATAACACCTCGGTTATCCCGTGACCATGATAATGATAACTGAAATGTATTCAAAACGTCTAGCTTTAAAAACCATGTAATAACAAGCGATTAAATATCCAATAATCGAAAGTATTTTTAATTGTATCTCAAAGGTAGTTAGAAATTAGTAATGGTAGCTCAAAAACGTATGATTTCAAAATTATATTGATCGCTACTTTGTAAAAATGTTCAAACTCCAGACTATGAAAGCACCAGCAAGAATTTCAAGTCAAATCGTCCTAGAATGCTATTGAGGGCGAGCCAAAATTCCATCAGATCGGCATCAGTAAATATTTTAGAAATAAACTGTTGAAGGCTGCACTACGACCCGATATCGCAGTACAAAGACTTTGAATCGAACCTTGATCATAGTTTCCCATATATTTACTTTAACTAACTTAGAATAGCACAATCGCATTTCTTTCGTACATACATATACTCACGGCTATAAATCCCTTAACGGGGTAGCCAGAGCTTTGGAATAATAAATTCCTCAGCCACTTTTGGAAGTTGATTGGGGAAAAGATGATAATAATAAACGTTTTTGGTGACCTGTCTCCAACCACATCGCTAAAAAATCACTTAAAAAGCCCCTATACCCTTAGTCGCCTCTTACGATCACCCATGGGTAGAAATGGGGTAGCGCTATTCTAAGCCGACTCTACACGGCAACATTATACATTTCTTTCGTGGAATAATAATAACTACCTTAATAATTTTGTAATTCTATAAAATGACAAATAACACTTCAGTCTTCCCGTGACCACGTTACCATGATGACTGAAATGTTATATAAACCTCGAGCTTTAAATAGTTGTTTTAATTGTAACATAACATAACATAAACGTTCACGCCGAGTTTCCCCGAAGGGGTTGGCAGAGGTACTAATACTTCTGAACATCACGTGACTTTGTCACCTGGTGTTCAGAGTACCCACGTATTGCATGGACAGTGTACTCACGTGATAGGGGGCAGGCCTATCGCCGTTTTTGTACGAATACACTGTCACATGACTAAGTACAACTCAGCCATGTGGGTTTCCTCACGACAACCATGATAAATTAACCACACATATGTCTTTAGAAAAGACAAATTGGTGTAGGCCCGACCCAGGATTTGAACGCTAGTCGTTTGCACGATAACCGAGTGTTCTACCCACTGGGCTATCACGGCTGCTTAATTGTTTTAATTGTATCTCAAAGGTAGTTAGAAATTAGTAATAGTAGCTCAAAAACGTATGATTTCAAAATTATATTGATCGCTACTTTTTAAAAATGTTCAAACTCCACACTATGAAAGCACCAGCAAGAATTTCAAGTCAATTTGTCCTAGAATACTTTAATAATTTTATAGTACTGTAAAATGACTAAAAACACTTCAGTCTTCCCGTGGCCATTTTAACTGAAAAGTTTTCGAAACATCGGGTTTTAAAAACCATGTAATAACATGCGATTAAATATCCGACAGTCAATAGTTGTTTTAATCGTATCTCAAAGGTAGTAAGAAATTAGTAATAATGGCTCAAAAGCTCATAATTTTAAAATTGTATCGATCGCTGCATTGTAAAAATGTTCAATCTCCACACTATGAAAGCACCAGCAAGAATTTCAAGTCAATTTGTACTAGAACGCCGTTGAGGGCGAGCCAAAATTCCATCAGAACGGCATCAGTAAATATTTTAGAAATAAGCTGTTGAAGGCTGCACTTCGACCCGATATCGAAGTACTTACAAACTAAATTGGTACAGAAAACTATTTAACTACCTGGCAACGTCTTCACAATGTTATTAACTGCTAATAAGTTACGATGCCAGAGTTACTATGATATTTTTGTCGTTATTGCAATTTATTGGAACTTATAATAGGCTCTTTGCTCGACTACTTTAGAACAAAGTTCACCAATTATTTTATTACGTTATAGGTTCTGTTTTGATTCCTATTCGAATGAGAAAAGCTATTAAAGTCTATTGTTATATATTCCACACGCGTCAGTTCAACCTACCTAAATCTTAAAATTCTCTTAAATTAATTTGTGAGTCGGTGCCACTCAAACAAAACTAAATTCAACCTACTATCTATCTCTGATTATTACAATCTAAATAATATATATCTATCGCCTAACGTTTTAAATGGTAATACATACAAAAATCTATTTACCCTACCATATAGGTATCCTACATTGTGCATGTACTAAGCAAAGTATTAGTATTCATTCAAGTCATTAAGTATTTGTTTGTTTATTTTATTTTGAAAGTTTTTATGAGGGCCTTCTTACAATCAGGGTACTGTTACTTATAATAAAGATTTTTATTTTTACATAGAACTTTACATTGTTCTTGGAATCCCTCGAAAGGCGATGGTCTACAATTCTACATCTCAAGGAAGACTCAAACGTTCACGCCGAATATCCCCGAAGGGGTTAGCAGAGGTAGTAATACTTCTGAATATCACATGACATTGACACCTGTTGTTCAGAGTACCCACGATTTGCTTGGACAGTGTTCTCACGTTATACAGTATAGGCCTATCGACGTTTTGAACCAATAAACTGTCACATGATTGTGAGTTTCGACAGTTCCCTCGATTTCCTGGGATGCCATCATCACATCCTGGCCTCATGGTAGTTTCTTGGTAACAATAACATGACAAAAGAATTGTTTAGTGAACCTATACTTCTCTTCATAAAAGCTACGAAGAGGAGTATAAATCTATATAGAATGTTGAAAGAACTATTTCCCAACTCCTAGTGATTGAGGACCTACATTTTCCATCACCA
The DNA here is from genome assembly GCA_963576735.1 of Bedellia somnulentella. Taxonomy (NCBI): domain Eukaryota; kingdom Metazoa; phylum Arthropoda; class Insecta; order Lepidoptera; family Bedelliidae; genus Bedellia; species Bedellia somnulentella. Next base: position 19,311,145 of record OY755175.1, on the reverse strand, counting down.
GCTCCGCAGCATAATATTATGATTACCAGAAGCAATTGCCAATATTACTTCAGAAAATATGTAAAACGCCGTACATGTGCCTATAAAATTTGAGGGTTCTCCTCGATTTCTCCAGGATTCCATCATCAGACCCTGATATCTTCATCATGGTACCATTCCGGGAGTATCTTCTTTCTAATAAAAAATGATAATCAAAATCGGTTCATAAATGGCGAAGTAATCGGCGAATAAACATAAAAAAATATATACGCTCGAATTGAGAATACTCCTTTTTTTGAAGTCGGTTAAAAATATAATACAACAAAAATATTTTTTATATTTTCAATAATGTTGCCAATATTTCTCTCTCACAGCCCATATATGTCCCCACCAAGGGGCTCGAGCCTACCTTGTATAGGGCGATTTGGCCATAGTCCACCACGCTGGCCAATTGCGGGTTGGCAGACTAACGACTACTACCGTGATAGCAGCCGGGACCGACGGCTTAACGTGCCCTCCGAAGCACGGAACTTATAACTCGATAATAAAATCCATACTAATATTATAAATCGGAAAGTGAGTTTGTTTGTTTGTTTATTTGTGCTTCTTTCACGCCGCAACTACCGAACCGATTGCTTTGAAATTTTGCAGACATATAGTTAGAAGTCCAGATTAAATTATAGAGTACTTTTATACCGGAATCACTAATGAATTTCAGCAGCGAAATCTTTAACCTTTCAGCTGAAACCTTATAAAAGAGCGCGGCGTTGTTTGCATGTTTACCAATAGATGGCGCTGTCGGTACTTTCTACATCGCGGTATGATTTTTTCTTTATTGGAGTATATAAACCCAAAATATATTACATCAACTTATCGATACAGATTACAGCATTGGGTCCGACATATATTGGTATTTGTAACTTCAAATTATAATATTAGATCATCGTTACTTACTTGCATTTTACGTCACGCACGCACGAGTCATTTACTTAGTCTTAGTTGCTGTTTTATCTTAATTGACTGTTGCTCGCTTTCTTTGGTGTCCTTAATTCCTTTCCTTTCCACGATTGTATTATATTGAAGTATTTAATAGATTTTAGGTTTTTCGCAGTAGGCTGAATAATAGTTAGGTTAGTTTAGTGCGCTTTGTTAGTCGTTTAGATTTTTATAGTTTAGTTAGGGATATTTTTTGGTTCCTACTATTTTAGATTGAATTGTGTATTTTAAAGATTTCAGGTTTTAAGCAGTAATTGAATAATTGTTAGGTTAGGTTCGTCGCTTTGTTGGTCGTTTAGAATTTTATAGTTTACTCATATTTACGCAATGCCTTGCAAACGTAAATCTAATTTATCGAGCACCTCATATAAAGCTCGGGCAATGAAATCCTTTATATCCTTAACAACGCCCGCGGGAATATAAATGTATATAAAAAATAGAAGTTAAGATAGTGTTTTGGTATTTTGAATGTAAACCGGATACAAAAAATGAAGTCCACGCGGACGAAGTCGCGGGCAAAAAGCTAGTACAGAATAAAACGGTACCATAGTGACCGTTGTATATGAGTGTGCTTCATATTTCCAAGAAACCGACGTTTTATCGACGAAACATTCGCGAATCGACCATTCGTGGTTGGAAATATATTCAGTTAACTTAAAACACGGATTTATTTATCAGCTGTCACATTTGTTTTAACCTGCGAGAATTCACGCCATGAGAATTCGTTCACTAAAATATTTTATAACCAAAATGCTGTACTTAGTTATCTCAGAAACTGTGTTTTCTACATCTTCCTATAGCACGTAAACTAAGCGCTTGAAACACCGAATATATCTAAGTGTATATTGATTTTAAATTCGAGTTAATAATATTACATACATATGCCATTTATTTTTAATTTAATAAATATTTCAGCAATATACATACATACATATACTCACGGCTATAAATCCCTTAACGGGATAGCCAGAGCTTTGGAATGAAAAATTCCTCAGCCACTTTTGGAAGTTGATTGGGGAAAAGATGGTAATAATAAATGTTTTTGGTGACGGGTCTCCAACCACATCGCCCAAAAATCACTTAATAAGCCCCTATACCCTTAGTCGCCTCTTACGATCACCCACGGGTAGAAATGGGGTAGTGTTATTCTAAGCCGACACTACACTACACGGCTACATAGGCTTCAGCAATATAAGTTTCTCATTACAGTGCATTTCCTAGTTAAAATTCGTGTCATTTAATCAAAATACTGTTTTTGTTAGGATCAAAGTAGAACAAGAACTTCCTAGAAACTATTTTAAACATGTACATAAATACTTATAGTATAATCACGACTATAAATTCCTAAAAGGGGCTTCAAAATAAAATAAAAAAGCCACTTTTGGAAGTTAAGTGGGGAATAGATTGTAAATAATAAAAAAAAAACAATTAAGTCCTTATTCCCAAACCCAATACGCTTATTTGCGTCTTAAGAACAGCCGCAGGAAGAAATTGTGTAGTGCTTGTCTAAGCCGACATTACAGTAGAGAGCCTTAAATTTACTTACTTACTTACTTATACTCACGCCCATTATTTCCATTGGGATAGGCAGAGACTATCGATCGCCACTTAGTACGATCTTGACAAACCTCACTTGCTTCCCTTACATTCATTATTCTTCTCATACATGCTCTTTTATTCTTCTCACTTAAATTTGTTTCTCTCATAATAATATAGGATAAAAACATCTTACATTCACACCCTATGTGGGTGACCGCAAGTCATACGCTTTGCTACCTCCAAACAAAACGTACTCAAGATCCTGACTTACGACACTTTAACTTCCACAGAACTAAATTAATGATGCTGGTTTTTCTCTACTTAAAACTTCGTTTAACGTTGTTAAAACCTCATAGTTTTTATTTTAAAATAACTTATTAATTAATGTCTTTGTATCGTGTTTGTGGTCAGGTTGAGGATTTCAGAAAATCTAAAATAGAGCTACTGAGAAAATATAAATTAAATATGTTCTACAAAATTAGTGTTAGCTACCTATTTCTATATACTTGTGTAGTTATAAATTCTAACCTAGGGGTAGACAGAATCGGAAGTTTTGTGATCCCGACAAACCGTGCTTCATTTAAATAAATCAATCCATACATGAATGAAGGAAAGTAAGGAAAAGAGAGAACAGGTTTATTTGCTGCTGCAAAAAAAAAACACTCGGAACTAGGGTAACAAACATAAAAACAGATACATACATACATACATATACTCACGGCTATAATTCCCTAGAAGGGGTAGCCAGAGCTAAGGAATCAGAAATTCCTTAGCCACTTTTGATAGTTGTGTGGGGAAAAGATGGTGAAATAAAGGTTATTGGTGATGGGTCTCCAACCGCATCGCCCAAAAATCCCTCAAAAGCCCCAAAACCGTTAGTCACCTCTTACGACACCCGTGGGTAGAAAAGGGTAGCGACATTCTAAGCCGGCACTACACGACACGGCTACAAACAACAAACATAAAAACAGATAAGTCACACAAAAAAAATATATACGAATATATCGAATTACTATAATAAATGCGATCTATCTCTGACGTCTATCAACACACTCTACGCACGTTCAAAATAAAATGTCTCACCGCAGTGCGAGACTTTAATAAAGGATATAGTTAGTAGGATATATAAAATCATTTCATAAATTTCCATTATTTATTACTTATGTTGTTTTTATGTTGTGCTTATTATGTTAAAATCTAGCCCCTTTCCCTTTCCCTTTGTAAATAGTCTTCATTTTATTTGTAAGTTAAATTAATGTTAGTAAATTAATGAATAATAATAATAAAAAAAAAAAACTATACTAATATATTTTTTAAGTTGTCATCTCAACTGATTATTTAATATCATGCTGTGTACACAGTTTTTTGGTATTATGTCCGAATTTGTATTATTTTTTAAATTTTGTATACCAATGCTATGTCATAATACTGTTTGTGTGCCAAATAAATAAATAAATAAATAAATATTGTCTCTCATTCTCTGTCACGCTTTCACCTGTAATGTAGGTCGGCTAGGTAGCCGATTTCAATGAAATTTGGTTTTAAGATGTGCTTAACTTTCAGTATAGAGTTTAAATCTTTTTGTTCATGAAAACCTCATGTAGGGATTATTACAAATAAATATTGTCGAGATTTTTCTTTCCTTCATTTATTCTTTATTTATTAGTAATAATCCCCACATGAGGTTTTCATAAACAAAAAGATTTAAATTATGTGATAGTTAGGCGTTTTCATAATTTGCATTCTATCTGAAAAGGTAGACAAGTGGCCTTCCGAATTAGTAAAAATTATTTAGGTAGGAAACGCAAACACTACTTAAACGTGTAAAAGAAATAAAGGATAGAAGAATTTCGCGCTGGCAGCTATTGACCCGGTGGTGGCTCAATTGGCAGAGCGTCGGGGCGTATACCCGAGGTCGCGGGTTCGATTCCCGCCTGTGTCGAGATTTTTCTTTCCTTTATTTATTCTTTATTTTTCAGTATAGAGGTTACTTTTTATTTCTGCAGAATCGCTTGAAGTCGCAGTATCCCATTTTCTCTTCGTGGATGTCGTTCGAGACTACTATGTGATTAAAGATCTTTAATTAAATTTATGGATGATATGGCTTATAACCGTCAACTAACAAGACTTAGTTTTACCATCTTTTGCCCACTATTCTTCTAATTTTGGATGAATAATGAGTATGAATTCATTGTTTTTAAATTAAATCGGCTTTGGGGTATGTGACTGAATGTGAGTATAAGTTACATATGGTTTCGATATTTTGCAATCCAAATGTAAAAAAAAACCTACGTGGATTTAGTCACGGGCAAAATGTCTTTATTTTCATATGTTAAATACCTCAGACGCCTGTTTTTTTAGGGTTCCGTACCAAAAGGTCCCTATTACTCAGACTCCGCTATCTGTATGTAAATGACAATAAAATAAATATTAAAGGGAGGCTCCTATACAACAAACGTGATTTTCTATATAGATGACAGTACGGAACACTTCGTGTGCAAGCCGACTCTCACTTGCCTGGTCTTTTTAAGATTCCTGATACACACTATAAATTCATTTAAAACAAACATAGAAAATACAAACTCTTACCTCCTGTCCTCGTGCTATTTCCTGAAACAAAGATGCCTGAGAGAATAATAAATTTTCAAGTTGGCAAATCTCCACATTGGAAATCTACCAAAACGTTTTACTTTGACAATCATAAAGATGAAATTACGAATCCAGTACACTGCAGTGTGTGGTTAAGGCCATTTAATTAACAACATGGCTAAGATATTCGTAAGCGCATATTTAAAGATGAAAGTTGTTCGTCACCGTAATGCAGAGTGTAGACAATTGCAACCATCCTGCTGCCATTTAACTGACAGTTCATTAGTTTGATACTTACATACATACATACACTCACGGCTATAAATCCCTAGAAGGGGTAGCCAGAGCTAAGTAATTAAAATTTCCTCAGCCACTTTTGGAAAATTGAATGGGGTAAAGATGGTAAATTACAGGTTGTTCGTGATGGGTCTCCAACCGCATCGCCCAAAAATCCGTTAAAAGCCCCAATACCGCTAGTCGCCTCTTACGTACACCCATCGATAGAGCAGTGCTATTCTAAGCCGACACTACACGGCTTAAATTTGATATTTCATACATACATACATACATATACTCACGGCTATAAATATCTAAATGGGGTAACCAGAGCTTTGTAATTGGAAATTCCTCAGCCACTTTTGGATGTTAATAGGGGAGAAGATGATAGAAAAAAGTATCTTTAGTGATGATGGAGACCAATCACATCCCTACAAAACCAATTAAAGAATCCCTTTACTCTTAGTTGCCTCCTACGACACTCGAGAGTAGAAAGGGGCAGTGTCATTCTAAGCAGGCACTACAAGGCAAATTTCTACGTATCATCATAATACATTTTCGGACCCCGTCATCCAAAGTCAGTTAAATTTGCTTTCTAAATCATTATACATGATTAGCCTTCCTTTTTCACTATCAAATTTTTTAATAACTTATTTACTTACCCACAGGTGTGCTGAGAAGCGACTAAGGGGATGTGGCTTTTTCAAGTGGTTTTTGGGTGATGTGGTTGAAAACCCATCACCAACGATACTTTATTTATACCATCTTGTCCCCTATCATCTTCCAAATGTGGCTGCGGAGTTTCCAGCTATGAAGCTCTGACCCCCTTTTTTGAGATTAATGGCCGTGCGTGAGTATATGTTTAACACAAAAAAGTATCGGGGCGTATACCCGAGGTTGTGGGTTCGATTCCCGTCTGTGTCAAAATTTTTCTTTCCTTTATTTATTATTAATAATCCCCACATGAGGTTTTCATGAACAAAAAGATTTAAATTATGTGATAGTTAGGCGTTTTCAACATTTGCATTCTATCTGAAAAGGTAGACAAGTGGCCTTCCAAATTAGTTAAAATTCGGAGGTAGGAAACGCAAACACTACTTAAACGTGTAAAAGAAATAAAGGATAGAAGAATTTCGCACTGGCAGCCAATTGACACGGTAGCTCAGTTGGCAGAACGTCGGGACGTATACCCGAAGGTCGCGCGTTCGGTTCCCGCCTGTGTCGAAATTTTTCTTTCCTTTATTTATTCCTTATTTATTAGTAATAATCCCCACATGCGGTTTTCATGAACAAAAAGATTTCAATTACAAAAATGATGATTTGCGTTTAACGAGTTATATCAACTTTATGTTGGACCAGTGTTTAACTTTTAAAGAAGTTAGTTTAACCAAACAAGTTCATAATCATACTGATTTATTTAGTCTCTGACTCAAAGTATTTATAGCCTAGAAAATTGACACACCGAATATTAAATCTTATACGAATAAACTGTAATATGACTAAACCCAAATGATTTTTCATTCATTTTTACATGCGAACTCGTGACAATTAACTAAAACATACAAATACATTACATACAAATACTCACGGCTATAAATCCCTAGAAGGGGTAGCCAGAGCTAAGGAACTTGAAGTTCCTCAGCCACTTTTGGAAGTTGCCTCGGGATAAGATAGTGAAATAAAGGTTGTTGGTGATGGGTCTCCAACCACATCACTCAAAAATCCCTTAAAAGCCCCAATACCGTTAGTCGCCTCTTACGTACACCCACCGGAAGAAACGAGGTAGTGTTATTCTAAGCCGACACTACACAGCAAATACAATACAAATACATTAAGAACACGTAAATTATACTTAAATATACATGTAACTATAATTCGAGAGGTTATCTTTGGGAATACTCGATGAGAATTGAAACTCGAGTCTCTCGAGTGATAAATTGATAATGCCGAGACAACCGTTGTGATGGCTATTGGGACAGTCCTAGTCGTTTGTTTGTCATGAAATTTATATTCAGTGTACTCTAGAAGGTGTTGTTCGGACGTGGTCTGAATTTGATTAAGCTTCTGCAAACTGTGTGCCATTTGTCAGAGCATTAATCAATTATCTGTTAACGGTGTGTGGCTTTGTGTTGGGCTGGTGTCTCTATTTAAGATTATTATAGTATATGGAATTTTATATTGTGAATTAAAATGTTGTTGGCAATAAAATGGCAAAAAACAAGAAGTTGAAGAAAAACATATACAAAAATAGCTGATGAATGCTAAATTGTATGAATCGCACTACTTTTTATTTTCTGGTAAAGAGTACTTCTTTTCCATAGCATATCCCTTCATGTCACTCTAATACAAATAAGCTGCAACATGGTGAGCACAAAAGTTCATTTTAAAAATTTTCATTCATACAAACTCCTTACTTAATACTTAAATAATTACAAAAACATTAACATTGACTAACATAAATTTTATTCAAATACACATATCACTATAATCCGATAGGGCACTACCCATCGTTGGGAATACTCGATGAGAATTGAAACTCGAGTCTCTCGAGTGATAAATTGATAATGCCGAGACAACCGTTGTGATGGCTATCGGGACAGTCCTAGTCGTTTGTTTGTCATGAAATTTATATTCAGTGTACTCTAGAAGGTGTTGTTCGGACGTGGTCTGAATTTGATTAAGCTTCGGCAAACTGTGTGCCATTTGTCAGAGCATTAATCAATTATCTGTTAACGGTGTGTGGCTCTGTGGTGAGCTGGTGTCTCCATTTTAGATTATACTAGTAATGTTACGTGGAATTTTTATATTGTGAGTTAAAATGTTATTGGTCATATAAAACAAATTTAGCTTTTATGTTTATTTAACCTAAAATATATAGATATGTTTAAGTACAAACATGAATAACTAAAGAATGCTAAATTAATATAACCAACAAAAGAGCTTCTGTACTGGCGCTATACAAATACTAAATCCTTAGCTCCTCAGCTTATCGTTTTAAAAATGGAAATTAAAGTTGAAGACTAAATGTGAAAGGAATAAATTATGACGAAGATTTTAAAAGAAGATTTTTAATTTATTTAATGTTTATAATATTCAAAATAATACATGTACATCTATAGTTTAGTACAAACATGAAATCGATGGATTTATCAGCCAAAATTTCTGTCGTATGATGAAATCTATCAACAACGGTTCCCAGTGAAGGTTGGGTAAAAGCGCGGTTGCAAATATAGTAAGTTAAAATGGCTATTATTCTTGAGGTCACTCTCTATAAAACTTCTATAAAAATATTACACATCAATACATCCACTGCACAGGAATTTCACAGCAGTATTTATTAATTAAATCTAATAATGCTTCGATCATTTTAAAAACCTTTTAACAAAGAAAAGTTTATTTGTAATAAAGACAAAGACTATAACTGCTCAAAAAAATCTCTAAGCAAATACAACTAAACTTAGAATATTTAATAAACTCTATAAAAAGCCAGTTTTTTCAATCTGAAAAAGTTACGCAGTGCAAATACATCATTAAAACAAGGAAAAATGAATTCCATTTCAGGCCAAAAATATGCTTCAAGCCTTCCGGAACATAAAAAATAAGAAAACGACAAATTAACGTCAAACTCTGTGATAAAAGGCAAAGTATCCGTTTTGGACAGAGATTTATATTGCTATTCTCCGAGGTGTATAGAACGCCATTACCAGGGGAGCTCAGAGATGTACTCGCACAGTGACGAAAACAAATTATTAACCCGTTAACATCATGTTTCTGTATCTGAAAAGTACTCAATTTTATTTAGTATTTTACTTTTGATAGAATAAAATATATTTAAGAGAAAATAACAAATAAAATAGATCCCTATTATTAAGTTATATGTATATTAAAAGTCGTATCAAAGGTATCGTATCATATAACAAAGTAGATCTAGAGCGACGACTGTATTAAAAAAAGTGCGTTTGTTTTATTGTCATTACATTTTCGTTAAAAGGCTCCGAATCTGCTTAACTGTTGTCAAACCTTCTTTCACCAATAGAAAGTTAAAACCCCTCGGAAGAAACTATATATTGAGCTATATAAATATTACATAACGTTAAATGTCACACGGGGTCAGCAGTGACTACTAGTTGAAAAAGAAGTGATACTCAACTGCCACTGATCGGTATTTCTCACAATGCCCAAACTTCAACGTCCGATTTACCCTAAGTCCGTGTCTGAGCAGCGCACGAATCCGCCAGTCTGAATATTTATCTCTATCAATCAAGCGGTGGAAATAACATTTACATCAACAGTATCACTAATCGGATCTACTTGGAACTATGGTATTTTGTAACGAAGATATTTTCATGAGAATAAGTAAATTTCATCTCAAAGTTTCCGCCTTGTACCCAAAAGCAGTGGCAGAGATACTAACACTCCTGAAAATAAAGTAACATTTTTGTAAACATTAAGAAAAAATACATTTCCTCAACACTTACGAAAATAGGTAGGGTAGTGAGTGTCATTTTAATACGATTCATATATAAATTAAAAACAGTAATACTTTTTTTTGTGCCATTTTAAAGAAATAATAAAGTACTTTACAAAAAGGAAAGATATTTCAATGCAAAACAAAGGTAAAGCAAAATGGGTACCCTGAACATTGGATTAAAATGTGACTGCCAGCCCCTTAGGAGACATACGGCGTGAACATTTGAGTTTGGGTATTTCAATAATTATTTTATTATTTGGTAAATCATGGAAAATATTTGCGGATTCGTTGTATTTTATTCTAACCAAACCCAATTTTGGCACTACTGAACGATTCGCGCACTCATCTAAATATAACGTTCTGTAATTGACATTGACACATAATTAATCTGTGTGAAATGCTCCGTTTATTTTCTGTTATAAACTCACATGGAATATTTTATGCCGGTGTTTTTTTAAACATAATTAATAGCTCTGGTAGTTGGCTTAAACATAATTAATAGCTCTGGTAGTTGGCTTAAAATAGCAAAAAACTTAACTTTTTTGTCACTTAAGTGATTTGGTGGCTTAAGAATTTAAAATCTGATGTTTAGGCCATATTTTTTTGGTTATATAGCCGCACATGTGTTAAAATGATAATACTAAAATCTAAATACAACATACATGCATACATATACTCACGGCTATAAATCCCTTAACGGGGTAGCCAGAGCTTTGGAATGAAAAATTCCTCAGCCACTTTTGGAAGTTGATCGGGGAAAAGATGGTAATAATAAATGTTTTTGGTGACGGGTCTTCAACCACATCACCCAAAAATCACTTAATAAGTCCCTATGCCGTTAGTCGCCTCTTACGATCACCCACGGGTAGAAATGCGGCAGTGTTATTCTAAGCCGACACTACACGGCTACAAAACAACAACAATTTTGATAACTCAGAAAGAATACTATTTCTTCCTATACTGAAGACGCGTGAATTCCCTAATCTACAGTTCCATAGTAATTTGTTTTGTAAAGTAATTTGTGTGGTAGTTTATCATATATTTTTTTTCAGATGTTGTACATATTGATAGGAAGTCCACATGACTGAATCATACATATACATATGCAGTTTATTTGTAGAAAAACCTACCAATTTATGTTAATACACAGTCGTTTTCCAAACTCTCTGAATTCCTGTTATGCGTAAGAGGCGACTTAGGGTACAAGGTTTTTTTAAGTGGATTTTGGGAGATACGGTACCTTTTTATATATACCATTTTCTCCCCTATCAACTTCCGAATGTGCTCTATAAGCTCTGGCTACCCTTTTATGTGATTTGTGACCATGACCATATGTTTGAATATTCTTATTCAACACAAAACAGTTCACAGCTTTCAATTACATAGTTGCTAGTATTTTCACCACATCCGTTTAAAAACCAAACCATAATTCTGTAACAAACAAAGCTCCAATTCGCTTGAACCCAAATTCCAATTAACCTTCCATTTAGATCATATTATTTGGAATATTCAATGCTAACCGTTCCGTTCTACGTAAATCATTAATCGTGTGAGTACCATAACAAGTTAAACATAGTGCTCCTGTTTCCAATTAGACCGCTTCGTAACATCCAACTGTACTTGTTAAAACCATTATTAAACTATTGCGTAGTCATACCGCTACCGTGATAGCCCAGGTGGGTAGAACACTCTGTTATCGTGCAAACGACTAGTGTTCAAATCCTGGGTCGGGCCTACACTAATTTGTCTTTTCTAAAGACATATGTGTGGTTAATTTATCATTGTTGTTAACGGTGAGGGAAAACATCGTGAGGAAACCCACATGGCGGAGTTGTACTTAGTCATGTGACAGTGTATTCGTACAAAATGGCGATAGGCCTGCCCCCTCTCACGTGAGTAGACTGTCCATGCAAAACGTGGGTACTCTGAATACCAGGTGACAAAGTCACGTGATATTCAGAAGTATTAGTACCTCTGCCAACCCCTTCGGGATATTCGGCGTGAACGTTTATGTTTATGTTATGCGTAGTCATACGTCATATGACGCACCTAGAATATATACACATATAACATCCCATTAGGGTAGATAGAGACTATCGATCGCCACTTTGTAGGATCCTGCCGACCTCTCGAGGTTCGTGTGCATTCATCATTATTTTTATAAATGTTCTTTCATTCTTCACTTTATTCTTTGGACGCCTGCCACTTTGAGAACACTCTATTTGGTGTACATGTTTTCTCCGAGGTGTTTCTCTACTAACATTACCTTGTACAATTAAAACAACTTTTTGATTTTCGTATATTTTAATCGCGTGTAATTACATTATTTTTAAAGCCCGACGTTTCGAAAACTTTTCAGTTATAATGGTCACGGGAAGACTGAGGTGTTATTTGTCATTATACAGTACTATAAAATTATTAATACTAACTACCTTCACAAAATTTTAAGTTACATTTGCGTTTAATATTTGCTGTGTACAAAAAGAGCTAATGTTATCTGGAGTCTTGCTAGTGTTCTTCCCTCGCTTAGTTGCGCTAATGATCGGGTTCCAAGCAGGTGGTAATTGCCAACCATCATCTCTATTGAAGTTTGGATGTTTCTTTATTTCAATAGATTCGCGTATCATTCTAGGTATCAATCGATTCTCTTTTGCTAGAATTGTGGGTTTGTCAAAACGCATGTGGTGGTTTGGCTTATCGAAGGTGTGTTCACACAAAGCAGATCTTCCAGGACGCCTATTAGTTAAGCTAAGTATAAAAAATAATGTAATAACACGCGATTAAAAAATACGAAAATCAATAGTTGTTTCAATTATAAATTATTAACCGTTAACATCATGTTTCTGTATCTGAAAAGTACTAAATTTTATTTAGTATTTTACTTTTGATAGAATAAAATATATTTAAGCAAAAATTATGATAAAAATAGATCCCTATTATTAAGTTACATGTCGCACTCTCAGAACGAAAGAGGCTCAGCTCAAAAATAGTGATATTGAGTTACAATCCTAGAAAGACATAAAAAGGTATGCTCAATCCGATGAATAGTAAAACAAAGGCATTAATTGATAAAAAAACAGGCTAGCCAACTTTCCGACCCTGTAACAATAAGTGCCTATGTTTTAGAACATACTTTTGATGCCTCTCTATGAATGTAACTCAATATCACTAAATAAAAGATGTTATTAAAGGAAAGAAAAATTTCGACACTGGCGGGGTTCGAACCCCGCCAGTGTCGAAATTTTTCTTTCCTTTAATAACATCTTTTATTTATGAGTAATAATCCCCACATGAGGAATTCATGTCAAAAAACATTAAATTATTCAATATCACTATTTTGAGTTGAGCCTCTTTCGTTCTGAGAGTGCGATGTATATTAAAATCGTATCATAGATATCGCGTCATATAACAAACTAGGTCTTGAGCGACAGCTGTATTAAAAAAGTGCGTTTGTTGTTTTCATTTTTATTAAAAGGCTCCGAATCTGCTAAAATGTTGCAAAACCGACCAATGGTAAGTTAAAGCCCCTCAGAAACTATATATTGAGCTATATAAATATTACATAACGTTAAATGTCACACGGTGTCAGCAGTGACTACTAGTTATAAAATAAGTGATATTCAACTGAAACTGATCGGTATTTCTCACAATGCCCAAACCTCAACGTCCGATTTGCCCTAAGTCCGTGTCTGAGCGGCGCACGAATCCGCCCCAGTCTGAATATTTATCTCTATCAATCAAGCGGTGAAAATAACATTCGGATCTACTCGGAACTATGGTATTTTGTAACGAAGATATTTTTATGAGAATAAGTAAATTTCATCTCAAAGTTTCCGCCGTATACCCAAAAGCAGTGGCAGAGATACTACACTCCTGAAAATAAAGTAACATTTTTGTTAACTGACATTAAGAAAAAATACATTTCCTCAACACTTACGAAAATAGGTAGGGTAGTGAGTGTCATTTTAATACGATTCATATGTAAATTAAAAACAGTTATACTTTATTTGTGCCATTTTAAAGAAATAATAAAGTACTTTACAAAAAGGAAAGATATTTCAATGCAAAACAAAGGTAAAGCAAAATGGGTACCCTGAACATTGGATTAAAATGCGACTGCCAACCCTTAGGAGACATACGGCGTGAACATTTGAGTTTGGGTATTTCAATAATTATTTTATTATTTGGTAAATCATGGAAAATATTTGCGGCTTTCGTAATATTTTATTCTAACCAAACCCAATTTAGGCATTACTAAACGATTCGCGCACTCATCCAAATATAACGTTCTGTAATTGACATTGACACATAATTAATCTGTGTGAAATGCTCCGTTTATTTTCTGTATAAACTCACATGGAATATTTTATGCGGTGTTTTTTTAAACATAATTAATAGCTCTGGTAGTTGGCCTAAACATAATTAATAGCTCTGGTAGTTGGCTTAAAATATCAAAAAACTTAACTTAGGTTTTTTGTCACTTGAGTGATTTGGTGGCTTAAGAATTTAAAATCTGATGTTTAGGCCATATTTTTTTGGTTATATAGCCGCACATGTGTTAAAATGATAATACTAAAATCTAAATACAACATACCAGCCAGCCAGAGCTTGGTAATAACAAATTCCTCAGCCACTTTTGGAAGTTGATTGGGGAAAATATGGTAATAATAAATGTTTTTGGCGACGGTTCTCAACCACATCGCCCAAAAATCACTTAATAAGCCCCTATATCCTAAGTCGCCTCTTACGATCACCCACGGATAGAAATGGGGTAGTGTTATTCTAAGCCGACACTACATGGCTACAAAACAACAACAATTTTGATAACTTAGAAAGAATACTTTTTCTTCCTATACTGAAGACGCGTGAATTCCCCAATCTACAGTTCTATAGTAATTTGTCTTTTAAAGTAATTTGTGTGGTAGTTTATCATATATTTTTATCAGATGTTATACATATTTAAAGGAAGTCCACATGACTGAATCATACATATACATATGCAGTTTATTTGTAGAAAAACCTGCCAATTAACTTAATACACAGTCGTTATCCAAACACTCTGAATTCCAGGTGGCAAAACTTAAATGCGTAAGAGGCGACTGAGGGTATGGGGCTTTTTTAAGTAGTTTTTGGGCGATACGGCACTTCTTTATATCGACCATTCTCCCCTATCAACTTCCGAATGTGCTCTAAAAGCTCTGGCTACCCTTTTATGTGATTTGTGACCATGACCATATGTTTGAATATTCTTATTCAACACAAAACAGCATAATTCATTCAGTTCACAGCTTTCAATTACATAGTTGCTAGTATTTTCACCACATCCGTTTAAAAACCAAATCATAATTCTCTAACAAACAAAGCTCCAATTCGCTTGAACCCAAATTCCAATTTACCTTCCATTTAGATCATATTATTTGGAATATTCAATGCCAACCGTTCCGTTCTACGTAAATCATTAATCATGTGAGTACCATAACAAGTTAAACATAGTGCTCCTGTTTCCAATTAGACCGCTTCGTAACATCCAACTGTACTTGTTAAAACCATTATTAAACTATTGCGTAGTCATATGTTATATGACGCACTATAGTCCGGTCAATTTATACATTCAAGGTTACATAAATTCATAAGAAGCTGAAAATTGGCACAATTGTTCAAAACATGATTATAAATGAAACCTCAAAAGTCCCCATCGTTCCGAGGTGTGCTAAAAATTTTACACGGGGTCAAAGGTCAAAAAAATTAGTTTTTTGCGATTTTAAGCGAAACAGTGAGTTTTTCGCAAAATCTTTCCAGTACAAAATTGTAGATCAGAAGATTCTCTACAAAAAAGATTACAATATTTTTTTTCCTAAAAGCCACCATTTTGAAGATATAACGCGTTGAAAAGTTCGATCATTGGTAATCTTCATACTTTGCAAATGTACGCCACGTATGAACATCACTTATAAGGTGTTATAACTTAAACCTCAGTAGCTGCTCACCAACATTTATTTCGGGTATATTACCAAGTTCAAGTGTGTCTTGGTAATCACCTGGACCCTAAAGACTGGGGTTGGAAGTTGGTCGACAATACATTAGAGCCAGTTCTAACTTTACTTCCACCAGCACCTGAGAAACTTCTCAACTCAATATTTTGTAACTGTAAAAAAGGTTGTAATGCTAAATGTGGATGCAGAAAAGTTGGACTGTTTTATTCCCTGGCATGCACAAACTGCCAAGGCCGATCGTGCTCTAATGTTGAGTCAGCTAATCTAGAAGACTCATATGATACCAATGAGGAATCGCTAGTGGGACAGTTGATCTGTGCAATAGAAGAAAAAGAAGAAGAAACACAGGAAGAAGAACAAGAAGAAGACGAAGGACAAGAAACAGTAATCCTGGAAAATTACGAATCAGACGAGGAATATTAATCATTTCATTTTCAATTACACCGCCATTATTTTAACCAACCGATATGTACAATAATATTTTACAATAGTTTTAAAACAAATAAAATCAATGCAGACCCGTGGAATAGGCCTACAGGAGATACCACGTTAAAATAAAACGCGCTAAGTACACTACCTCATAGGTGGCGTGGAAACGTGTGCAAAGTATGAAGATTACCAATGATCGAACTTTTCAACGCGTTATATCTTCAAAATGGTGGCTTTTAGGAAAAAAAATATTGATATCTTTTTTGTAGAAAATCTTCTGATCTACAATTTTGTACTGGAAAGATTTTGCGAAAAACTCACCGTTTCGCTTAAAATCGCAAAAAACTAATTTTTTTGACCTTTGACCCCATGTAAAATTTTTAGCACACCTCGGAACGATGGGGACTTTTGAGGTTTCATTTATAATCATGTTTTGAACAATTGTGCCAATTTTCAGCTTCTTATGAATTTATGTAACCTTCCTCCTTATTTTAGGCCTAAATTGACCGGACTACTACTGACTAGAATATATATTATATTTATGTTTATACACATATTAGATCCCGCTTTGCCGTGTAGTGCCGGCTTAGAATGTCGCTACCCCTTTCTACCCTCGGGTGTCAGAAGAGGCGACTAAGGGTATTGGGGCTTTTTATTGGATTTTTGGGCGATGCGGTTGGATACCCATCACCAAAAACCATTATTTTACTATCTTTTCCCCACTCAACTTCCAAAAGTGGCTGAGGAATTGCTAATTCCTTAGCTCTGGCTACCCCTTTTAGGGATTTATAGCCGTGAGAATATGTATGTATGTATGTATATTAGATCCCATTAGGGTAGGCAGAGACTATCGGACTATCGCCACTTTGTAGGATCCTGGCCGACCTCTCGAGGTTCGTCTGCATTCATCATTATTTTTATACATGTTCTTTCATTCTTCATTCTTTCGACGCCTGCCACTTTGAGAACACTCTATTTGGTTCACATGTGTTCTCCGAGGTGTTTCTCTACTAACATTACCTTGCATATTAGCTTTATAGATTTATTTTAATAATTTATTATCATCCATAATAAAGATCCGTAAAGAGTTAGTGACGGAACAGCATATTAAAGGAAGCACTAGTTCCAGTTTCACACTGTATAAAACTAGACCATAGGCCATGGTCGCATCCTATCAAAACCCACTGCATGTACTATATAATCATAAAGTTCCCCAACCTTTACCTGTATAGCAGGAACGAGCGCTATTTTATCGACACGATAACGGTAAGAATGAGATGGCAGTATACGATACTAAGAAAGTGCGTAAGAGATAGCTGCTTTATCCCACGGGATAACTAGTTTAAACACGGCTCGTGTTTGCCCTTCTGGTTGTAAGTTAATAAACTGAACACCAGTGAGCTCACATATCTTCACACTCACACAGCGACGGAGGTCACCCAAGCACCAGACATTAGCGTATCTCATCTCAAACGACGCTGTAACATTAGCAAGTGTTAATGTGAGCATGTAGTTATTGTCGCGTAGTTCCGGCTTAGAATGACACTATCCTCTTTTTACTCACGGGTGTCGTAAGAGGCGACTCAGGGTATGTTGCTTTTTAAGTGGTTTTTGGGCGATGCGGTTGGAGACCCATCACCAACGATACTGTATTTCTGTTATCTTCTCCCCTATCAACTTTCAAATGTGGCTGAGGGGTTTCTAGCTACAAAGGTCTGGCTACATCTTTCTGGAATTTATAGCCGTGAGTATATGAATGTAAGTATTACTTACTTACTTACTTACTTATACTCACGCCCATTATTCCCATTGGGGTAGGCAGAGACTATCAATCGCCACTTAGTACGATCCTGACAAACCTCTCTTGCTTCCCTTACATTCATTATTCTTCTCATACATGCTCTTTTATTCTTCTCACTTTGGACCCCCGCCTTTATAAGAACGTTTTCTATCTGGTCAAGAAACGTTTTACGAGGCCGTCCTCTACTAACAAACCCATCCACATTGGCTCTATATATCTCTTTTGCTACTTTATTTTCATCCATTCTCTCTATCTGCCCAAACCACCTCAACATTCCTTTTTCTATCTTGCATACTACGTCATCTTTCAAACCTACTCGCTCACGGATCACAGTATTTCTCACTCTATCACACAATATTATTATATTTTATTTTTATAATCAATATTATTAGTAAGTATTAATACAACAGTATAATACTACAGTATAGTGTCGGATTAGAATAGCACTACCCCATTTCGTCCGGTGGTTGTACGTAAGAGGAGACCCATCACCAACAACCTTTACTTTACCAACTTTTCCTGACTTAACTTTCCAAAAGTGGCTGAAAAATTTCAAATGCCTTAGCTCTGGCTACCCCTTCAAGGGATTTATAGCCGTGAGTATATAACTGAGGAATTTCTGATTCCTTAGCTCTCTAAGGAATCAGAAATTCCTCAGTTACTTTTGGAAGTTGTGTGGGGAAAAGATGGTGAAATGAAGGTTGTTGGTGATGGGTCTCCAACCGCATCGCCCAAAAACCACGTAAAAAGCAACATACCCTGAGTCGCCTCTTACGACACCAGTGAGTAAAAAGAGGGTAGTGTCATTCTAAGCCGGAACTACACGACAATAACTACATGCTCACATTAACACTTGCTAATGTTACAGCGTTGTTTGAGATGAGATACGCTAATGTCTGGTGCTTGGGTGATCTCCGTCGCTGTGTCAGTGTGAAGTTGTCCTCACAGTTGTTCAGTTTATTAATATAATAAAGCCAGAGGGCTACCCCTTCAAGGGATTTATAGCCGTGAGTATATGAATGTATGTATGTAATACTACACTATACCATTATAAGGTATTAATAAACTGAACAACTGTGAGCGCACATATCTTCACACTCACACAGCGGAGATCACCCAAGCACCAGACATTAGCGTATCTCATCTCAAACGACGCTGTAACATTAGCAAGTGTTAATGTGAGCAGTTGGCTCATGAAACTGCGTAGACGTGTTTGCCTTTAACTAGATGGAACATGGACTAATTGGACGTTTTGGAGTTGGAAGGGTTCTTTGATGGTATTTTAATATTATATATGTGTATATATTATATATTGCTGTGCAGTGTCGGCTTTGCTGTGTAGTGTCGGCTTAGAATAGCACTACCCCATTTCTTCCGGTGGGTGTACGTAAGAGGCGACTAACGGTATTGGGGCTTTTAAGGGATTTCGGGCGATGTGGTTGGAGACCCATCACCAACAACCTTTATATTACCACCTTTTCCCCACGCAATTTCCAAAAATGGCTGAGGAATTTCAAAATTCCCTAGCTCTGGCTACCCTTTCAAGGGATTTATGGCCGTGAGTATATCTATGTGTATATGTATAACTGGTTTTATTGCGCTAATTTACAGAGACGCGGAATTGCACTGGTTGGATTTGGAATCTTGAATATGGTTAGGCACATTACATCATGTTTTTTTGTGTGGTTGCAACAAAATGCTAATATTTGGATAGATATCCTTGCTTGGTTAGGTTATTGCAGGCATATTTATCTATTTGTTTGAAACAAACGACGATTCCATTCTACAGAAGGCAATAAAAACCGTAAGAGTATATAATGTCTTTTTATCCGCACTAGGTAGGGTGACTATGTTCCTCAGTTGGGCATACAAATACTATGTGTTAAAATAAGTTTAATAGGTATTTTTTATGTATATTTATTCGTTTTAAAATGTTTAGTCTTAGAATAGCAATAGGCATTTTATTCCCGCTGTTGTCATACGAGACATGTTAGAGTTTTGAGTATTATTATCCATCTATTCCCCATTTAAAAATCAAAAGTGGCTAAAGGATTTCTTATTGTGGAGTTCTGGTAACCCCTTTATGGGATATAAATAACATAACATAAACGTTCACGCCGAATATCCCCGAAGGGGTTGGCAGAGGTACTAATTCTTCTGAACATCACGTGACTTTGTCACCTGGTGTTCAGAGTACCCAAGTTTTGCATGGACAGTGTACTCACGTGATAGGGGGCAAGCCTATCGCCGTATTCACTGTACATGACTAAGTACAACTCAGCCATGTGGGTTTCCTCACGATGTTTTGCCTCACCGTTAACAACCATGATAAATTAACCACACATATGTCTTTAGAAAAGACAAATTGGTGTAGGCCCGACCCAGGATTTGAACACTAGTCGTTTGCACGATAACCGAGTATTCTACCCACTGGGCTATCACGGTTGATTCACGGGATATAAATCTGTGATTAAAATATGTATATACTAAAAATAATTATATGTTATAATAACTAATATATTAAATGTATAGTTTCAAATGACGTCACAGTTAAAGAGCTTTAAAGGCTCGATTGACTGCGACAAAGTTGTATCTGTCTGCTATAAAGCCTCCAGAGTTAACGGCGTAACTCGCGTAACACGTGTCGTATATCGGTTGAATGTTTTATTATCAAGGGAGGGGCGTTAAAAGTTATCCATATAATGGAAATTTCCATTGAATGAGTTAACTTTATTAGTTCACTTAAGCTAAGTATAACATTTGGGAACGATTTGAAGGGCTATAATTAAAGTATTTTAGGAAAGTATTGTGTTATGAAGAACTTACTTGTAGTCTTAAGAATATTAAAAATGGTGATAGAAAAAATGCGAAATAATCATGAGGTAAAAAGAATAAATGAGCATGTATGAAAAGATTGATGGATGTAAACGGAGCTAGAGAGATTTGCCAGAATCCTACAAATTGGCGATCAATAGTCTCTGTCTACCCCAATGGGAAATAATGGCGTGAGTATGTTTGTTTAAAGAGGCCAAAAAACGTAAAAGACAAAAACATAAGTTAACATTTTAAAAAATGTCTCACAACTACAACACTTCTTCTATGTAAAGCATCAGTTTCAAAGAGCCGTATACCAGAAATAATTCAGTTTTATATAAACACTCTTGATGCTGCAGTGGCTCTTCCCACTTTTGATGCCGAGAGGCGTGGGCTTAAATCCTGTATCGTACCTATACTATTGCCGTGTAGTGCCGGCTTAGAATGTCGCTACCCCTTTCTATCCACGGGTGTCGTAAGAGGCGACTAAGGGTATTAGGGTTTTGATTGGATTCTTGGGCGATGCGGTTGGAGACTCATCACCAAAAACCTTTATTTTTACGATCTTTTCCCCACTCAACTTCCAAAAGTGGCTGAGGAATTTATAATTCCTTAGCTCTGGTTACCCCTTCAAGGGAAATTATAGCCGTGAGTATATGTATGTATGTACCTATACTAATATGTCTTTTTCGAAATTATGTCAGTGTTTTATTTGTCAAAGTTGGTCACATCGTAAGAAAACCAACGTAATTAAGTTGATGTATAACATGGTCTTTGAAAAGGAATTTCGAAAATAAATATGCCTTTCCCAATACAAATTATTAGCTTAGGTATAAGTAAGTAAGTAAAACCAGATTTTGCAAACAACCAAACAATAAAAACTGGGAAAGTTGTTTTTAATTGTAAATAATTCTGTTCCGCTTAAAGCGTAAGAATTAAAATCAGTTAAAACAACAGTTACGGTAAAATGAAGAGAGAATTTAAGCTTAATTTATTATTCCCGTGTCTCTTATTCCGCTAACCGGTGAATGAGGCATTTTCGTAATGTTGATGACTAAATATAATATAATAATAAAAAAATAGATTATCATGTTTTTTTGGCCTTGTTTTGTGCATCTACCCAAATAATTAATTTATCGATCTCACCTTCCAAAAGTTGTCTGGAAGAGATCGCTTTTAGCGATAAGACCGCCAATTGTACCTCACTGTAAACTATTTGATCATATTATTATTTTTGTAAATTTTTGTTTGATGTGCAATAAAGAGTTATTCTATTCTATTTTATTCTAAATGTACCAAGCATTGATTTCCAGATGTGTAGTATTTACCTAAAAATAATTCTGGTCAGGAGAGCATTAGCGCTATTTTATACTCACGATATTGGTTAGAATGAGATAACAGTAAACGATACTTAGTATGTGCGAAAGAGATGACTGTGTTACACCACACGTTATATAGAGTTAAATGCTGGTAAACCTATTCATATAATAACTCCCGAACGGAACTCGAGTTTACTCTAGAATGTTTGTGATGCTCATAGTTCTTTCACCACGCTGGTTAAGTACAAGTAGCTGGGATTGGTCGATTTACCCTCAATCATATAAATGTAAAAACTTGTGACAGCCAACAATATTGAAGATGAACTTCCGATTCGTGAACCGAACACTCCAACAGCATTTATTTTAATACATTTGGTCAATGTATGTATCGGCTTAGAATAGCTCTAGCCGGCGTGACTATAAAGTTCACGAAAATTTCAAAACGTCCAAGATTTAAATTGCTCAGTCAATGATAATCAATGGCATTGTCATACCAATACAGCCTCAAAAATAATACAGCCTTCGAAACTCTTTTCATATTTAGCAGAATTGCGGTTACCTCACTTTATTATTTGCATTTATTTGAGCAAAATTAAGATTCGCGCTGCACAGTCCCCTCTTGCAAACCGTGACAGTCGCGCCCGCCCTACGTCACGCAATTTCCACCAACCAGATAAGCTACACAATATTTCACATCATGCATGGAACGTCAGTTCATACAGATAGCCATACATGCCGGTTCAACTTGGCCGTTTCGTTGTGAGGGAATCGTTGCATTTATTTGCATGTTTTAAATACGTTTTTAGTTTACTCCAAATTTTTATTAGTGGGATTTTTAAGTTGAGAGCGAAATATTGTATAAGATTTCAGTGGTAAGTTATTTGAAAGAGCCTGAAATTTAGATTTTTAGTAGTTTTAGTGCAAAACCTTACAGAAGAAATAATTTATGATGTTTAATACACGGTTTGCCAGGATCGTACAAAGTGGCGATCGATAGTCTCTGCCTACCCCAATGGGAACTAACGGCGTGAGAATATGTATGTATGTATGTATGTAATACACGTAACTGATTTAAAAATAAACCATCAAGCTAGATAAAAAAATTATATAAATCATCATTAGAAATTTTAAAAGGGGTAGGCGTTATTGAAGAAACCTTTAGACATTTGAAAACATTACCCACTAAAAGCTGGCGCGATACTTTAATTATTATTTAAATCTTTTTTGTACAGTAATTTACAATAGAATCCAACAATCATGTAAACAAATATGGCGGACTGACATTGACAGCGTATTGTTTATGCCCATAGTGATGTCATAGTGTTCTAATTTAAGTTTAATTAAATTTATTTTTCTAATATTTTAATTTTAAGTCATAGACTATGGCCCATAGTAGGATAGGTACTAAAATAAAACTGACTAAATAGATTAAACATATAAACCATGGACTATGGCCGACAGTAGGATAGGTACTAAAATAAAACTGACTAAATAGTTTAAATATAGAAGCCACATACTATAAAATAAAACTGATTAGTTGTAGGTAATAGATCTAAATCATTCTTACCTCCTGATTACTCCTTGAGAAAAAATACCAATCGTATGCTATATCAAAGTCCGTGATGGCGTGCAAAGGTCGTCGTTCCAAGAAAAATATGTCCAGCCAAATCGTAAAGCAAAACAAAAGTCCAAAATGAGAGTGAAAAGTCGTAGAAATCGGAAACAGAAAACGCTAATGCACAGCGAACCGACAGAACAGTGAATGACTGTGAATGACAATTCTAACAAAATGGCCACCTGTCAATTTTTAAAAACTTACCATTTTTTTATGGCTTAGGTAGGATATATCCGTTTTGGTTAATTATATTAAGCTCTTGAAAAAAATATATTATTGTATTCAAATAATATTAAATTAAAATAATTTATTAAATTAAAAATAAAAGATAACTTCAGATTACGAACAACACTAACTTTTCAATGACTTATAGAGTTCGATGAGTAAAAACTAAGATGACGGCTTGTCAAATACTTCGAAATTTTTACGTTGCAAATGTTTTAACAAATTAAACTTATAAATACAAGTTAAATCGTGTTGAAGATAATGTGAAAACAATGGTGCGTTCGTTGAAATCAGACTATGTTCATAATTGATCGTCAAATGTATGTGATTACGGAGTAATCGTGACAATTTGGTTTGTTTACATGATTGTTGGATTCTATTGCAAACGACGGTAGTCAGAAATTCTAAAGGTAGATTAAAATAATATTATATTACTGATTAAAAACGTGACTAATTGTGTATTTTTCGCTATAAAGCAAATAATTGGAGCGAAGCTCCGTTTACCCCCGACTTTTGTATTTTGTTTGTGCCATCACTCCTCCTACACGGCTGGACCGATCTAAACCAAACTTTGCATGATGGTATTGGTATAATGTTATATTCGACGAACGATTCTATAGTCCAGTATATATAGTATAGTATAGCGACATGATAGTCCAGTGGGTAGAACACCCGCCCGAAAAACAGAAGGGCGTGAGTTCCAATCCTGGGACGGGCCTACACCAATTTGTCTTTTCTAAAGTCATATGTGTGGTTAATTTATCATGGTTGCTAACGGTGAGGGAAAACATCGTGAGGAAACCCACATGGCTGAGTTGTACTTAGTCATGTGACAGTGTATTCGTACAAAACGGCGATAGGCCTGCCCCCTATCACGTGAGTACACTGTCTAAGCAAAACGTGGGTACCCTCTCTGGAAACTAGATGGCGCTTGCCATGTGAGTTCAGGAGTATTGGTACCTCTGCCAACCCCTTCGGGGATAAACGGCATGAACGTTTATGTTTATGTTATGATTCTATATAATGTATTCACATAAGGTATTAAATCACGATCGAGGTATATATTTAACGAATTATTCAAACAAACTTATAATATTAATCCTTTCCAACTATTAGGTAAGGATATAATACTAATCTCCCAAGCTTCCAAGTTCCTATTTACAATAAAGCTTATATTGATAGTAACAAGATCGCAAATACAGCTGTTAGAAATAGTAATTGTATCGAAGTCACTTACTTACTAACTTATACTCACGCCTTTTATTCCCATTCGGTTAGGCAGAATCTATCGTTCACCGCTGAGCACAATCTTGACAAATCTCTCTTGCTTACTTTACGTTCACTATTCTTCTTATACATGGCTTAAAATGTTGCTACCCCTTTTTACCCACGACGGGTGTCGTTAGAGGCGACGATATGGGTTGTTTTAAGTGGTTTTTGGACGATGCGGTTGGAGACCTATCCCCAATAATAGTTAATTTCTACCATCTCGTCCCCTATCGACTTCCAAATGTGGCAGGGGAGTTTCCAGCTATAAAGCTCTGGTTACCTCTTATTGGGATTTATGGCCGTGAATATATGTATGTATGTATAAATCTAACAAACTGGAAGTGCCTGCAATACATTTAATATAATTGTCTATTCAACTTTTTCGTAATAAAGGAAATTCTCTCGCAAAACACCTTTTAAATAGTAATTGAAAAGTTTAATAAAGAATGCGGTTTAATTAAAAACATGGAGTATTACTTGGAAGTTAATCCGGTGAGAGTCGGGGCTAAACCGCTCCGTCCCAAACAAGTTTCATAGCTCAAATATTTAATTTATTACCGAACTTTAATTCAATAATTTGGGACTAGATTGTGCTCGGTTTTAAGACTATTTGTTTTATACTTATCGATAAAACCATTTGACTTCTAAAAGATAAGTATTTTGTGTACTCAAACGCAAATGTTCACGCCGTATATTCCCGATGGGGTTAGCAGGGGTACTAATGCTTCTGAACATTAAGTGACATTGTTACCTGGTGTTCAGAGTACCCACGTTTTGCTTGGACAGTGTACTTACGTAAAGCTTATCGCAGTTTGGTAAGAATACACCGTCACATGATTAACTAAAACTTTGCCATGTGGCTTCCCTCACAATGTTTTTCCTCACCGTTAAAACCAAGATAAATTAACCATACATATGCATTTAGAAAAGACAAAAGGGTGCTTGCGAGAAGTTTCAACTGGGATATCGAAGTTACAAAATAAGCTGTAAGCTTTTCTATTGCATATACTGCTCGTCTATACAAACATTCTTAGCACATCAACGATCTTCTTATATTTGAATAATGAAATTTATTTATTTAATTTACAATGTTGGATAAAAGTGCAGTGTAGTGCATGAGTGGCTTAGAATGTCACTACACCTTTCTACCCAGTGGTGTCGTAAGAGGCGACTAAGGGTATTGATGTTTTTAAAGTGCAGGAGACGCAATCACCAACGAATTTATTTCTACCATCTTCTCTCCTATCAACTTCCAAATATGGCTGAGGACTTTCTAATTTCGAGGCTCTGCCTTCCCTTATAGTGATTTATGGCTGTGAGTATATGTATGGATTTCGTTTGCAGAGTTTAACATTCTATTCATAAATTAACGGCTCAATAACTCTTGTGTCTTGTTATTTTGACTTTCGTTTGTAGCCATTGGTTCGGAGAAGCGCCAGTGAGTGTGAAAGTCATTGAATTTGATTCCGTTGAAAACGGTTTTTTATGATGATTATTGTTGCTTGTTTCTTATCCTTGGATGATATTTAAAAATATGTATTATATATTATTAAACTTCATACAAGACTTATAAATAAAGAATAAATAAATATATATATATATATATAAATAAGTTATACGAACACCCATGGGAAAAACGGGGTAGTGATATTTTAAGCCGACACTGCACAAATTTCTGAAAATATTGATAAATAGTATATATGTGTAATGTAGTGTGACATAGCTGTGTAGTGTCGGCTTAGAATAGCACTACCCCATTTCTTCCGGTGGGTGTACGTAAGAGGCGACTAACGGTATTGGGGTTATTAAGGGATTTTTGGGCGATGCCGACGATCACCAAAATCCTTTATTTTTATCATCTTTTCCCCACTCAACTTCTAAAAATGGTTGAGGAATTTATAATTCCTTAGCTCTGGTTACCCCTTCAAGGGAAATATAGCCGTGAGTATATGTATGTATGTATGTATTGGTAAATATCGAAGGAGCTCGAGAGATTCGCCAGGATATTACAAACTCGCGATCTATAGTCCCTGCCTACCCTGCTGGAAACTAATAGCGCGAGTCTGTAAATATAAGTAAGTATGTATCACATTCAATTCTAAAATAGATTTAAAATAAATGGTGATTCAATACAGTATCAAAATGATATAGAATATTGAATATCATTTTGACACCCCTTTGAAACGTTAACCTTAACATAACTTTCTTATTGAGGCAGTCTGTTTTACTGAGAATCGATAACCCAAACGAAGTACATATTATATAACAGTACGTCCTATAACAAGTATTAGAACCGTTTGTAGATTTAGTGGTTCATAGCCTAAAATTTGGTTTGTTGGAATGAGATTCCTCAGAGCAGGCAGCTAAGCTATAATTACGTTTAGTGGAACAGCGTGATGGATGCAGGTAGAATGTATATCATATATGTATATATGATAAGTGATAACTTATATAGTGCTGCCTTTACTATATTGCCTGCGTGCTCCTATTTCCACTTCAAATTCCAAAGGAAAACACTGCTTTCATTGTAAAACCGTCTGATAAGATTAAATGGATGATGATTATCTACTCGTAGCAATTTTTATTCAATTCATAAACGTATGCGAATTTCAATCAATGTTTTCTAATCCACTACGTAATCTCCCGGCAGCTATCCATGTTTGCAGACATTTGTTTTATATTATTATAGCATGTTATAGCAGCTAGTAATAGCCATACCTAAGTCACACGTTACCAAACTTAGTTATCGCAAACATCGTTAGTCGTAGGCTCTGGATCTATCGCCACTATATCTTACGGTTGACTGATTTCGGTATCACTCCAACCATATATTGCTATCAATTCAGCGGTGCGTTTAGTTATTACGTTTAGTGAAACGGCTAGTTGCCTATTTCTTAACTTTGTTAGATCAAATATATTGCCTTGCGTCTTGTTTTTTAAGTAAAGATATAGCGGAGAACGTTTTGTGATACTGGTTAAGTACGAACACACTCTTTTGTAAGTTTGAGTGTGTAAAATATTGTTAACTAAAGGCTATTGGTGATGGAAGCCACATTACCTAATAAACCCTATAACCAAGATTGCGACCAAATGTCACATGATGTTTGAAAAAATTAGTATCTTGACCCCAAGAAATGATCAATTACGTGTCGGTAATGTTTTTCCACTTAATAAAATGATTACTACACCGATTAGAAAGAAAGAAATTATTTATTCGAAGCCTCTTTTAAAATAAAACAAATGTTATATGTCATCATTATTGTTTTGGCTGCTTTAAAAATCTCCAAATTTAGTCCTAAAATCTGTCGTTTCTATTTGATTTTAAACGTTTGTTTTTATCACTTAAGACTTAAAGAGAATACTTTTTTTTATACATTACCGCTACTTTTAACAAAATATTTTATGAATTCAAAACGCCCGTCGTCTTCTGCCGTAAAGGCAAAAGCAAGAAACTCAGCATTTCAGATAAAATCCCTCACAACGCTTTGACCAATCAACTCAAAAGAGCTTCAGGTAGAATATTTTCTAGGAAAATTAATATCTTAGGAAATATTCATATTATTACTCGTCCGAGGAAGGTAACATTAATACAGGTTGTAATATTGATACTACGCTAACAGGTTTATTTCATATATTCTAATGAATAGAAGAAAATTATATGAGATATGTAAAAACATATTGCTCTCAAATAAGTTACTAAACGTAAATGTAATGCTGTATTACAAAATGCATATAATTTGAATTTTTTGTTCATAATAACCTCATCGTTCATTAACACACATCGTTGACCGGGAGGACGCGGGTTCGATTCCTGCTGGTGTCGAATTTTTTTTCTTTCCTTAATTGATTAAACTACAAACATACGTACACACTCACGGCAATAATCCTTAGAAGTGGTAGCCAGAGCATCGGACTAAGAAATGCCTCAGCCACTTTTGGAAGTTGTGTGGGGATAAGATTGTAATACAAAGGTTTTGGTGATGTGTCTCCAACGCCCAAAAATTACTTAAAAACTTCAACACTCTTAGCCGCCTCTTACACGGCTTACTAAATCTTATAATAATAAAGCTCTTATATATTCCCTTCATTTCCAACATCATTGCTCTTAGCTTACAGCTTAGCTTAACTTTGTATCGCAAGTTTTTAAGTGACTGATGGCTGAAAACAACGCAAGTTTACAAGCAGTACCGACTAAGCTATGCTATAAATATTAATTTAGTTACTTGTGTTTAAAGAAGCTGTCTTTTTTTCGACAAAATAAACACGTATATTTACTATATATCGTATAATATACTCAGTATATGTTAGAAGCTTTGTAGTGCTAGTTTAAAAAAGTTTTGTTTTGTTGTATGATGATAAAGACATTTTGTCATTATTATTCGATTTTTCCAGAAAAAAAACTGGAAATATAAACTAATTCATAAGGGTATAAAATAGGGCATTGTTAAGGGTTCGCTTCTAGACTACTAAGTTTGACCACGCATTCCTTTTATTAGAGTAGTGTATTTATAATTACTTTATTTTTAAATAATTTAGTATTTTATTTTGCTGTGTAGTGTCGGCTTAGAATAGCACTACCCCATTTCTTCCGGTGGGTGTACGTAAGAGGCGACTAACGGCATTGGGGGCTTTTAAGGGATTTTTGGGCGATGCGGTTGGAGACCCATCACTGACAACCTTTATTTTACCATCTTTTCCCTCCACAACTTTCCAAAAGTGGCTGAAGAATTTCTAATTCCTTAGCTCTGGCTACCCCTTCTAGGGATTTATAGCCGTGAGTATATGTATGTATGTATGTTTTAATGAAAAGGGTATATTATCCACTGCAACTCCAACCATCACGAACGGGTAAATTATTTCTTTAGAAATCCGTTTAGTTGTACTTAGTCATGTGACAGTTTGTTTGTACAAAACGGTCTCACATGGAGTCACTGTCCGAGCCAAACCCCTCGGTACTCCGAAAATTAGATTTCAAAAATATCACGTAGTTTTCAGAAGTGTTACCCATGAGTTGAGTACGTAAATCGTTATTAATTGAACGTCACACCAACTACATTTTCCAAAAATCACAAACTTTTTCCTATTTTATTCTTCCTACCTAACTTAACATCGCTTTGAATTTCAAACCCAGTTTTACTTCACAAGTGTATGTAGTCTGATTACGAAGCCAGGCTGCGTGGTCACGTGCTGTCAAGTGGAGTGGTCTCTGAGACGCCAAGCATGTTATGCTACAACACGCGCGGCTATTGTCGACGACAAATTTCTGTGGCATTTTTGGTATGGTTCAAGTGTTTTTTTTTTCTAGTGATGCAAAGCCGACAATATCATCATACAAAGTTTAGTAAGGGATGAGCAGTGATAGAGATTTCTTAGTCTATTGAAAATATCAATTATGTGGTCAAATAAACAAAAAACATTTAATTAATGATTGTCTCATTTTCATTTTCATATTTTCAACTTAATTTCCCTTACTTAAGATTACTTTGCGGCTATTGTCTAGCCAAATTTCTGTGATACTTTTGGAATGGTTGAAGTGTTTTTTTTGTGATAAAAGCCGACAGCCTTTAGAGACTTTATTTATTTATCTATCATCATGCTAAATTTCATAAGGGATTTGCAGTGATTCAGAATACTGAATGTTGTAAAAAATGTAATTAAACAGTCAAATAAAAATCGAAACACGTGCTGTCAAGCGTGAGTGGTCTCTGCGACGCCAAGCATGTTATGCTAGAAGACGCGCGGCTATTGTCGACAACCAATTTCTGTGGCATTTTTGATATGGTTCAAGTGTTTTGTTTCTTGTTATGCAAAGCCGGAACCTTCAGAACATTTGAGTCAAGAATAGAATGCTTCATTTTAGAAGGCATGAGCAGTGATTTAGAATTCTACAACTTTTGAAAATAGCTATAAAACAGACAAATAAATGATCGTAATATTTAACATATTAACAAATAACACAGATGGCAATGTAGTTACTCGGAAAAAGTAATATTAATTAATTTTATCAAATATTTTAATGAAATGTTTATTACTTACCGAAATAAATAAATGCTATAAAACTTAATAATAGCCCTAAACTTGTTACTTCATGCATTTTAATGGTGGTTTCTTAGTAGGTTTCAAGTTATTTGTCGTCAATATTATTAAAAACGACGTGATAGCTCAATGGGTAGAACACCGGTTAACGTGCAAGCGACTAATGTTCAAATCCCAGGTCGGGTCTACACCAATTTGTCTTTTTTAAAGACATATGTGTGGTTAATTTATCATGGTTGTTAACGGTCTGGGAAAACATCGTGAGGAAACCCACATGACTGAGTTGTACTTAGTCATGTGACAGTGTATTCGTACAAAACGGCGATAGGCCTGCCCCCTATCACATGAGCACACTGTCCATGCAAAACGTGGGTACTCTGAACACCAGATGACAAAGTCACGTGATGTTCAGAAGTATTAGTACCTCTGCCAACCCCTTCGGGGATATTCGGCGTGAACGTTTATGTTATGATATGTTACCAGCTACTTCC
Source organism: Bedellia somnulentella (assembly GCA_963576735.1). Lineage (NCBI taxonomy): Eukaryota > Metazoa > Arthropoda > Insecta > Lepidoptera > Bedelliidae > Bedellia > Bedellia somnulentella. The sequence continues at coordinate 19,279,303 of OY755175.1, read as the reverse complement.
ACTCTCAATGTCTAAATATAAAATAGTTCAAAACCTATTCTCTTCTTTTTCATAATAATTACTGTAACCCAGCAATTACCGTTAGTTTATAGAATAATTAACACACTTCCGAACTGAATGCTGGAGAACGGCGGAGGTTGGCAGAGATCCAACTACAATGGTCGTAAAGTAAGACCAAGTGTGGAAACCACCAATTTAACCTATACCTTCCTACATATCATACTACAGCTATAAATCCCAAAAAGGATGGCCAGAGCTGCAGAATAAAAAAAATCATTGCCAATTTTGAAAAAAGAAAGACGATTAAAACGACTCAATACCCTTAATCGCCTTGTAGGTAACCTACGAGTAGAAATGTTTAATGCTATACTGAACCAAGACTACACGCTAATATCATACATTTATCGGTAGGGGACGATTACTTGGAACAGATATAGATCAAATTGATAATTGGCTCAAAAATGCAAACGTCTGATAAATCCTATTAATATTATAAAGGCGAAAGTTTGTAAGTATGGATGTATGGATGTATGGATGTTTGTTACTCTTTCACGTAAAAACTACTGAATGGATTTAAATGAAACTTTGCCACAATATAGCTTATACATCAGAATAACACATAGGCTACAATTTTTGAGGTTTTATTAAATTAATTAAAAAAACGCCTTAAGCTTTGTCATAAGCAAGTTTGACAGTACGAAGTCTGTCGGGTCAGCTAGTATAATATATAAGAAGCGTGCAAGGTTTGCGAGGATCAAACAGAAGTGGCGATAATCTTTGCCTACCTGCTTTACCTTTATTATATTTCTTTACAATATAATCTTCCAAATCGAACTGTTCACATAAGCAAACATCAGAACATGTGTTATTACTATACTTCGTTTTACCTCCGTTTGAACGGACGGGAAAAGATGGCACGACGACGCTTGTCTAAGCCATGCATCTTAATATTAAGCGCCATGCTATCTTTTCCCGTCAAATAAGAATAATAATTATTCTTATTTTTAATCTTTGATAAGTAATTCCTCACAGCCCATATATGTACCCACCAAGGGGCTCGAGCCTACTTATATAGGGCGATTTGGTCTTAGTCCACCACGCTGGCCTATTGTGGGTTGGCAGACTAACGACTACCACCGTAATAGTAGCCGGGACCGACGGCTTAACGTGCTCTCCGAGACGCCCGGAATCATCTTAATTTTCTGATAATCAGATGATTCAAGCCTACAATATCCTTCCAGACAGGGTTTAATCTAACAAATTAAAATTGTGAGTTTGGATGCATGTATTTTATATTGTAAGCACGTTATATGTACGTTGATTTAACAAAAAACGGTGATAAAACCAAAACATCAATAATTAGAAGAAAAAGGTAATGCATTGACTAAAAATATTGTGAATTCATTATTCAAAAGTAAGATAACCTCGAAAGATGAAATCAAATTTGTTCTCACACTTCCAAAAAGATGGAGATAGTCAACGATATTAGAATCCGATGAAAACACATAAAAAATACATTGTTACCCAAAACGGAACGCGTAAAATTTATGAGCATTGTTCGGAATAGAGCCGAGAATATATTTCTCATGATATTTCCCCCAATGATCATTCTTGTTTGCATCCAGCTAAAGTTTTCCTTTACGCGACCTACTGAAGCCCGCATGCAGATGAGAAAAGTTTTCATCGAAAGATGTGAGTGCTTTGTGTCAGTCGCGAAACAGAAAAAAGAAAAACGTTGACGTCCAATCTGCTGCCTACTTTTAAAATGGAACAGCCTAGATGAAGGCGAAACTTTCTATCCCCGATGCGCCTTTTCTTCAAACTAATTTCGGAGATTTACAATTCAAAACATACTGAGTTTTGTCGTGCTCAGGCTAACTTTACTGCCGACGCGACTGATTCGAAAAATGTCGAAGCATCTGCCGGGTATATTTCAGACTGAATGGAAAGAAACAAATATTAAAATTGTTATTTCAATTTACACTGATACAGCCATTTTCAACATTGGCCAATACGAAATGGGCTCATTTAATGTAAATGATAATGATAAGATCAAATTAGAATTTTTGAGGATACTGACAGAGCGGCAAAATATGCATAGAAAGTAGTGATATGCCTGCTTTCTACAATGTAAAAACTGTCAAAGCAAAAGATGGGTACTTTGAACACCATACGTTAAAGTGTATCGAGAAATCGAGTAAAATAACAAACTTGCAATCTATCAATATTTTGACGCAAAAAAGTCATAACATCTATGACCACCGCCGCTGGCGTAAATTATATGTTTTGCGAGTGACAGGGTTTTAAACGCCGGTGAATTGATTTCAAGACGTTAATTAGTTTTAATTATTTTACCAGATAGTTCGATGAATGTAATACAAGGTTCTAAATTTTACATAGAACTTATTTCAATTTCTTCCCGTCGTGTATTCCCAAAGGGGTAACTGAGGTGTTATTACGTCTTCGTGACTTTTTGGACATCCGGTGTTCAATTTCCCCATTGCATTGACCCGAGGTTTCAAGTAACAAATTACATCATGTTTAACCTGTTACATTCAACCTGTTAAATTATGTGTTTCTCATGACGTAAACTGCGTGGTCTAACTGCCTCTGAGGTTGAACGGTCGGATTACACTACGAAGAAGGTCGAGGTTTCGGATTCGATTTCCGGGTAAACTCTAGTGAACTCTATTATACTACTAATTTGAAAGATATAACTTATTTTTGAACGATATTGCCAGCTTGATCACATGAAAATGGAGATGATGATGACAAAATCATATTCAGGGTAGTTTGAGACCCTCACTGAGATATGTCCCCAGTGAAGTCTGAAAAGATTATTCTTCAGCAAACAGTGGTGTTTCGTTGATGAAACTTTTTAATTAACATCATGGTAATGATATTCTATTCAAATAGAAAACAAAAAGTCCTTGAACAAAACACCATACCCATATTAGGAAACTAATTCACAAATTAAAAGACAATTATTAATCTTAGCCGTACTTGGAACGCCTCAATAATCTCATATTAAGTAAAAAACCCTAAACAAACAATTTCAGGTAATTCCTATAGCTGCAAAGACCATTTTGTAGTTTCGGTTGTAATAAACCAGGTTTACGAGGCACCTCGCTTACTGCTGCAACCTCTAGCTATTCGCACGTCATACACTTTGCTTTACTCACGTCACCCCATTTGCAAAAGGTAAAAGAACTTTAGAGCTTCACTATTTTTACGAATATATTGTGTGAAAAAAAGGAAAAAAAGTAGCCAATGCTTCATACATACATACATATACTCACGGCTATAAATCCCAAGAAGGGGTAGCCAGAGCTAAGGAACTAGAAGTTCCTAAGCCACTTTTGGAAAGTTGAGTGGGGAAAAGATGGCAAAATAAAGGTTGTTGGTGATGGGTCTCCAACCGCATCGCCCAAAAATCCCTTAAAAGCTCCAACACCGTTAGTCGCCTCTTACGTACACCCACCGGCAGAAATAGGGTAGTGTTATTCTAAGCCGACACTACACAGCAAAAGCAAAGCTTCAGTATTAGAAATTCCACTTGCGAAAGTTGAGTGTGGTAACAATTATAAAACATATAATTTCTTGATAATGGGTCTCTAGCCAAATCGCCCAACAAACAACTAAAGAGCCACAACTTGTCACCTCCCTCACACGACACCTACAGGAAGACATATGTTTTTTTTTTTGTATTTAGGTAAAAATTTATTATTTATTCAAATACATATCATATAACATTAGACAGAAGCACCTTACAGCTAACTTAAAACTAAAAATTAATTAAACAATAAAATTAATCAAAAAAAGGTCAATTAAACAAACCGCTCCGAGACTTATCCGAGCCAAAGGTCCCCATTACGCTGGCAGCGTTACCCCGCTGAACAGCTAGGGAGATCCTCTGCATCAGAAATGCCCCAGAACGGTAGTCCCAACAAAGACATATGTTAATGCTATTCTAAGCCCGCACTAAATAATGAATATACATACATACATACATATACTCACGGCTATAAATCCCTAGAAGGGGTAGCCAGAGCTAAGGAATTAAAAATGCCTCAGCCACTTTTGGAAGTTGCGAGGGGAAAAGTTGGTAATATAAAGGTTGTTGGTGATGGGTCTCCAACCGCATCGCCCAAAAAGCCCCAATACCGTTAGTCGCCTCTTACGTACACCCATCGGAAGAAATGGGGTAGTGATATTCTAAGCCGACACTACACAGCACTTCTAAGCCGACTCTACACAGCACATAATGAATATGAGTTTTATTTATATTGTCAGTTATGAATTTATGACTGTATTTGTTGACTGTTGTGATTCTAAGCAAAAAACACCTTAACTCATATTTGTGATACACAAAAAAGATTACATTACCGATCGCCAAAATAACACCATTTCTTTTATACCCACTCTCATTCTATTTTACTAAACGTTTTATAGAACGACCAGCAACATTAACTTCTATCGAATACCTCCTTTACGACCTTACCTGGCTGTATGGCCGTATCAGCTGCAGTCGTGCCTATTTGCCTTCACACTACGGGAAAAGTTAATTTTATCGGTAAACATTTAAGTACTTGAAATTTCAGTGCTATTGTAAAGATTCAATAAGCGGATTGGAGTTTAGTGAGATCGAGTTTTTTTTATTTTATTATAGCCTATATTATTTCACACTGATTAACAAAGGCTTCACAATGTTGTGCCCACACATCCCTGTCCGAAGCTGTACAGACCACCCTGGATCGAACTTGTCTAGGTTGTCCCTCCATCTCCTCCTGGGCCTTCCCCTGCGCCGATGTCCATCTGTAGGCACCCATTCAGTTGCTGTTTTAGGCCATTTTACCGGGTGTGTTTCACAGACATGTTCGGCCCAGGTCCACTTTTATTTTATTTTTTTACCTTTGGGGGGCTTACAGCTAAATTTACAATATTAAATTATTACATAGGCAGAAATAGGCCAATAACAAGCTCCCACATATGCATAAAAATAAAGAACACCGAAAACAACAGAGAAGCAGAAGGCTTAGCTAAAAAAGGAACTTAACTAATTAATAAAACAACAGCAAGAAAAATGCACCGTAACAAATAATGTGACAAACCAATATTCGGCAACAGCAACCGCTAATTTGAAATACTAAAATTTAAAAAAGTCTTTTGCAAATGATCGCTTTTAATGTGAGCTATGCAGTTATGGAATAGATCCAAAGAGAGTTGATGTTTATTTTCATATTAATTGTAATAAAAAAAAGAATTATACCCAATTTATAAAGATCTATTTCACGTACCCCCTAAATCCATACAAAGACGGAAGTAAAACTTTTCTTTTGTTCTCCCAAAATGCCATTCTAAAAGCATACACAAAAACTGAATAAACATAAGCAACAAAAAAATCCCCATCTTATAAACGTGGAATAAATACAGTGAAAAACCCAAGAGTATAAAGAGCACAAGATCGTGGCCACAATTTAAGTATTATTTGACATTACAACAATAGTATTGTGCTTGTTAAAATAGGCAAGGACAGACAATGGAAGCCGTTTATTCGTTCCCTCGGGAGCTCTCTGAAATTGCACTCAGATATACAGTTGAACACCAGAAAACAATTTGACTGCCGAAAAGACGATTAATCTCGTTTCGTTTGGGCTTTTGTTATGGTTTCGCGAACATATATGCTTTTTGTAATTGAGTTACAATGAAAAGTATTTATTAAATATTCTGTTTGAATAAATAAGGCAAACAAAGTTGAAAATCTTCACCTGACTACGTAAAAGGGGATCTAAGAAGGGCGAAATAAGAAAGCAATTTAGATCAAATACACAGGTACTAATGGATCGAGGTATATTTGTATGGGCGTTTCCACTTTATGATTACTTTTCATGTTTTTTTTAATGGAAGAAGCTCGTGGCATAAACCAATTTATAGAAGACTAGCTTGCCGACCACGGCTACGTGCGTGTAGAGTTAGTAAAGAAAGACGCTTCTGTAGAAATCTTTATGAAATCCGGGACAAGTTTTAATCAACATATTAATCTGGTAAACAGCTTATATTGCTCTTGCCAAATTTCATCAGTAACCATCCAGTGATTTAAACGCAAGTTGCGAACGTACAGACAGACATTGTTTGATAAAAATTAAGGTTTCTGTATTCATAAATGATAATATAATATTATTATAAAAACACTATTTCTAGATTTTACCATTCGATTCCAAAAAGATTGTATAGACATACATATAAAAAAACAACCATTTATAATTTTCTACAAAAATCTACATTCAAAATTTCGTTCCACACCGGCACGAACGTAATAACATAGCCTAAAGACTGAATATTGAAGCACAGAGAAGTGTCCTATTCCGAGAATCATAAAGGCCCGTTGAATTCCATCATTCCTAGAACCCTTGTCACTTCCATTACTCCAGTCGAAGGGGACGCTCGTTATGGTCCCACCCCCCCCTCATTTACTCAAGTTATTGCCACATCGCCTTTCCCAAATTCAGTGCGGAGTTCCTTCGAAATACATGGATTTGTCTGCCTCTAATACGGCTCTGTGTCAAAAGGGTATATTGGCGTTCATTATTGCTAAAAGGGATGGCTAAGGCTCGGGTTTGAAGGTTGGTTTAGAATATGCGAACATATTTCTTTATTTTTAAATATTAGGGTTTATTTTGTGTGGCTCCAGTCTCTCGACACTTTGCGTGGTTAGGTCTACAGCCAACTATTATTTGCTCCGTCAATTTTGAATATGGATAGAAATAATAATATTTATTCATAAATAAATATGTACGGACTTATTATACACAGATTAAGTTAGCCCTAAACTAAGTAAGACTTGTATTATAGGATACTAACTTAACGATATATTTCATATTATATATACACATATAACAATCATTTATGCTCATCACATAAATATCCCTCTCAGCGGGGATCGAACCCGCAACCTCCGGAACGCGAATCTTGTCAGCTATCCACTGGGCCACGGCTGAAATCTTAATATAAATAAATAAATTAGCTGTGTAGTGTCAGCTTAGAATATCACTAACATATTTCTTCTGAAGGGTGTCGTAAGGGGCAACTTGGAATATTATTTGGAATTTTCTGGGTGATACGGAGACCCACCATCAACAGCCTTTGTTTCCAATCCAAAAAAAGTGTAATGTCGGCATGTCCTATGTAGTGTCGGCTTAGAATAGCTCTACCCCATTTCTTCCGGTGGGTGTACGTAAGAGGCGACTAACAGTATTGGGGCTTTTAAGGGATTTTTGGGCGATGCGGTTCACTCACCAACAACCTTTATTTCACCATCTTTTCCCCAAGCAACTTCCAAAAGTGGCTGAGGAAGTTTTAACTCCTTAGCTCTGGCTACCCCTTCAAGGGATTTATAGCCGTGAGTATATGTATGTATGTATGTATGTATGTATTTGGTGAAACAATATTACGTAAACGATTTATTTCTTAGGACCAATACTTTAAAACAATCGACTTAAACAAATAAAATTTACAAGTGGAATTTCAAAGAACCGAACTAAATAAGATAATTAGACTTTTTATTTTCCTAGAATTAATAAAACGAATGAAGTAATTAATCAGCCTAGACAGTTCGTTTACAAAGTGAGTGTCAGTAGGTCTGAAACTTCGGTAGAAGATCCCTTTCTCTCGCGAAGTACGCGAAATAAAACCAAAGTTTTAGTCATAAATAAACATGGCGAAAGATTTATTAACTCAATGTTGTTTCGCGATAATATCAGAAAGCTATTGCGGCTCGTCTGTCAAGGACGGTGAAACTCATAAATAGTCGCAGAGACAAAGAGCGAAGAATGACAGGCAAATGTGTAAAGTTGGAAACTATAGTTTCTGACATTACACATTAGAATAGTGTGGTATAAAAAATGCTGTGTAGTGCCGGTTTAGAATGTTACTACCCCTTTTTACCCACGGATGTCGTAAGAGGCCACTAAGGGTATGGGGTTTTTTCGTATTGGGGCAATGGGGTTGGAGACCCATCACCAACGATACTTAATTTCTACCATCTTCTCCCCTATCTTCAAATGTGGCTAAGGGCTTTTAGCTATGAAGTTATTGCTACCCCTTTTTGGGATTTATGGCCGTGAGTATGTCCTATAAAAAAGTAGTATTTTCTAGTTGTAATCCATCTACGTGCTAGCTTAAACAATCCAAAAACAAATAGCGCTACGTGAATGTATAGCTTCATTTTATTTTTGTATCTCATGCAAATTAAATAAAAAAAATATTAATTGCATTACATCGTGACTTGCGTAGGGACCTAGACCTTCCTAAATATAAACCAATTACTGAGATATATATAATAAATAATAAATAATAAAATACTTTATTTCCACTTATAATACATGATAACATATTACAAATTAATTTTGTTTTATCGCATTTATAACCATAGTTATATGTTTAACTCTGTAGTTGCACAATTGAGAGTTCAATAGCATCCTACTAAGCCAGTGGCCTGTGCTAGGATGCCAACAATAAACATATGCATAGGTATTTACATCATTAAATATTATTTTACAATTTTGTTTGCCATTGATTAAAATATTTGTAATTTTTATAAGATAAGACTAACCTAATTTACAATAAAATTAAACATAAAAATTGAGTGAGATAATTAAAATGACAAGGAATAATTAAAGAAAAGAATAAATATAAATTAAATCCATATTGATAAAAGTTTTGAGACCCACAAAAACAAATAGACTATTATCATTATTTTAAATAATAATTGAATAACAATAATAATATTAATTTAAAAAAAAAAAAAAAACAAAACGAACACATTTTACGAATTTTTTATTCTAAAAGTGTCTCTGTATCAAGGTATGTCAGATTTAGTAGGTACTTTTGTATACATTCCTTAAATTCTATTTTCCCAAGCGCATGAATATGGCAAGATCTATTTAATTTATTATATATATATCCACCAAGGAAACCTGGAAATCTCCGCGAAAAACTCGTTTTGTAAATATATTTACTTCTATAAACATTGTAACTATTGCGACGTGATGGATCGTAAGTTTGTGGAGGGGCAATTAGGATTTGTCTAAGCATAAGTCTATAAATAAACAGTTTTCTAACTGTGAGCACTTGTGTACGTTCATAGAGTGCCTGTGTTGGATGGTATCGAGGCAGGAAGAGACACACTTTGAGTATTGCTCGCTGAGCCCTTTCAAGTGGTAGTAGCACGGTTTTTTGAACCCCACCCCATACACTAATACAGTAAACCAAAAGTGACTGGCATAACGCAAAGTAAACTGATCTCAAAATATTTTGATCGACCACATTGCGAATGTTATAAAAAACAGCTAAAAGTTTTCTTATCCTAGATGTAAGGGCACTAACATGGTTTTTAAAAGTTAGCCGATTATCCAACAACAGTCCCAAATACTTTATTGTTTGAACCCTTTCCAAGCAAGGACAACTGCAAGACAAATGAGGGTTATCTAATTTAAGACAGTCATTGTGGGAAAGAACAGTAAATTCGGGGGGTGGTTGATCGGATTTATTTATAGTGAATGTCATTAACTTCGTTTTTGAGCTATTGAGACTAAGCAAATTAAGCTGGAGCCAATGACAGACTCTATTATACCCTAATTGGGCTTTTGCAAAGGTTTCACACCAACTATCTCCTTGAAAAACCAAAGCAGTATCATCCGCAAATGCGAATATTTTGGCATTGATGTTATCAATGTCACAAAGATCATTAATATAAATGAGGAAGAGCGTTGGGCCCAGCACACTACCCTGGGGCACACCAAATAAGACACTATCCTCATCACTCAGAAAGCTACCAATTCTGGTTTTCTGCTTTCTTTGGGACAAATAACTTTCAAAAAGTTGCAGCTGTAAACCTCGGATTCCCAACTTTGATAGCTTATCTAGAAGTATTGGAATCGATACAGTATCAAATGCCTTAGCAAGGTCTAGAAATATTGCTAAATTAAATTTTCCGGAGTTGATACCATTTGTTATACATTCTATTAGTTCCGATACTGTATCTTCTGTAGATCTTAGCCGTCTAAAACCATATTGGCTTTTGGAGAGCAAATTGAATGTTTCCAGATAATTCAAAAGTCTTATATTGATGACCTTTTCTAATAATTTTGACATCGACGGTAGGATAGATATGGGGCGATAGTTATTAATTTCATTTTTGTCTCCTGATTTGTGTATCGGTACAATAGTAGAGTTTTTGAATAAACTAGGGAAACAGCCGCTTCTTAAGGATAGGTTGATAATGTGGGTTAAAAGAGGCGAAAAAACAATAATATTATCTTTGAGTATTTTTGAAGGAATAATATCGGACTCATAAGATGAGTTCTTCAATAGTTTGATCAAACATGCAACCTCATCAACATCCGTTTCTAGAAACACAAGTGAATTCAGTTGTGTATGATTCAATTTTGTGCTATGGGTAGAATTATTAAGTGACGGTCTTTTGTTTCTTATATTTTGAGCCAGATTTTTACCCACGTTTACAAAATGATTATTTACAATGTTTACAGAAGCAGAAGGATCCGCACTTATTTCAAGAAGTTCACCATTGTGTGATTTATTTTGTTTTGTGAACGCAATCTCACTGACGACTTTCCAAGTCTCCTTAGCACCCTTGCGTTTGGCTTTCTCTAACTTATTACCATAATACAAGTTTTTTACATTTTTAAGGAGAGAATTACAAAAATTCCTATATCTACGGTAAGTTGTTTTCAAAACTTGATTCTCAGGATCTTTTTTTAGATTATAGTTCATTTGGTCCCTGTTTCTAACACACCGCAAAAGTCCCGGCGTGATCCAGGGCTTTATAATCAACTTAGAATGGGATATTGATATTTTTACAGAGTTTTTTACAATGATACCGTGTACAATATTTACCATTGTACTAACAGCAGTATTGACATCATTAGAGTCAAAGACACTCGTAAAATCAGTTACAGATAATTCAGTCGAAATCTTGTCATAATCAAGTTTTATGATGTTTCTCTCCGGTTTACTGTGAATTGGGAATGTGTTCAGACAAAGGAGAACAGCTTCATGATCGGTAACCGAGTTATTTACTACCAAGGTGGTGTTTGCAAACTTTGACTTAACAAAAGAATGATCCAGACAAGTCAGTAATCTCGTAGGGATTATATGAGAAGGAAGCAACCCATGCGCGGCCAGTATTTCCACATACAAGGACGAGTCTGTATTGTCAACATTCAGGATATCAATGTTGATATCACCCATTAATATGATATTACTGTAGGATGTAATAGTCTTCAATAAAGTATCCAAGGAATTTAAGAAATTAGTGACATTTCTAAAAGATGGTGAGCGATATACGGAGACTATTACCATCGAATCATTGATGGTTGTTATCAGACAACTAGCATCACATAACTCAAATTGAGTAGTTACACAGTTTATGCTATCTTTATAATATAAAACTACACCATCACTCTGATTGCAATGGTTACACGTAGTGGTATAACTGTAACCATCCAATGTTGGTAAATAATCATTATTGATTCCCAACCAACACTCCGACAATATTATGAAATCTGGATGAAAATTAAGTGAATTAAGAAATAAGGTAAATGAATCAAAATTTTTCCTAATGCTTCTTATGTTTTGAGACAGTATTGTAACATCTTTTGAGTCCTTGATATATTTCATACATTCTTCGGGGCCACATACTAAAGCATTTGATGATTGTAGTTCATCTAAAACTCTATCCAATTCAAAATTGTTAGCCATTTAAAAATTAAAATGATACTTGCAACCACTAACTGTACCAAACATCTGGCAAAAATAATCATGCATAAATCCGAATCTATTAAGAGTTCAAATAATAAAATTGTAATCCAAACTAAGTATTGCATTGTGGTCTCGTAAAATCTATAAACAGTAATAGAGTGTCCATAAATTAAATTATAAAAATAAATAGGAATATAATGGAACATAACGAAAAGTAATTTAGATTTATTTAAAATATAAAAAAAAAAAAAAAATTAAAAAATGGAGCGCTGCAATGATCAAATAGTCATTTATGCAATTGAAATTCATACAGGCTTTTTTCCGAGTAAATTGGAAAAGGTTTTTCGTTCTGTGCCTTTCGAATAAAGACTCTTCCGTTAAGATGCCAACACGAATAATTTCCCTTCTTGGAGATTTGTCGAGCTTCGTAAAATAGTTTCTTTTGTTGAGGGTTTAAATAATCATCCACGTACACCGGGGTCTTCTTGCCCACAATCCCAAGAGTAGCCGTGTTCAATTTATTTTCCACCTCTCGACCTTTGTTAAAAGTTTTTGTGGCAGACAGAAATTCATTTTTCTTGAATACAGTATTAAATTCTGCTACTATAGGTCTAGAAACCCCAATTTTACCTGGCAATCGATGAATATCGCGCAGATCGTTAGGTTTTAAGTCAACATCAATATTATTAGCTATATTTGTAATAACAGATATTAGGTCTTGAGGTTTTTCTTGATTAATGAGAGGAATATTACGAACTTCTACTTTCGATGTTCGGCTTTGTTGGCGAACTTCATGCAGCTGCCTTTCTAAGGAGTTCATTCTTTCCATCATAATAGTTCGTTCTTTATCGATATTCACTACCCTGTTTTTAATCTCTTCATAGCCGGTAGACATGTAAGAAATACTCCTCTCGATTTCAGCATTAGTTTTGTTGATGTCAGAATTGGATCTTTTCACTTCAGATATTTGATGCTTGAGATCAGATACATCCTTGACAAGAATAGATAGAGTATCAGCTTGCTCTTTATTCCAAGACGACAACATCTCCTTCATTTCGCGCCTGAAGTCCGCCAGCGAATCACATAAGTCCAGCTGTGACTTAGGGGAATCATCCATTCTTTGTCGTTTATTACGAGTATTTTTAGAATTAACGCCCTTGGTTGGAATATTCTCAGGGTTACTGGCTACTGGAGACTTTGAACCAGAAGATTCCTGGTCATACTTAGGTGGTGTTCTTTTCAGTGGCATTTTGACATGCATAAATCAAATAATAATTGGTAAACTGCTTTTACTAACAAGCCAGGCTGACAAGTTGTGATCCAGAGCCCATTGATTGATTGACGCGTTCAAAACAAAAACAATATTGATAATGACAATTCCGTGATTGATCCGTCAATATGCAGTTTGACGTATGTGGATAGGATAATTTAATTTGAGCAGGTTATTTTTGTCTATCTACACAAATATTTTGTAAAAATTTGTAAATACCTTTATAATTTCTCTTTTCTTTGCTTGTGTAAGAAGATTTTGAAAATGTTAACGACTTCAAATTGTCCAAGATGCAGCAGTTTTACACAAAATATGTGGTCCCAGTGGAATCCAACTGATGTGATCGATGATAGTAAAGATGATCGTTACTTGTACAGCAAATTCTTCACTTAATATTAACTTTAAACCACAAAAAATATATTGATTGAGGAGACCAAGCAACAGGTATGTTTACAAAGAGAACGCACGCACACATGATTGACATATACAAGTATTGATAAAATAAATTTTATTAATGACGCTTAGTTTGAATCCTCATCCTCACAGCCCATATAGTTACCCACCAAGGGGCTCGAGCCTACCTTATATAGGGCGATTTGGCCTTAGTCATTTCAGTCGTGGATTTTCCACGCTGGCCTATTGCGGGTTGGCAGACTAACGACTACTACCGTGATAGTAGCCGGGACCGACGGCTTAACGTGCCCTCGAAGCACGGAATCATCTTAATTTTCGGATAATCAGGTGATTCAAGCCTGCAATATCCTCCTTCCTTCTATTCCTTTGACTGCCTCCGAGGTCTCGCGGTTAAGCGCTTGGTTTCAAGTAAGTAGGTCTCGAGTTCGATCCCCGGGGGCTGGTAACCTTACAAATTCTGGAATTTAACAGACAAAGTCTGGAAGAATCAGTTTGAATATCTTAGTCTAATTAAATAAACTGAAAATATGACTTATTATATGATTTAACGAGTCCGTAAACAACCCAACAATCAAGGCGTCAAGCAAAATATGTGACATTATTAGTTCCTTTGATAATATTGTTTTTTAGTGTCGGTTTTAGGTAGCCATGGCTGAGAAATTAAAAATTGTTCAGTCACTTTTGGAAGTTGAGTGGGAAAAAGATGGTAGAATAAAGGTTGTTCGTGATGGGTCTCCAACCGCATCGCCCAAAAATCCCTTAAAAAGCAAACCTCTAATTAAGTAAATAAACAAATACAAAAGACGCATTATAGTCTCCTTCTAACAAGAAACTATAGCCAAGTATATATTTATGAATTATATATCATTGCTGTGTAGTGTCGGCTTAGAATAGCACTAACCCATTTCTTCCGGTGGGTGTACGTAAGAGGTGACTGGTAGTATTTACTAAATGCTTTCTCCTGTTTTATAATTTGAATAGCACTAAATCATTTCTTCCCACGGTTTTTGCAAGGTTGTTGTTAATCTATCGCCAATCCCTTTATTTTAAAATAATTTCCCAACTAAACTTCCAAAAGTGGCAAAAATATCTAAACCTGAAATTCTGGTTATTCCTTATACAGTGTATTACAGTGCATCACCTGTATCTATGTTTAAAGTCTTTCCTACTTTATAATTCCACAGCTCACAGTGTGCTGAATAAAGACAAAGGCCAAATTGAACCCTCACTTACGGTGCGATGTGAACAAAGACAATAAATTAAAGATGTCGCCACAACCCGCCATAGTGTGCCAGTGATTACGTGACTTTAGAAGAAAACTATACACGGGAATTTACGAACACTTACGGAAAATGTCGTAAAATTTTGTAAACACTCGGATACCTTACTTATTTTGTATGCAGTTTGTGGTGGCCAATTGGATTATAAAATTTTCGAAATTTTGAGGTGCAAAGAGGTAATGAAACAAGCTTGTTTATGTGAAAGTTTCAAAAGTAGACATTCAAATTTATTTTATTTGAGGCATAATAACAACATATAAAAGAAAACGTAATTGCAAAATTACCTATGAAAGTGCGAAAGTGATGGTCGTTTAATCCCACGCGTCCTCCAGTTAAAAGCTCGCTCATGCTAGCCATTCTGGTATTAAATGCTCACTGTAAAAAATCCGACATCTTATACTCATTAGTGTTAATACAAAGAAAAAAATATGATTCACGTAATACTTAACAATAAAATTAAAAAAATATTTAATTATGCATCAGGATTTTTATGTTTTTGAGAATGACGGGGCGGTGGCGATTATACTGTTTTTATTGAAATCATATTTACGTAAACTGTTTTACAAGTATTGTTTAACGAAACTATTCATTACAATAAATTAAATGTAGTTTTGGGTTTAATTTTTGTTTCAGTTGTAGAGTTTCCCTGTTTAATTATCCAGTTTTAAAAGTACAAAACCAGTGATCTCACAATCAGATATAATGTTAATTTTCCCAAAATATAACTCGTATACAGAGTTTCATTAAAAAATTTATATCCCTAAAAGGGGTAGCCAGAGCTGAGGAATTAGAAATTCCTCAGCCACTTTTGGAATTTGCGTGGGGAAAAGATGGTGAACTATAGGTTGTTGGTGATGGGTCTCCAACCGCATCGCCCAAAAATACCTTAAAATCCCCAATACCGTTAGTTGCCTCTTACGTACACCCACCGGAAGAAATGGGGTAGTGCTATACACAGCAAAAATTAATTACTTGATGCTTTTCGAAAACCTTGGTCTCTCATTCGTTGGATAAACTTAGATTAATATTCTTCAAAGTTCTCTTCTTTTAGAATGTTTCTGGGCAATTACGGAAACATCAAAAGAAGTAGGTTTGCGGAACAACTCATCGCCATAGTTTACACTGTATATCCTTGAAAAAATGGCAAAGATATTAAAATTATATTTTTGGACATAGCGTAATATACATACATACATACATATACTCACGGCTATATTTCCCTAGAAGGGGTAACCAGAGCTAAGGAATTATAAATTCCTCAGCCACTTTTGAAAGTTGAGTGGGGAAAAGATGGTAAGAATATAGGTTTTTGGTGATGTGTCTCCAACCGCATGGCCCAAAAATCCAATAAAAAGCCCCAATACCCTTAGTCGCCTCTTACGACACCCGTGGGTGGAAAGGGGTAGCGACATTCTAAGCCGGCACTACACGGCAATATATATAGCGTAATATAACACCTTTTTACGTTTATCCGTATTCACATGATAGGGAACTTGTTTATTGCCGCCTTGTATAAACATACTGTAATTTGACTAAGGTATAATTCAGCCTTTCAAGTTTTTTCAAGATACGAAAAAAATACAAATTTGCTTTGTAGCTCCAGTTTAAAATTGGCATGTGTATCTCTTTTGAGTTAGGTTTTTTTAAGTAATTGTTGTGTGATAAAGCTGGAAACACATCGTCATGAATTCTTTATTATACTAAGAAATTAAACACTGTCTGACGAATATTTAGGAATATAAATGGGTATATCCAAAGTCCCAATTACCCCTTTAGAAATACCCGTACGTCTGCTTCCTTCAAAAATTGAAAGCCGGAATAAAGATTATACCATTATACTTCAAAATCGACTTTTCAGTTGTTTTAGCTTAAATGCCTCCTCATTTCACAAGTAAATCGGCTACTAAGTGAGTTACAACAAACAAATTAGCCAAAAGTCAGCGTGATTTAAGACTACAGACCGCACGAGAGTAGAATATTTAAGCATAGCCAGAGAATTTTGCACTGAGATATATTTCGCTGTAACGTTATTACATAACGCCATATTACGCTTTTATTAAATTAGTTGAGCTTTCCTTACTTTCCGAGATACGCCATTGGGTTTAAATTAACTTTTTTTTGGGTTTGGTTAAAATTTGGAAGATGGAGATGTATAGTTGAATTCAGGTGGGGAAAAAGAAATATAAAAAAAAATGCTAAGATACCAAACTACACGTGGACTAGATAGTGCTTGTTATTCATGCAAAAGTAGCTTTATATGCACACAGTACCTTATGGTGAATCAATCTATTTCGTAAAGACGTTATTTCAGCAATATAAATGCTTCAGTAAATAGCAGTATGAAAAAGCATAAGATACTCGTATATGCATACTCACGCCGTTATTTCCCATGGGGGTAGGCAGCGACTTTTGATCGCCACTTTGTACGATCCTATAACAAACCTCTCTAGTTCCGTTTACATCCGTAAATCTTTTCATACAGCGCAGAAGATAATATAGCCCAACGCACAAATTCTCGCATCGGAGAAAGTTCGTAAATAAAATTTAGCGGAGCCGCTACGCCGGATCTCTTTATTGACAATTAAAACAGCGGAAAGGCTTGGTGGCTGCCCTGTAGCTTATTGCCCATTAGAGAACAACTTTGTATGAACCATTTTTAAAAATAATTACTCAACGCCTCCAAAGGGTTAACCATCTTTTTCCACCGATTTAACGCTCTGGACAGAATGGTTTAAGTCTGAACTCGACAGAATAAGGATTAGCAAATGGCTATTGGAATACTTCTGTTTGATTTTTTAAGTAATTTCGATTTGCTGATGTGAACGGTCTTTTTTATGTTATGTTACATAAATATACCTACATTGTTTGTGATTTTTTGTCTGTACTTTAGCATATTTCAGTATGAAATATAGATTTTATTTCAGTATGAAATATAGATGAATACGTTTAATATACGTCATATTAAATCATATAGAAATTCTATGATCAAAAAATTGGATTGAATAAAGGAAATTTAGGGTACACTATGAAAAAACGTGACTTACAGTATTTGTCATGGTTGTTAACGGTGAGGGTAAACATCGTGTGGAAACCCACATGGCTGAGCTGTACTTAGTCACGTGACAGTGTAATCGTACAAAACGGTGATAGGACTGCCCCCTATTACTCGAGTACACTGTCCAATCAAAACGTTTGGTACACTGAACACAAGGTTACAACGTCACGTGATGTTCAGAAGTAAATGTACCTCTGCCAACCTCTTCGAGGATATTCGGCGTGAATGTTTGAGTTGAGTTGAGTTTGAGTGAAAACTGTTATTTAAAAAATATTGATTGCTGATTGATAGTTATCACACAGTATTTGTACTCAACATTAAGATTGATGTTAACCCTCGGCATGCCTGGTTGGGTCTGTGAGACCCACCGCAGCCGTTAAAACGTTATAATTCATTGTAATTTGAAATTCGCGCGCAACCGCTCTCAGTAGCTGACCGTAGTGAACTGATTGTCGTCCTCCGCCCGCTACCTCAGTCCGGGGCCTGCTCCAGTAGTGAAAGGATCATGTGATCATCAAAGTGATAGAACATGCAATTTTCCAGTGTGGAAATTGCTATGTTCCTAAAAATGATGTCGGTAATGAAGAAGACTAATTATTTTAGCTTAGAATATAAGATAACCCTTGTGCATTATGATCCCCAAAGTCTGATTGTGATTTCTTTAGTTTTAGTTGATTTTGCATGTTTATGAACATAAGATGTTTAATTCTTCGTTAAAAAACAAGGTAAAAGTTTAATTAAAAAATCTTTTGAAAATATTATTAATTCGAACACGTATTTTATTTAAAACCCTAAAAAACATGTTTAATTTTATTATAAAATCAAAAAATATACTACATTGATATCAATTTGTAGGAGAAAAAATATATTTAAATTTAGGGTCTCACCGACCCACCAGGCACGCCATGTAACTTTTTTCTACCAGGCACGCCGAGGGTTAATCGTGAAAATAAAGTAGCGAAAGAGATATATAAAGCCAATGTCGATGGGATTGTTAGTAGAGGACGGCCTCGTAAAACGTTTCTTGACCAGATAGAAAACGTTCTTATAAAGGCGGGGGTCCGAAGTGAGAAGAATAAAAGAGCATGTATGAGAAGAATAATGAATGTAAGGGAAGCAAGAGAGGTTTGTCAAGATCTTACTAAGTGGCGATCGATAGTCTTTGCCTACCCCAATGGGAATAATGGGCGTGAGTATAAGTATAAGTAAGTTAATCGTATATCGGCTTCAAATTGTCCGCGGGTATCGTAAGAGGCAACTGTCGTAACGAGGCTGTAATTTGGGAAAGGTATGGATTTCTTAGGAGCTGTGGCTGAAAACGGAGACCCATATCCAACGAACTTTATTTTAGAATCTTTTTCCACCTCATAAGTCACCTCACTGAATTTATGTAATTTATAAAATAGTGCAATTTTATATTAATTTGAAATGTTTTGTTAC
The DNA here is from genome assembly GCA_963576735.1 of Bedellia somnulentella. Taxonomy (NCBI): domain Eukaryota; kingdom Metazoa; phylum Arthropoda; class Insecta; order Lepidoptera; family Bedelliidae; genus Bedellia; species Bedellia somnulentella. The sequence goes on along the minus strand of OY755175.1, from coordinate 19,260,066 downwards.
TAACATAGGTTAAGGAGTACTAACAATAATGGACTGTATTGTCTGAATAAATATTTTTTTTTATTATTTTTAACCCACATGGCTGAGTTGTACTTAGTCATGTGACAGTGTATTCGTACAAAACGGCGATAGGTCTGCCCCCTATCACGTGAGTACACTGTCCATGCAAAACGTGGATACTCTGAACACCGGGTGACAAAGTCACGTGATGTTCAGAAGTATTAGTACCTCTGCCAATCCCTCCGGGGATATTCGGCGTGAACGTTTATGTTATGTTTATTTTTATTATAAGTCAAAAATGGTTTAGGAATTCCTGTTTCTGAAGCCCTGACTACAATTTTTCTCAGATTTATATCCGGAAGAATAATATGCATGTATGTATTTCTAAACAGTTTTTTTTTTGAGTTGGTGTGTAACAAAGCATAAAAAATAATGATATACCATATGCCATGATAAAATAAAATAGGTAAGTAGGTAGGATGGAAACGTCTAAAAAATCTGGCTTAACAAAAGTGCATTAACTATTTTCTAACTCAACATTTCACAAACTTTACTGGCATCACCGTGGTCACGGATAAAGTTTTTGAATCGTCCTCGGATTAAAAGTTAAATTAAAATCTTTAACAGGTTAAATTGTACCAAAGTGAATTAATGAAAGTTTTAATGTGCTTTTGTAGAAGTTTGCCACTGGGCATTAGACTATGTCCTATTTTAGTCTTCATATTGTATCAAGACTTATGGATAAAAAGGGTAAATGGCATTTATTTTTTCTGCTTCTTTGTCTTTCCAGCTTTTTGTCTGAAAATTGGCTTCAATGGACAATGAATACCAGATTAAACTACCTATTGTTAGTGATGGATACTTTAAATGCCCAATTTTGCCACCTGGCTTCATACATACATACATATACTCACGGCTATAAATCCCTAGAAAGGGTAGCCAGAGATAAGGAATTAGAAATTTCTCAGCCACTTTTGGAAATGTGAGAGGGGAAAAGATGGTCAAAATAAAGGTTGTTGGTGATGGGTCTCCAACCGCATCGCCCCACAATCCCTTAAAGGCCCCTATACCGTTAGTCGCCTCTTACGTACACCCACCGGAAGAAATGGGGTAGTGCTATTTCATATTCCGACATAACACCTGGCTTCATCTTCTTACATATATTTTTTATACATGCTCTTTCATTCCTCATACTACATAGTCCCGCCTTTTTGAGCACATTCTCTATTTGGTCCAAATGTGTCCTCCGAGGCCTTCCTCTACTAAATTTCACGCATTGCACCTTTCACGAATCATGCAATTTCCAACAAAAGTTTGTTGCATGTTATATTAACATATTTATACAACATATTAACATTTCTGCCAAACAAATAAAACCTAAGTTAGTTGTAACAGGAAAAGGTCAATAAAATGAATGCTGTGTTGGGACGAGACTAGATCATGAATAAGAATACAGTCTCGTAAACATAGCCTATAAACCACGGAGAATTTACTTTGCTAACTTTGACTTCTCTTTGATTTTTAGTAGTTTATGGCCATCTGGTCGGAAAAGGATAATAAAAGAAAAACACTGTTTTCTATTAGCAAGAAGTACATTTGAAAATACTGTTGTAGTAGATATGACCTTTTATTAGTTTGATCATCATAGTAACACATAAAATGACCACACTGAGGGATAAGACACCCATAAGGCAGGTGTCCGAAGTATGAAGAATAAAAGAGCATGTGTGAAAAGATTGATGGATGTAAACTAAGATAGATAGATTGGCCAGGATCGTACAAAGTGGTGATCGATAGTCTCTGCCTACTTCAGTCGGAACTTACGGCGTGAGTATATGTATGTATGAGAGGCTCTGCCTACCCTAATAAGGGTGATTTGGCTGTATAGTCCACCACGCTGGCATAATATAAATACAAACCCAAACAAACATATTCGAGAATACTTTACTTATATTTTCAAATCATATTACATAGTTACATATACATACATACATACATATACTTACGGCTATAAATCCCTAGAAGGGGTAGCCAGAGCTAAGGAATTAAAAATTCCTCAGCTATTTTTGGAAAATTAAGTGGGGAAAAGATGGTAAAATTAGGGTTGTTGGTGATGGGTCTCCAACCGCATCTCGGCCAAAAATCCCTTAAAAGCCCCAATACCGTTGGTCGCCTCTTACTTACACCCACCGGAAGAAAGGGGGTAGTGCTATTCTAAGCCGACACTACACGGCATAACATAATTATATACATATTAGCACATTTGTATGATCCCGGTAAACCTGTCGAGCTTCATTCACATTTATCAATATACCGTTTTATACTTCGTGCTGGAGGCCTAGCACCAGCGTTACTTGATCGTCACTCTGTCGGTTAGAATGAGATAAAAGTATACAATACTAAGTAAGTACGAAGGAGATAGCTGTTTTATATCTAGTTAATAATAGATAATATCGACAATTTAATTTTACAATCCTGTATTAAACAATTTATATTGCATTGATTCAAACTACATTCAAATGGAAATAATCTGGTCTGGTCTGGTCTATATCAATTCTTGTAAACGAAAATTCCGAAAGGGGATAGCTAGAGAAGTATTTTAAGCTGACACTACACAGTAGACATACATGTACTCACGGCTATAAATCCCTAGAAGTGTTAGCCAGAGCTTCGGAAAAAGAAATGCCCCAGCCACTTTTGGGAGTTGTGTGGGGATAACATTGTAAAACGAAGGTTTCGGTGATGAGTCTCTAACAGCAACGCCATAAAATCACTTAAAAAGCCCCAATACCATTAACTGCCTCTTTTAAACACACACGAGAAGAAATGTGGTACTGCTATCCAAAGTCGACACTTGCCCAGCTAAAATACACTACTACACATTATAATATAGATTATACAGTACAAATTAACTGTATAACGAATCGTAATAATATTGATCATATCATTATTCATTATGCCCTTTGCATGATTGAAATTCGTGTATTTGAACCGAAACTTAAGGTTATCACATTATGCGGGTGCGGGTGAAATCCAAAGAGAATAATTTGGACTATCTACTTATCTTGCTTGACTGTCAAATAAATATGGCCTATTATATTTTATTTCCGACTAAACGATTTTATTAATCATAATGCAGAAATTAGAACAAGGAGCCTTGACTATGTCAAAGAGCACGTATGAAAGGATTTATGGATGTAAACGAATCATATTCTCTGCCTATCCCAATGGGAACTAAAGTCATGAAATGAATGAAGCATTTATTCGACGATTTTAGGTGTAAAAGGTCTTCAGGTATTTACAAGTGCGCAATCCATAATCTGCCTTAAATGGGCGTTCGAATATTTATCATTATTAATCTTATATAAATCATACATACATACATATTCTCACGCCGTTAGTTCCTATTGGGGTAGGCAGAGACTATCGATCGCCACTTTGTACGATCCTGGCAAACCTCTCTAGCTTCATTCACATCCATCAATCTTTTCATACATGCTCTTTTATTCTTCATACTTCGGACACCTGCCTTTTTGAGCACATTTTCTATTTGATCTAAATGTGTCCTCCGAGGTCGTCCTCTACTAACATTACCTTCTACATTCCATATAAATCATGCGAGCTAAAGAAATAATGCCAACAAAAACCTATAAACTACATGAGTACAGATGTAAGTACTTGAAATAACTAAGTGCTCCTAAAGTGGATATTACACAAGATGCTTTAACCACACATATATGTTAAAAAACGACTAATTGGTTTAGGCCTGACTCTGGATTTCAACCCACGCCTGTCTGCATAGCTACGGAAGTTCTTATTCATTGAGCTATCACGGTGGTCCTCGAGAGTTCCTAAATAACATACATGTTTTTTGCATAGATAATTGTACGTCACCATACTTTTTGTGCGAGCAGACTCATACTATGTAAATATAATTTTATACTTTCGAATAAAACCTTATTAATAATATTGGCAGAGAAATTCTAGGATATTGAATGGAATCATGTCGGCCATTAATCATGCCAGATCAAACTGCTCGCGAATTCCCAAAAAATGCTTATTATCATTTCTACCTCTTTCTTCAACGAGTCGCGTTAGGAGTTGTCTGACATTTACATATTGGATAAAGGCATTTCATTTGGATACCTCTTGATTTATCTACTATAAGATTTAAAAAAAATGGTTAGTATTTTCGTCTGATTAAAAATTAATAGATTAAAAATAATAGTTAGTTGTGCAAAGTGGCGATCGATATTCTCTGGCTGGGAATAATGGGCGTGAGTATAAGTTAGTATTGTCATGTATTGCTAATTTGTATCTACCCACTGGAGAAATATATAAATCAGTCTTGATCTGAATGTGGTGTTTTACTGATCTCTCTATGATATTATAATTAATTTTACATGGCGCAGTCGGTAATTGGTATTAATTATACAGTCGTTAGTGAATATTAGGTGTTGGAAAACTATTAGTGACAAGTGAAAGAATAGGAAAGAGAAGTGTGCATTATTAAAAATGGAAACAGTACTGACGCCGCCTAAACCGTTTGTGTTCGATCAATCATACAATAATGTGGCATCGGGTTCATTGTGGAATGATTGGGAAAGGTGGAAGAAAGGTGTTCAAATTTATTTTGAGGCTTGTGAATTGAGCACGAAGTCAGATACGACCAAAATAAACATATTACTTCACATATTGGGTGAGCAGTGCCGAGACATATTGGATCTTAATAAAATAACATTTACAACACAAAAGCAAGTATTAGATAAGCTTGACCAACACTTTAAGGTAAAGAAAAATATAACCGTCGAAAGACATAAATTTTTTACCCGAAATCAATACGGAAATGAGTTCATTGATCAATATGTATTTGAATTAAAAAAATTAGCTGAGACCTGTGAGTTCGGCGCTTTGAACGATGGATTAATCAAAGATCGATTAGTTTGTGGCGTGAACAGTGGAAGTATTCGGGAGCGATTATTACGAGAAGAAGATTTGACTTTAAACAAAGCAATGGATATTTGTCGAGCAGCAATTGTTTCCCAGATGTATTCGGAAAACATAAAACAGGAAAGTGAAAAACTAAAAGAAGGTTCGCTAAATAGTATTTTGAAGAAAAACGACTAATACTTAATATAAATACTTTTACTAACTTAAATTACTATTTACATTAATTCAAGCATTGATCACAAGATTCAACAGTTGCATCGATAACATAAAGATCCTCTCACATCTCCCCCCAAAAACAACCATCAAACTCCTCTTGACATTCATAAATTGACAGGTGAAGGCACGCTGTCGGTGTTGCCAATTTACAAAAATATGACATTCGGCCATCCGACAATGTGCTACCTCCTGGTGCACGTTTTTGACACATTATCAAAACTTTATTTGTATTGATCTAAAAACATTTAAGCATAAGCAACTAATTTTCATTGAGGCGAGCATCGAGCTGTGATTAGTATTGATCTAAAAACATTTAAGCATAAGCAACTATTTTTCATTGAGGCGAGCATCGAGCTGTGAAAAATATGACATTCGGCACTTATACAAAAATAAATAGCATGAAAAATCAAAAATAATAATTGTACATTGCAATACTTAAACACTACAGGAATTTCTTACAAGAATATTTCAAAAATTCTAATAAATCATTATCATCAATCTTTATCCTTATTAACTGCTATTAAAAGTTAGTATTATTTACTGTTGACTATGTTTATAAGAAATATAGAATTAACATTCTGAAACTTACTTATTACACACCTTATTCAAATACCACTTACCTATCGATTACATTCTGTAATACAAAAATCAAATGAGAGCCAACCAAATGGTATTCGTTAATTATAATCATAACATACTGTTTAAGTGTAACATAATTTAATATTCTAATAAAAATAAACTTTATTGTACACCAAAACAATTTAAGGACATATGCAGAATGAAATACAATAGACAGGAAAACAATAGGCGGGCATATCGCTAAAAGACTTATGCAATCTTATACTAATACTCTTAATGTACTTCATTAACATTTATAAGCTTAAAATTAAATTAAATTAAAACTATTCATTTACACTGTCACGGTTGCTAGAGCTATCATCAATTTCTAGAGCATTAACATATCCTGATTCTGTCAGCGGCTTATGACAGTATTGTAAGAATTGCCCTATTAGGTCTTACCCAGATACACAATCAAAATCTTTATAGCATTTTACACATCGCAATTTACATGACATAATGTACATAAATTTTTACATGTATACCCTGCAAGGGCATAGCAAAATATACTCATTTCTAAATTTATTATTACATTTTAATCAAATCTAACACTACTACACATTAAACTTGGTAACACAAAACACGATTAAGTAAAAATTAGGAAACATAATCATTTATAAAATTCAAATTTCTATTTATCAATAAAACAACCATAAAAACAATCAAATTAAATTACATTAAATTAAAATAAAATAAATTAAAATTCTGGTAATTATTTAAACTATCACATTAGATAATATTATTATCAAAATATTCCTTAGAATTATAAAAAAAAACAATTTTCTATTAAATACAATCTTAAAAGTTTTATAAAAGTTTTGTAGTCAGATTCTTGAGCTATGAATTTGAAAGGTGGTTGTATATTTTACAGCACATAGGGAGAGGACTTGTATAATGAATTTGTAATCTTGAAGGCGGTACTATTAATTTATTCCTTCCGGATCTTAATGGGAATCTTCGAATATAGTCAGATTGTTTTTTTTTTTTTAAAATTGTGGATGCTTTCTTACTAATTTACAGCTTTCCAAAATATAAAGAGAACAAAGAGTTGAAATTTTTAGATTCTTAAAGTGTGGTCTACAGCTGTTTGGAATTTTTATGTTTGCTAAAATTCTTAGTACCGTTTTTGCAATATAAATGTTTTGTGCATCAGTACTATTACCCCAAAAGACGACGCCGTAACTTAACCTTGAATTTACATAAGCATGGTACAGTGACAAAGCGGTGCTCAAGTCAGTAGTATTTTTTTTTTATTTCCGCTAACCCGCACGCAAAACTAGTCAATTTAAATCTCATCGTACCAATATTATTATTTTTTTTCTAATTTAGGTTTGTATCCAGTGTTAACCCTAATAAAGTGAACTTATCGACGGAATCAATTTTTATATTTCTGTACTTAAAATCAATATTTAATGCAGTATACTTGTCCTAGCCACGATCATACATGACTTACAGAATTCTGTGCTGACTATAAATTTAAAATTGTTTGGTTAAACCGTTCTGTTAGTTTTTTTTTTATTCCAATTTTGTTGTTTGTGTAAAAGTTTCAACATTTTGACTATACCAGTTTATCAGACACTACCTAAAGACAGAGGAACAAACAGCGAAGTCTTAGTAGTTGGGTCCCGTTTATATGTAAGTCATACTAATACGAATATTCGTCGATGTAGGAAATAAAGAAAAGGTATGATATAGTATACACTTTGTAATTAATGTAATTAAAACTATTTTAATCCTAGTTTTAAAATGGCTATAACTTTCAAAAATTTAAAGAAAAATATATATAATTGAGGGGATTTTAGAGTAGGAAGTTTTAGATATAAAATACTAATGTTTTCTTTACTACCATCTTGACTATCATCTGTACTACCACAATTACAGGCCTATCTAAAACTATGCTTATTTGCTAAGGTATTTGAGCGAATTGTTTGAAACCAGGTCTACTCAGCTTTGAGCTCTGGTTTAGTGAGGAACAACATGTTTTTTTTTTTTTTTAGGAAACGATCAACAGTATCTAATCTTGTTATTACGTATGACTGTATAAGTAGCTGTATGGATGCTGGAGCTCAAGTCAATGTTTATACACAGACTATGAAAATGATTTGACTGCATTGACCAGCCTATAATGTTACGTGAGTTGAAAGCTATTGGTATATATAAAAGATGCTTTGAAAACTAAGATAGTCCTGTATGCAGTTGATATAAAAACTGCTAAGTGCATTCAGCCTCCAGCAGATGTTCGCAAACTTCAAAACGATCTTGATAGTTTTCAAAGTTATTGTGAAATCAATAGCTGAGGAATTTATGATTCCTTGGCTCTGGTCACCCCCTTCCTATTACATATTGTATGTTAGTATTATTTGGCGATCCTGCCAGGATATGTGAAATCAAAAGGTCGATTTGAATGTCTCAAAAAGTTATTTGTTTTGTGACTTTAACTCGCAATTTATCTTTATATAAAACGAAAATTTAAGATAACAATAGTCTAAGACACATCCAGATAACTAGAGTTGCGAAAACAAGTGATTTAGGGTTAATACATGACAGCGAACACTTATTCGACAAGCTTACAGAACATATAGCTGTATTTTGATTGCTAGTACAGCTTCCGATTTATATAAATATTTAGTTTATTTACCAAGTTTTTTTTTTTTTTATAAAAACCCAATATTGTACTATAATTATTTTGGTAAATATTTGTGAAAACTCCCTTGCAAAAGAGCTTTTGGAAATGTTATAACTAATATATGTTTAAAAGTAGCTTTAATTTTTTTCTGAAGAATGTAAATAAAATCTGAGAAATGAGCATAACAAATCTTTTAAAGTAAAATATATAACTCTTTAAAAACATAAGAAAATTCCTTGTTAAGTGAAAAACTGGTTCTATATATATTACAATGAGTAAAGGCATTTTTTTTTTAAATATTGATGTTGATGTCTTTTTATTTGCATTTGCTCTTAAAATTGTTTGTATTTGTATTATTGTAAGGTATGTTTTCTGTGCATGTGTGAACATCTGTTATTGGCCTTGCTTTATTTATTTTATTAACTGTGTAATAGAGTAATAATGTGGCTATTAATGTTCCGAATAATATAAGTAGCCCCTTTTTTTTTTTTTTTTTAGCTGTAACACTTATGAACTAACAAAATTCTAAGTAACCAAAAACCCGAACACACATGTTGATTTATTTTATGAATCTGAGTTAAATGTCTTCGAAACTAATAGATCTAAAGGTCTTATTTCATCTAATATTATTAGGCATTAAGAAACATATAGAACTTAGGCTGACCATATCTGAATGGGTTGAAATATTTAAATTAAACTAGAATTTACATAACTGTTCAGTAAAGCACAGTCTAAGACATACTCAAGCTGCAAAACACAAAAAAAAATACAATTAACTAAACCAAATATTAAATGTCCATCGATTTGTCAGAGAAACGGTTATGAAATGGCGATCAAGCTGTATAATCTAGTAAAGGATGAGACAAAATTACTGACATACAATAAATATAAAACTATCATTTTTAATTATCTGTTGGACAACTGTTTCTATATAATTGATGACTTTATTAAAAATTGCAATATATGACTTTAAAAATTTAAACTATGTTTTTCTCTTTTTTTTTTTTTTCTTTTTTTTTTTATGACATTTTAATTTTAACAAAATTTAGAATATGTGTACATGTGTTGCCTTGATTGACTTACAAAATTTTAATAATGTTTTATTTTTTATTTATTTTTTTATTACGATAGACAATGTTATTATAGTAGTTTTAAGATATGTAAACAAAAAATTATCAATAATTTTAATGTTTAAAAGTTTGCACACCTTACTGGCAGTACATACATAGGCCTTCATTTTATATACCACCATTTATACTCATGTATTGGCAAATAAATTATTTTTATTTTTTTTTATTTATTATTTATTTAAAAGTTATACTTAGCTTCAACCAGTTCTGTGATGGTAAAATAATGATGTGCTTCTGATCCCATCTATACTACTTCAGCACAACCTCATCACTGGATGTCAACTGACGAAGACGGACCTCTCCAAGTCCTCGTTTTAGATTGTCTATGGCACCGAGAAGCCCTGGAGGCTTGCCAATTGGAATGCTAGACTTGTCTCCGGACGTTGTACATTCAACCTGAAATGTTTAAAATATCCGAAACGTAAACTATTCTTCATAGATGTCATAAGCAAGTAGCAAAGTATATTAATGTATTCAGACGTTTACGTTAATAATCTTACTCAAATAAACATAAATTAAAATAAAATGAAGTTCATGATCTTTTCAACAGTGATAATAATGACGCATAATGATCCAGCAAGATAAATAGAAAAAAAACGGTAATGATAATAATTAGAAAAGCAGGTAAATATAAAAACAATTCGGTAACAAGAAAACAATTCAGTCACCATTCTTAGCTAACAAATTACTTGGCAATAAAATGTACCTACAATATTTTTAGTATTAGTTACTAGTTGTTGCAATTATAGCCTTTCAAATAAAATTAGTATCGTTATGTAATTCAACTACTAGTATTTATACATTCATTTTCTTAAGTAGCTTATTATTTGAACAAGTAATCGTCAACTATAATGAATAAAATAGGTCTACAGAAATAATATATTCATATGTATTCGGCGTGATTGTTCATGTTTATGTTATATTCATACACACTCTCTCTACCCGTCATTGCATTGCATTAAATAAATAAGTAGCGAGGGAAGCGTACCCATCACTAGATTGTATTAAATAAATAAGTAGCGAGGGAAACGTACCGGTCACTACATTGTATAAAATAAATAAGAAGCGAGGGAAGCGTACCCGTCACTAGATTGTATTAAATAAATAAGAAGCGAGGGAAACGTACCCATCACTAGATTATATTAAATAAATAAGTAGCGAAGGAAACGTACCAGTCACTACATTGTATAAAATAAATGAGAAGCGAGGGAAACTTACCCATCACTAGATTATATTAAATAAATAAGTAGCGAAGGAAACGTACCAGTCACTACATTGTATAAAATAAATGAGAAGCGAGGGAAACGTACCCATCACTAGATTATATTAAATAAATAAGTAGCGAAGGAAACGTACCAGTCACTACATTGTATAAAATAAATGAGAAGCGAGGGAAACGTACCCATCACTAGATTATATTAAATAAATAAGTAGCGAAGGAAACGTACCAGTCACTACATTGTATAAAATAAATGAGAAGCGAGGGAAACGTACCCATCACTAGATTATATTAAATAAATAAGTAGCGAAGGAAACGTACCAGTCACTACATTGTATAAAATAAATGAGAAGCGAGGGAAACGTACCCATCACTAGATTATATTAAATAAATAAGTAGCGAAGGAAACGTACCAGTCACTACATTGTATAAAATAAATGAGAAGCGAGGGAAACTTACCCATCACTAGATTATATTAAATAAATAAGTAGCGAAGGAAACGTACCAGTCACTACATTGTATAAAATAAAAGAGAAGCGAGGGAAACGTACCCATCACTAGATTATATTAAATAAATAAGTAGCGAAGGAAACGTACCAGTCACTACATTGTATAAAATAAATGAGAAGCGAGGGAAACGTACCCATCACTAGATTATATTAAATAAATAAGTAGCGAAGGAAACGTACCAGTCACTACATTGTATAAAATAAATGAGAAGCGAGGGAAACGTACCCATCACTAGATTATATTAAATAAATAAGTAGCGAAGGAAACGTACCAGTCACTACATTGTATAAAATAAATGAGAAGCGAGGGAAACGTACCCATCACTAGATTATATTAAATAAATAAGTAGCGAAGGAAACGTACCAGTCACTACATTGTATAAAATAAATGAGAAGCGAGGGAAACGTACCCATCACTAGATTATATTAAATAAATAAGTAGCGAAGGAAACGTACCAGTCACTACATTGTATAAAATAAATGAGAAGCGAGGGAAACGTACCCATCACTAGATTATATTAAATAAATAAGTAGCGAAGGAAACGTACCAGTCACTACATTGTATAAAATAAATGAGAAGCGAGGGAAACGTACCCATCACTAGATTATATTAAATAAATAAGTAGCGAAGGAAACGTACCAGTCACTACATTGTATAAAATAAAAGAGAAGCGAGGGAAACGTACCCATCACTAGATTATATTAAATAAATAAGTAGCGAAGGAAACGTACCAGTCACTACATTGTATAAAATAAATGAGAAGCGAGGGAAACGTACCCATCACTAGATTATATTAAATAAATAAGTAGCGAAGGAAACGTACCAGTCACTACATTGTATAAAATAAATGAGAAGCGAGGGAAACGTACCCATCACTAGATTATATTAAATAAATAAGTAGCGAAGGAAACGTACCAGTCACTACATTGTATAAAATAAATGAGAAGCGAGGGAAACGTACCCATCACTAGATTATATTAAATAAATAAGTAGCGAAGGAAACGTACCAGTCACTACATTGTATAAAATAAATGAGAAGCGAGGGAAACGTACCCATCACTAGATTATATTAAATAAATAAGTAGCGAAGGAAACGTACCAGTCACTACATTGTATAAAATAAATGAGAAGCGAGGGAAACGTACCCATCACTAGATTATATTAAATAAATAAGTAGCGAAGGAAACGTACCAGTCACTACATTGTATAAAATAAATGAGAAGCGAGGGAAACGTACCCATCACTAGATTATATTAAATAAATAAGTAGCGAAGGAAACGTACCAGTCACTACATTGTATAGAATAAATAAGAAGCGAGGGAAGCGTACCCATCACTACATTGCATTAAATAAATAGGTAGCGAGAGAAACTTACCTTTCAAATGGTTTCTCGCCACCCACTTTTTATTATTATTTTTTTTTTTTTATATTATAATTCTTCTATTATGTTCCCCTATATTTATGAAGCTGCTTTATTAGTTAAGAGAGAAATCTATAATTATACATCCGCTCCCCTAAGATTTCACTCTGAATGTCTGCAAAATCTCAATAAAGACAAACTATATGTACCTCATTATAATTATTAATTAGCCTCAAGCAGCAAAACTATTTTTATTATGGCTTGTAGAATTTATAATGCAAATTCTATAAATAAAAAATTGTTATGTTTTAATAAATTAAAAAAAAAATAAAAGAAATGCTTGAATGGCTATTAGGATATTGTTTTTATTATATTTTATTTGAATATGGTTTTAGCTGTGAGATTGACATTTTAAACTTAGGGTGACATGTAATTAGTTAAGTCATTCTTTATTTTTGTCTTTATTATAATTTAAAATCATATTCCTATATTAATAAAATGTAAAGACTTATGTTGTAAGCTTGGAAGAACAAAATGTGTAGGGAACAATAACTTATATGCTGCAACCACCTTGTAACCCACATTTACAGCGAATAAATGACTACATTGATTAATAATTCACTTAGTATTAATATATTCAATGCATAAGAAATAGAAGAATTCCAAATTTGAATTGTAGTCTAAAAATGTGTAAAAATTAAAGTGGTATTATTCATATATATTACTGATATACTCCTTTAATCTTATAATTACAATTAATTGCATCTTCATCCACCAATGCATTTAACCAAAATAAATATGGTGGATAAAGAATTTGAAATAGTTCCAAATAAGAACAAAAGTTTAATTACTTATTTGATTTGTGTTGTTAACAAATACGTAGTGTACTTATAATTTAATTTGTCATAGTGACGCCACAATTTAAACAGAAGTTCTTAAGTCAACTCATCGTTACTTTAGGGATCAGCTTAACCCACTCGTACGTCTACTATTTACTGAGACACTACACAGGAAAGTTACTACAGATGATTGCTCCAAAACTAATATCCCAGAAAATACCAGGGAGTGTCCTAGCCAAGCGCTTCGGAACCATTCCGTACACAGCTGTACAATATTACGCTCAAATATTGGTTTCTTCAAAACAATGAATATTATAATATCATTGAAATACTTTGTTCGAGCATCGATTTGCTATATTATAGATCATAAAATGTTAAATGGCGTTACTACAACATTGTGGAAAAGAAAAATAAATGAATGTACATACTTGAATGGACGTGAATATATCACCGCTTCTGAAGTTTGAAGAAAAACGACTAATACTTAATATAAATACTTTTACTAACTTAAATTACTATTTACATTAATTCAAGCATTGATCACAAGATTCAACAGTTGCATCGATAACATAAAGTTCCTCTCACATCTCCCCCCAAAAACAACCATCAAACTCCTCTTGACATTCATAAATTGACAGGTGAAGGCACGCTGTCGGTGTTGCCAATTTACAAAAATATGACAGTATTAATGAAAATAATAACAGTGAAAACTTGTGGTTGTTAAGAGGGCAAGGTTTGAGGCCGCGCAGAGGCGACGTATACATGAACGCTGGCAGCAGCGGCGGCGGCGGCGGCGGGGGAGCGCGGGGAGCGCGCGGAGCCGGAGCGGCCGGGCGCAGGGCAGCGGCATGTTGCAGTCAATGTGGAAATATGCACCAAAAGTTTAACTGCCCAGCATACGGAAGAAAATGTTTGCGTTTTTCAAAAAGTAATCATTTTGCTCGGATGTGTAATACGTTCTATATCGAGGAATCAGAAGAACAGGTAATAAGTTCAATTTGTTGTGACTGTAACGATTGGCAGGCGGATTTAGTGATTAATAATTGTACTGTAAATTTTAAATTAGATACGGGAGCAGACGTTAACGTTTTGCCCGTGTCATTTTTAACCCACTTGTTACTACTGTCGTTTTAAAACAACAGCATGAATAATAAAATCTACATCGAAATGTGGGTAGTTTTAATGAAATTTTATAATGTGATTGCTTTCGTCAGTGCAGCATCTAACCGAGGAAAAATACAGTTTACATCAAGATATTACGTGTTTTTTTGTATAAATATCTATAAAATACGAAAAATAATCATGTCTTTTCAAGGGCAAGTACAATATCATTTGAATATAATATTGGCCTGAAGTTACATTTAACTTGTTGTTATAACGTAGTTTTATCTATGCAGGAAAATAATATGCCTTAAAATTAAAATTTTGGTACCTTTTTTGTCGAGAAAAGTAGGTGTTGTTTATAAACGACGATCGTAAAATGAACTACCTTGCCTACTTATGCAGTGAGGATGAGGACGGTGCATAGAAATACATTCTTCCTTCCGGGAAACCCATACGCTGGGGCTACAAGTTCTGGGTAGGAGCAACTCCTCTTGGATACATTATAACATAACATAAACGTTCACGCCGTTTATCCCCGAAGGGGTTGGCAGAGGTACCAATACTCCTGAACTCACATGGCAAGCGCCATCTAGTTTCCAGAGAAGGTACCCACGTTTTGCTTAGACAGTGTACTCACGTGATAGGGGGCAGGCCTATCGCCTCCTCTTATCCTCTTGGATACGTACTCTGGTTTTCACCTTACCAAGGTTCGTCAGTAGAAGCTACTGCGTACGCTAATGCTGGCTTAGGTGCTAGTGTAATTCTTCGCTTTGCGGACGTATTACGAACTATCGACAGCGATGCCGTATTTCACCTCTATTTTGACAATTTTTCACGTCAATTCCTTAAAAATAGAGGTTTTAGAGCTACTGTTACAGTAAGGGAGAACCGAACTAGTAAGTGTCCTTTGCCCCCAAACAAAGAGATGCAAAAAACTGAGAGGGGGTCTTTTCAGTACAAATCTACTAGGGCAGAAGAAATTGTCGTGTGCAAATGGAACGACAACAGTGTGGTGACTGTTGCTTCCAATTCTCAAAAAGTATTGCCTCCGTCAAAAGTCAAACGTTTCTCTCAAAAAGAAAAGAAATTCATCCATGTGGATCAGCCGGCCCTAATAAAGTCCTATAATGAAAATATGGGGGGCGTAGACAGGTCTGATCAAAATATTGGGCTCTATAGGACTTCAATTAGGGGCAAGAAATGGTATTTCCGTTTATTTTCTCACTGTATCGATATGGCACTGCACAATGCCTGGCAGCTGTATAAAAACGATGGTGGTGAATACGATCACCTAAAGTTCAGAAGAAGTGTGTCATGTGGTTTACTGGAGACATACAGAAAAACAGATCATCGTATGCCAGGTCGGGCTTCCAATAGTTTACATGAATCTTCACGATATGATAACATAGGACATATCGTAACATATCGCCCTAAACAACTGCGTTGTGGATATTGTCACAAACATGCCATTTTTTTTTGCGTAAAATGTAACGTCACGTTGCACTCCAGAGATAGTTTTGCAGCCTATTAGCCATTAAGCAATGTTAAAAGCATACCTACATACATATGCATTATTCAATAAAAGAAGTACTTATATATTTTGTTTCAATCAACTCACCATGAACCCTTGCAACAGTAGTACATATTACTACCGTAGTTTTAAAACAACACCATTTTCCGGCTTTCCCAGAAAGTTCTGTTTTTTTTTAGTATTTTTTTCCTAATCGTAGGCCATTAAACTGCCCCCAAACCAAAAATCAACTTATAAACTTAACTTTTTTTGTTTCCGTAACAAGTGGGTTAAATATATTAGGGATATCGAACGATAATTTATTGCTTACTAATACTAAATTAACAGGATATTCAGGAGATTGTATAAAAGTATTGGGTAAAATTAATGTAAAAGCAATTTATAAGAATAAAACATACATTCTTGAGTTTAAAATAGCAGATGTAAAGTCAGTTCCCATTTTAGGACGTAACTCATGCTCAGAATTAAATCTCATCAAACGAATCAGGTCGGTGGAGTCTTCTCAATTGCCAAATATAATTAGTAAATACAAAGACGTGTTTAGTGGTGTAGGGAGCTTGCCAGGAAAATATAAAATTCAATTAAAGAAAAACTCTGTTCCAGTTATTCATGTTCCTAGAAAATTACCGTTTGCTATACAGGACGTTGTAAAAGAAAAATTAAAAGAAATGGAAAATCAGGGGATAATAGCGCAAGTAGAAGGTCCTAGTGATTGGGTAAGCAGTATGACAGTCGCGAAAAAAGCTGATGGAGATTATCGTATATGTTTGGATCCAAAAGAGTTAAATGAAGCGATTAAAAGGGAACATTTTAGATTACCTACACTAGAGGACATAGCGGCGAAGTTATCAGGTGCACGATATTTTAGTACAGTAGATGCAAAATCCGGGTTTTGGCACGTAGTTTTGGATGAATCATGCACTGACTTATGCACATTCAATACACCTTTTGGAAGGTACAAGTTTTTGAAAATGCCCTATGGTATTTGTTCAGCAAGTGAGGTTTTTCATAAAAAAATGTATGAAAATTTTGATGATATAGAAGGAGTATGTATGTTTATCGACGATTTGCTGATATATGGTAGTACAAAAGAAGAACATCATAAAAGATTGGAAAAAGTACTAGAAAGATGAAGAAAAATCGATTTAAGATTAAATTTAAAAAAATGTCACTTTGGATTGGAAGAGATAAAATACTTAGGACATAAAATTACTAAAAATGGGATAAGCCCAGATGACAAGCATTTAACTGCAATTAAAAATATGCCTATGCCTGAAAATTCAAAAGATGTTGAGAGATTCTTGGGGTTCGTTACATATGTGGGATCATTTATTCCAAATTTGTCAACTAAAACGGAACCCTTACGTTTACTTTTAAAAAAGACAACGGAATGGCATTGGGAAGAGCACCACACTAGGTGTTTTAACGAGCTGAAACAATGTTTAGTTAAAAAACCGGTTTTACAGTACTACAGCATGGAGAAGCCGATTGTTATATCCGTAGACGCCAGTAAGAGTGGCCTAGGAGCTTGTTTGATGCAGGATGGAAAACCAGTGTGTTATGCGTCAAAAGCACTCACTAACACAGAACAAAGATATGCACAGATCGAAAAAGAACTTTATGCTTGTGTGTATGCTTGTGAAAAATTTTATACGTATATATATGGACGAGAAGATGTAACAATTGAGACGGACCATAAACCGTTAATTACCATACTGAAAAAACCCATCATAGATGCTCCGTCTCGACTCCAACGAATGTTATTAAGGTCACAGAAATATAGTTTCAAGTTAATTTACAAGCCGGGTAAATTACTGTATATCGCGGACACGTTGTCTCGTGCTTATGAACGCACGAATACAAGGAGTAGTGAAAATGAATGGTATAAAGAAGTGTTTTTGGTGCGCGATAATACGGTGGAAGTCATTAAAAATATGTCGGATATTCAATTTAGTAAATTACAACTGTGTACAGAAAAAGACGAAGAACTAATAGAATTAAAAAAATGCATTTTAAATGGGTGGCCCGATGGGAGGCAAAATATAAGTGATTTAATAAAGCCGTATTGGAATTACAGAGAAGACCTAACTTTAGTACATGGATTGTTATGGAAGAATGACAGAATAATAATACCAAAACTATTAAGAAAAGAAATGCTAAATAAGATTCATATAGGACATTTAGGGATTGAAAAATGCAAATTAAGAGCAAGGGAAACAATATTTTGGCCTACTTTGAATAATGAGTTAAATAATTTAATAAATAACTGTCAAACCTGTTTAGTATTTAGAAAACAAAATTGTAAACAACAGTTAATACCACATGAGATACCTGATAGAGCCTGGGAGAAAATTGGTGTTGATTTGTTCGAGTTAAGGGGAAAGACATACTTATTGCTGGTTGATTATTTTAGTAAATTTGTAGAGCTAGTGGAACTGTACACGACAACATCAGCATATGTTATAAATTGTTTAAAAAATATTTTTAGTCGACAGGGTATACCAGTGACTGTGATGTCAGATTGTGGGCCTCAGTTTGCGTCTAGTTTGTTTAGAGATTTCGCGAGAGAGTGGGAGTTCAATCATGTGACATCATCTCCGCGGTATTCTCAGTCTAATGGCCATGGTCGAGCGGACTGTCCAAAATGTTAAAAGAATAATGAAGAAAACCCAAGAAGAAGGCAAAGATTATAGATTTGCATTATTGGAGTATTTAAACACACCTATTTCGGGAAATTTAGCGTCACCTGCAGAATTGTTACAAAGTCGGAAATTAAGAAGCATCGTACCTATATCAAATAAATTACTCTATCCAAAAGTACAGATTGGTGCAAAAAATAGATTACAAAAGCGACAAAATATACAAAAACGATATTATGACCGCAGTGCTAAAAGTCTTAGTTCATTCAAGCGGGGTGACAAAATTAAAGTATTTGATTTTAACACAAAACGATGGATTTCTGGAACGGTAAGCGAGGTTTTAAATGAACGATCTTATAAAATTTGTTTGTTTAACGGTACTTATATAACTCGTAATCGGAAACATTTAATAAAAGATACGCAAAACCGACCTGATTCGTGTAATGATTGCAATTTTGGTTATGATGATATTAAAGCTCAATCCATGTTTAATTCAATACCCGTTGAAAATGTAATAAATCAAAATTTACCTAACCATTATGTAACCCGATCTGGCAGGACAGTTCAGCCTCGAGTTAGATGGGGATATGATGAATACTGAAGTTCTTTCAAAAATGAGAAGAAGAGGAAGAGGAAGGCATGTAACTATAACATTTGTTTCTCTATTTTTGTATCCGTTCTTCTTGAAAATTTACTCTTGTTATTGAACCACTTAATTTCTATATACAGTCGAAAGAGTTAATTTTGTCTTATTATTGTTTAGTTGTTCATTACTTTTCATTATCTTTTATTTGTTTAAACAAGGGAGATGTCATGTATTGCTAATTTGTATCTACCCACTGGAGAAATATATAAATCAGTCTTGATCTGAATGTGGTGTTTTACTGATCTCTCTATGATATTATAATTAATTTTACAAGTATGGCAAGAAAAATAAGGTTATTAAAAATAAAGAATAAAATAATTTTAAGTATTTTCTTTAGAATTTAAACGTAAAAAAAAAATTGACTAAATAGTCACTAAGCTGTTTAGTGTCGACTTAAAATATCACAACCCAATTTCCTTCCATGGATATTCTTTGGTGTAAAATACCACTACCCCATTTCTTTCTTTGGGTATTTGCTAGAAGTGACTAAGACTAAAGGGTAAGGGACCTTTTAACAGATTTTTGACGATGCCTTAGCAGAACCTTTAATTTACAATCGTTTCCCCACTACACTTCCAAAAGTGGCAGAGAAATATCTGATTCTGAAGTTTTGATTTCCCCTTTTGGAATTTATAGCCATAAGATAAAATGACGTCAGAACAAGACTGTTAATATCATGTAAAGACAAAGACGAACTGAAATATAATACATTTATAAACTCTTTATGCTTTCATCGCAGCTCTCGAGTCTCGAATGTTTACTTCAAAGTAAACACACAGTAAGTAGAACGACAAAACGTGTATGCCTTCGACCCCAATTCAACTGAGTGGTAAAACAATCTTTCTTGAGTTCTCCGTTGAAGTTGTCGTACATTCTCTTTGAAAATCTCATATTTTCCACTTGATTTGGTATTAAAGTATAGAAAAGGCGGAGAATAACATAACACTTGTACTCCCAAGAGACAGACTTATTTATTAACTGTGTAAAAATAGAAATATAACATAATTCACAATAATTACCAACAAATATTTTATACATTATAAATACATACATACAACAATATTCTACATACAATTAATCTTTCTATTTCTACCCATTACTAACAACCTTAATTTTGCCATCTTTTCCCCACTCAATTTTCCAAATGTGGCTGAGGAATTTCTAATTCCTTAGCTCTGGCTACCCCTTCTTGGGATTAATAGCCGAGAGTAAATGTATGTAAGTATGTGAATAATCGTTGTTAATCATTGGTAACTTTTTATTTAGATCCCAAGACAAGAATAACGATCTAGTTTAGTACTCATGGTGCAGGAGTCCAAAGTGTTAAGAATAAAAGGGCGTGTATGCAAATAATTGTGATAGTAAATCTAGCCCACAGGTTTGGGGGGAGCGTACAAATTGGCGATTGATTGTCTCTGTCTACCCCAATTGTAACTAATGGCGAGGGTATACGTATGCGTGTATGTTTGTATACATGTATGATAACTCTTAGCACGAAAGCTGTCTTAAGATTTCCCTTCCCTTGCTTCTGACAAAAGAGAAACTGGCTACAATATTCAGAAATCTAGTCTGGAATAAAAGTAGCAAAGAGTCACATTATACGATATTCTAAATGGAATTAAATAGATTTATCTCATAAATGATTCCTACTCCTACGATTATTCCGACTATTTACTCTAGAGTTCATTTTACTTGAATAGATTGCTAAACATAATATAATTTAAACATCGTTCCTCTTTCGCAGTTTATTTTGCGGTCCTTATGAAAATTAATGTAAACCGCAAGAATAATTAATGAAGGTACCTGGATTAAATTGTAATTTTTGGAAGTTTCCTTTCATTCTACAATACTGAATCTGAGTTGTGGTATTGTACTTGCGTATTATTTGTGAGATTATGTCAAAGCTTTATGCTTTATACTAAAAATACTTTTCTGGGAACAGTAAATTTTAATTAAATATATGAGACTTTTTATGTTATAATTCCCGGAGCAAAAGGTTTCCACCCCTTTTTGAGACCACGATATTTAACTTTTTTACGGAATGGATAATATTTTTTTAACCGTCCAAATAAATACAACAAGACAAACTTCTTCACATAAACACTTTTCATTTTACAATTGTGCAAGTTGATGGTCATTAAATTGGAGCTTTTAAAGTGTTTGTTGTGTGATATGGCTAGAGATCCATTGCTATCTTTTTCCCGCGAAACCGGCAAGAGTGGCTGAGAAACTGCAAATTCCAATATTTTAGATACTCTTTTTAGAGCAAATCAGGTGATAGTATTTAAGAAGAGAGTATGTGAGTAAAGAAAAAAAAGGCTGACAACTACTAAAAAAACAAAGATAATAAAAACGATGCAATATTATTTGAATAGAAATTGAATAAATCTTATTAAAAACTCATAAATTGGGGAACAATTGTGTAGGCCTTCTCATAGATTTGAGTTAAAAAATACCATAATGTATCATACCTGTCTTAACATTATACTTACTTTTTTTTACTTTCATATACTCACGCCATTAATTCCCATTGGGGTAGACAGAGACTTTCGATTGCCGAATCATACATATTCAATATTATTTTTACACAGCACACATTTTGCACAGTCTAAATTGAACCTTAATATTTTCGAGACAACCTTCCGACTTTGAATCTGTTCAATAAATCTGAAATAAAAAAACATGCCACAAGCTTTCCTACAAATTCATCACAGCGCTACAGCGTTGATATCTGAAAGTAGTGTTTGCATAAACTGCAATATTCGGATAAATAATTCATCAAAATCTCGCTCGAATGCTAAAGCTGACAAAAATCAGTTTCGCATGGAGTGGAAACTTCGACGTATTGAAAATCTGACAACTCGTACATTCAAATTGTTTTAGTTACATCGAACGCAACATTTCGTGCTGTGGTTCAAATTTCACTATCTTTTTTAAACATTTATATTTTGTGGTGGCGGCTTAGAATAGCACTATCCCATATTTTCCCTGAGTGTTTGTAAGATGCGACGAATGTGGGGCTTTTTAACTGATCTTTAGGCGATGCGCTTGGAGACCCGTCTTTTATCTTAAAATATTAGCTCTCTAAACTTCCAAAGTGTCTGAGGAATTCAGAATTCCGAAAGCTTTTGCTACCACCTTTGAAAGATTTATAGACGTGAGTACATACCTAAAGCAAATAAACGAAGAGGCGAGAACACCTCATTTCTCATCACAAAGTAAGTATTCAAGTATTGGCACGCGTTGAAATAGCAGTCGTCGCGTCCCCCCGGAGCGGTAACGAACGAAGCGGGCGATTGAAGCCGACCGCAAAACGTCCAAATTGAATTTTAAGCGTCCAATTTGTTTTCCGCTGCCACAGTCGCTATGAGTTATCAATTCACATACCACTTTGTCACAATTCTGTTGCATTAATACGAACTTTTGAGTTTATTGGTCAATTAGCGCTGGCATTCTGTTTGTTGAATTAGAATATGTAAACATGTGTTAGCTCATTACTGCTTTCGTTTGTATAGGGCAAGCTCACGTCACGTTTTATGGAACTTGGTCAACTTGTTTTTAGAAGACACTGAAAAAAAACGGTATTGTAAGTTACGTTAAAAGTTTAGTTAAAAATTACTGAGGAATTCCCAAATCCAAGGCTTTGGCTACCCTTATAGTCTGAACATGTTTTAGCCGGGTAATGCCGGATTAGAATGTTACTCCCCTTTCTACCCAAGAAGGGTGTCGTAATAGGCGACTAAGGTATGGTGTTTTTAAAGTGATTTTTGGGCGATGCTGTTGGAGACCCACCACGAACGATACTTTACTTAATGTGGCTGAGGACTTTCTAGCTCTGAAGGTCTGGCTACCCTATTTTGGAATTTATTGCCGTGAGTATATGTATGTATGTGCATTCTTATTTGCAACTCATGCCAAACACACAAATTAATTGAATTGATTGGTGTTAAAGCTACTTGGATCACTCGCTTTAACGGGCTCAAAACATGAGCAATCCAGAGGCGCGTCACTCACGTCAATCACTTTCACAGTAGAGACAAAGAACTGTCATTATTTTGATATAAATATTAGAGCCAACATACTGAAAACCCCTTATTTCATCGCATTTTACCACAAGAAGACACGGAGAAGACGAGAAGCTATTTTGTTAAAGTCAATATATTATATAATTTATTTTATACTCAAAAGCAGTAAACCCTAGTCGCAGCATATCTGGGTTTTATTTTTATTTATCCAAACCGTCATCATCGAGAGGCTCCTACAACGTGGACCAACTTTGTGGACGTGGAGCAGATGCACAAGGGCTGCTCCCTTTCAATTGGCTAAATCATATTTCGCGCTACAAGTACTTTTCCAAAGTTACGTTAAACCAAAAGCTTTCTTACAAAACACATATAAAACCATTTTCTTCCAAACGGAAACCTTTAATGATACATGATCGAATATAAAGCTTAATCTAAAGAATGTTATATTCGGTTAGTATTCTCGTTTACGAGCGAAGTTTTGAGACAAAGTGAAAAGCGTGATGCGGTACCCACGACCTACTGGCAAGAAATTTTAAGTTGTAATAACTAGTGGCGGCGATTTTCAACGCGAAACTTTCCGGGAATAAATTTAAGTTTCCCCAATGGAAAACATTCTCCGGTTTTTGCTGTTGGTTTATTCATAACTATGATAGTGTCTTCGAGTGCTTTAGATGTGGGTAATTTTGGAATACTAATATAATTAATACTTGTAATATTTTGGGGTTTTTACAACTTTGTATTGTTGTACTCACGTATTTTTATGCCATAAAATACAAACGTTTAAAAAAAAAAAGGAGTATAATAAAAATATAAGTTTAGTACACAACTGAGTAAAACGCCTGCAAATATATTTTATTAAATGTAAAAGGTATTTATTTGGTTTTTTTTTTATAAATGGCAAAAATACAACAACAAGGGTTATGTAAAATCATGAAGCCATACCTAGTAATAATTTTTTTTTTACTTTGTTCTTCCTCCTTTCTATGATGATCTTCTGTCTGGTCTTAAATTGAGCTTTGGAGAATTATAATTTTCTTTATGCTCAGCAATACCTGATTTCATTTGAATCTCCACATTGTACCAGTATCTTATACTTTTTAAACGAATATAATTTTGTAGTTAAAGTTAATTAGGTAAACAAAGTATTTACGGCAGTCAAAAATATGATGTTTGTGCTTTTATGACAAAAAATTAAATACCCACTTAAAGATAAAATTAAAAATTTATGACTTTAAAAAAACACCTAAGCATTTTTAAAATTTTGATTAATGATACTTCATCTTCTTTCATACTTAACAAAATATAAACGTTTACGCCGAATATCCCCGAAGGGGTTGGCAGAGGTACTAATACTTCTGAACATCACGTGACTTTGTTATCTGGTGTTCAAAGTACCCACGTTTTGCATGGACAGTGTACTCACGTGATAGGGGCAGGCCAATCGCCGTTTTGTACGAATACACTGTCACATGACTAAATACAACTCAGCCATGTGGGTTTCCTTACAATGTTTTCCCTCACCGTTAACATCCATGATAAATTAAAAACACATATGTCTTTAGAAAAGACAAATTGGTGTAGGCCCGACCCGAGATTTGAACACTAGTCGTTTGCACGATAACCGGTGTTCTACCCATTCAGCTATCACGGCTGTGATAAGATAAGTTAATCTTAAATGCACAAAAACATCCTTAATTCTAATTTAATGTTTTTTGACATGAATTCCTCATGTGGGGATTATTACTCATAAATAAAAGATGTTATTAAAGGAAAGAAAAATTTCGACACTTGCGGGGTTCGAACCCGCGACCTTCGGGTATACGCCCCCGTCGCTCTGCCAACTGAGCTACAGTGTCAGTTGGCATCCAGCGCGAAATTTCTCTATCCTTTGTTTCTTTTTTACACATTCAAGTAGTGTTTGCGTAGTAGAGCGACGGGGGCGTATACCCGAAGGTCGCGGGTTCGAACCCCGCAAGTGTCGAAATTTTTCTTTCCTTTAATAACATCTTTTATTTATGAATCCTTAATTCTATTTCCAAATAAAATTCAGGGACCCGTAAAATTATATCTTTATCCGTTTACCACTTAATGAAAACATTTAAGTAACAAATGTTTCAACTTTGAAACTTTCACAGTTTTATAAGAATAGGATTGCTCTTTTTATCACGTGGAATTTTGTCATCTGATGTAAACTGTATCCATTTTGGTTCAGTTTATACGAGAATACTGAGTGAGCTAAATAGCCACTTCATACACGTACAATATTATATAGTATCATGTAGGTTGTTACTGAAAATATCCCTGGTAAATTATTTGTTAAGGAGCCAATATGGAGCTTGTATAATTGTTTCGTTGAAGAATGAATTGTTTTTATCATCTTAATTTAAATCTTTTTGTTCATGAAAACCTCATGTGGGGACTATTACTAATAAATAAATAATAAATAAAGGAAAGAAAAATTTCGACATTTGAGGTTTTCATGAACAAAAAGATTTAAATTATGTGATACGCGTTTTCAACATTTGCATTCTATCTGAAAAGGTAGACAAGTGGCCTTCCGAATTAGTTAAAATTCGGAGGTAGGAAACGCAAACACTACTTAAACGTGTAAAAGAAATAAAGGATAGAAGAATTTCGCGCTGGCAGCCAATTGACACGGTGGCTCAGTTGGCAGAGCGTCGGGGCGTATACCCGAGGTCGCGGGTTCGATTCCCGCCTGTGTCGAAATTTTTCTTTCCTTTATTTATTCTTTATTTTTTTATCATCTTGTATCTCTAATATTTTTGTTTCCTGAGCAAACCTGGTTGTTTAGTGGAAAAACTACCGCCTTGGATTCTGTGGAGGCTTAGAGTGTCTATGGCTTTTTTCTTAGCAAAAAGGCTGCTGTTTTCAAACGTTCACTACCGATTCGATTTTTAATCTCTAATCTTATAGCATAGTAAATAACAATAAAAAGTTCGCTGTAACTCTGACATTATCATTATACATTTCCGCTATTATGAGCCCACGACAAAGTAACGTACAAAATTCAAATGTGAAAATTGATTCTGTAAGAACGTAACACGACGCCCGTAGGCTCAAGAGCGAAAACAAAGAAACAAGAAAGTCTTAAAAGGAATTTGAAAGGAATCCTGCTTCTAACTTAACATGTTTTTGTTCTGTTAAAGATATTAAAGGGAAATATGAAACTGGGTCATATATTATTTATTACACTCTGTAAAATGCAATATCGAAAGAAATATTTGTTACCTACCTATATATGTAACGCATTGTTTTTTAAACCTAATTGCATAGTAAATATACTCACAGCCATAAATCCCAAAAAGGGGTAGCCAGAGCTTTAGAACTAGAAACTCCTCAGCCACATTTGGATAGGGGACAGATGGTAGAAATAAAATATCCTTGGTGATGGGTCTCCAACCACATTGCCTAAAAATCCTTAGAAATCCCCAATACACCCTAATAAGAAGTGGGGTAGTGCTTTTCTAAGGCAACACTACACAGCTTTTAACCAAATTGTATTTGAAGGTTATAATTTTATTGACTATTTGAGGTTGAAACCTATTGATCGCATTTTATAGAAAAAGGACGACGGTATCATTTTGAATGAAAATTTTGCGTCATACGTTGTCATAAAAAAATATAATACCGATGTTACAGTTATAAACACAGTTTAAATACTTGTACATTTATTTTATAAAACGAACTAAGGTGCTCTGTTCTATTTTTAATATGGTCTTGAGCATACTCCACCCCGATGGCTTGGCTGTAGGCAGTTACGATTATTATCCTGATTATAGGTGGATTTTCAGGTGATTCAAATATCTAAACTAACATGAGAGATGTTGAATAATTCATCGTTACAACATGGCCAAATCACCCTATAAAGGGTAGGCTCGAGCCCCTTGGTTGGGACATATGTTGGCTGTGAGAATAAAATTCCTAAAAATAACCTATAATGTGATTACTTTTTTGATATCAACATTTAATAAATATTTTACATATTTTTATATCATTTGAGCTTTTGCTCATAATTACCACGCTGATAAATGTAAACAGTATTGTCAGCAATTTTTTAATGAACCCTTTATTTGTATTATGTTCTGTAGTGTTGCAGTAGCATCATGACATAATGGGTATATTAAAATACTGTGTGGTTATTGGGCATACATACATACATATACTCACGGCTATAAATCACTAGAAGGGGTAGCCAGAGCTAACGAATTAGAAATTCCTCAACCACTTTTGGAAGTTGCGTGGGGAAAAGATGGTAAAATAAAGGTTGTTGGTGATGGGTCTCCAACCGCATCGCCCAAAAATCCCTTAAAAAGCTCCAATACCGTTAGACGCCTCTTACGTACACCCACCAGAAGAAAAGGGGTAGTGCTATTCTAAGCCGACACTACACAGCAACATGGGCAATGTGTCTGCAAACAAATACCCAACATTATTTTTGTTGAATTTCTTATTCTCTTAGCTCTGGCTACCCCTTCTAGGGATTTATAGCCGTGAGTGTATGGATTTATGTTCTTAGCAAATAAAAGTAGTTGACTTTCCTCACTTCCTCACGTATTGGTTTAATGGCCAAATGAGACTGGATAGCTACAAACTTCTTCCTCAGTTCAATATACAAACGAATCCAGTGCACTGCTAGGAGAAATACAGCTAACTTAAATATAGAATTATTAAATATATTGCCGTGTAGTGTCGGCTTAGAATAACACTACCCCATTTCTACCCGTGGGTGATCGTAAGAGGCGACTAAGGGTATAGGGGCTTTTTAAGTGATTTTTGGGCGATGTGGTTGGAGACCCGTCACCAAAAACATTTATTATTACCATCTTTTCCCCAATCAACTTCCAAAAGTGGCTGAAGAATTTCTTATTCCAAAGCTCTGGCTACCCCGTTAAGGGATTTATAGCCGTATATGTATGTATGTTAAATATAGAAATGAGCAGCCTATGTCAATAATCTAAGTGTAAGTCAGTATTGCTGTGGAGGAGTTATGTTGTTAGTACATGTTTTTAAAAAACACAGACATGCACCTATTTAGCTGAATAGGAACAATTAAGTGATGGGGGCAGTTTGTTCTAAATTGTCGAAAGACTAAGTAAAACTCGGCTATATGGACTTCGGCACATTTTTTTCTCTTCTCGATCATACCTCTAATAATTTAGCCACACATTCAATTGCCCATATAACTTTCAGACCTATATAGTGGATAATAGAGGCCACAGTTTGGGGTGGTTGTACCAAAACGTATCTAATAGACTTGGAGAGAGCGCAGAGATCTTTAATTAAAATAATGTATTTTAAAACAAGTATGTTCTCAACCACATCTCTTTATAAGGAATGCGAACTTCTCTCAATAAGGCAATTATACATCTTAACTTGTTGCCTAAAAAAGCATAAATCAATACCTTATATTGCATCAAACAATTCTCGTAGAAGGAAAGATATTGTTGTAACTATCCCTAGAACGAAAACCAGCTTTGCACAAAGGCAATATTACGTAAGATCATCAATGCTATACAATAGGATTAATAGAGATCTAAACATTTATGATAAATTATATTATGAATCCAAAGTGACTATAACTAAATGGCTTAAACTAAAAACTTATAACGAAACAGAGGCTATACTAGAAATAATAACTTAAATATGAATACTTTATGAATATATAACACACGCACGCGCACACACACACGCGCACACACACACACACACGCCCACACACACGCACATACACATGAACACACATGCATACACTCAAACACACACATACACACACACACACACTTACAATCGTTTGTTACCTACCTTTATATAATATAATAATAGTAGCTTTCTGTATTAACTAACCTAGGCATAAGGAAGATAAAATAATTTAATTTTAGTTTTGATTGTGATTTTGATTTTAATTTTAATTTAAGTTATGTAATGATTTTTCATTTTAATTATTTTCTTTCTTTCATGTATTCTATTGACGAGCGGGGTTTTCTAACACAGGCTTTAAGCTTAAAAGAAGACCCCAACCAATTGTTTACAAACACTTGTTTTTATCAAATAAAGAAATTATGAATTTATGAATAGTCTATCTGACACTGATATGTAAGTACATATACGAGATGGCAATAGGCTAGCCCACTTTAATATGGAAATATTACACCCAAAGTGTTAACTTGATCTTGGTTAAATTCAAGAAAATAATAAGATGTATGATTAAATAGCATTTTATCTCTTAACTTCCAGAGGTTGTTGAGGAAGTATGAAACCAAAAACTTTACATAATTGGAGTACAATAAAGAAAGAGCTACTTTTTTTAATAAAAGATAAGATACTTATACAAAAAATCAATTCACTCAAGTATAAGCAGCTTGCAAAAAACTGAGTTATTCTTAAAATAATATTGTTACTCAGAACTTCAGTATTATTTTGAAGTAAAAGAAATGTCCGAGCTTAAAGCAGAGCACTAGTAAGTAACAACGTTCGAGCTTTGTAAAAGTTCGCTCGCTACGTTATAACAACTTTTTCAATAATACACGTGAAACGCGGACATGCTTGTCTTGTGAACTTAATCTGCTAACTTTGAAGAGCTTTGTTATAGAGATAATTAAATAAATTCTGAGTTTACAATGCGGTCGGATATGTTTTATTTTTTAATAAAGGTACGAGTATAGAGAAGAAGCAACCGTGATAGCCCAGTGGGTAGAACACTCGGTTATCGTGCAAACGACTAGTGTTCAAATCCTGGGTCGGGCCTACACCAATTTGTCTTTTCTAAAGACATATGTGTGGTTAGCCGTACCGCCGTGGTTAGTTGGTTGGTGTGCCGTGTAGTGTCGGCTTAGAATAGCACTACCCCGTTTCTACCGATGGGTGTACGTAAGAGGCGACTAACGGTATTGGGGCTTTTAAGGGATTTTTGGGCGATGCGGCTGGAGACCCATCACCAACAACCTTTACTTTACCATCTTTTCCCCACTCAACCTCCAAAAGTGGCTGAGGAATTTCTAATTCCTTAGCTCTGGCTACCCCTTCTAGGGATTTATAGCCGTCAGTATATGTTATGTTATGTTATATGTGTGGTTAATTTATCATGGTTGTTAACGGTGAGGGAAAATATCGTGAGGAAACCCACATGGCTGAGTTGTACTTAGTCATGTGACAGTGTATTCGTACAAAACGGCGATAGGCCTGCCCCCTATCACGTGAGTACACTGTCCATGCAAAACGTGGGTACTCTGAACACCAGGTGACAAAGTCACGTGATGTTCAGAAGTATTAGTACCTCTGCCAACCCCTTCGGGAATATTCGGCTCGAACGTTTATGTTATGTTATGTTATAGAGAAGAAAATATGATAAAATATGTCTGAAAAGGAGAATATGCTTACTAACTAGGCACGTATAAAAAGATAGATAGCTTAAGAGGTTCGTCCAGATTCCTCTAGGTAGAAGTGGCGATTGATAGTCACTGCCTACACCAACGGGAACTAAAAGCGTGATGATGTATATATGTATAGAACTACATGAGGTTAAGTGCCGGATAAGAATGGCACTATTTCATCTCTTAGTATAACGTACTGTTTTGAGCAAAAGAGCATGCATAAAAAGATTTATATTTTAGCCAAAAACATGGAAATATGTTGGATTATAGTTGGAAATTACCAAAGATTTAATTTTAAAATTTTCCCCCGTCTTAATTCTTTAAAGTCACTGAGACTTTTTTGAGTATCATAATCTTATTTTATTTTGTTTAAAATCAGTATGAGTGGGTGTAAAAGTTTAATCAGAAACTAGTACTAGAGATCTTTGTACATATTATTTTAATATTGAGGAGACCCTTGAAGGTCATCGTTCCTCTTCACTTGTTTTAATTACGTGTAACTCTGTCAGGGTTCTTTGGCCATTTTTAGATGTCTCTACGAGAAAGACTTGTATAGTAATAAAAAAAGTTTCCAACTTAAAAACTATTAGTGTGATTTACTTAGACGTGTCATAAAACCTATCTATTGACTTAGAAAATGATACCACTTGAAGGTGGTCTGAAAAGACCACTTTAAATGATAAGATCATCACTTTTACTTCTTCTTCTACTTATGAACAAAACTTTTGCAAATTTATGTTATTATGATGTCCAATAAAAAAACTATTATATTTTAATTACAAACTACTCAAAACCCAAAACAAAAATTTACACACAAACCCTCTACGAGAATGACCTCAAAAAAACATACAGTACAGTTCGTACTAACAAAAGAAAGCCAATCAGCCAAAGCAAATAAACTCCGAATAGTGAAGAGGCTGCCTCCGAATTTCGGAACCACTTTTACCATACGTCCCAACTTTCTATCAGAATCGAGTTTGGCCCGCGCTTCATTTAATCAGGCGAGCGAAATTAAGTCAGCGGGTGAGTCAAATGTGAACCGCTGTCAGTAAAACATTAGGCATTCAAATTGAATTGTGTTGCGTGTCTTTAGTATAGATTAGTGTTTTTGTTTTAAATTCAATAACAATGTCGGATAACATACAAAAAAATACGTTGATTTTTCCTTTAGATCCAGTCGTAACCTTATTATAAGCTACCTCTACACGAACGACCTATAGAGCAAAATAAATAATTGCAACTTTAAAAAACCAACACAAACAGAAGATGATTTATAAGTTACTGTAAATATATTGTTATGTGATCTACTTACATGTCCTAAGGAACTATCTAACTCACTTAAAAATTGACTGAAAGACCCCACTTTAAATTAACCGCCAATTTTACTTGTATTTAAGAACAAAATGGTTGTAATTGTTGTAATTATAAGTGAAAACCTAGACAAAAATGAACACACAAACCCTATAAACACAAAGGATGACCTCAAAAAACAGTTCAGTTCGGACTAACAAAAGAAAGCCAATCAGCCAAAGCAAATAAACTCCGAATAGTGACGAGGCTGCCTCCGAATTTCGGAACCACTTTTACCATACGTCCCAACTTTCTATTAGAATCGAGTTTGGCCCGCGCTTCATTTAATCAGGCGAGCGAAATTAAGTCAGTGGGTGAGTCAAATGTGAACCGCTGTCAGTAAAACATTAGGCATTCAAATTAAATTGTGTTGCGTGTCTTTAGTATAGGTTAGTCCCTTTGTTTTAAATTGTTTCGGAAAACAAATACAAAAATTCTCTAAATTTTCTCTGAGATCCGAATCATAACTCCATTATATGGTCATCTTTAGATTACCTTACCTTAAAACAATAATGCTAGTCTTATTAAAAAAATACAATAAGTAAATTCCTATAATCTCAACTCCTTGTTGAATGCAGTAATTAATATCAAAGTCCCAGATTAAGCCATATCATTAAATAAGTTGAATAATCTACGATGAATTAATTTATAATTGTCGTTACACGTATAGCGACTGCGTCACGAATAATTAGCTGATGTAAGGTGAAGATAGCTGTTCGTGTGGAATATTGATTTTCTCTACACTGTCTAATTAATTTAAATGGCTTTTAACTGTAGTAGTAGAGTTGTTAATTAATATGATGTATGTATTCATATACTCTCGCCATTAGTCCATTGGGGTAGACAGCGTCACCTGATATGATATATTTGTGGAAACAGCAAAGATATAGTGGCCAGTGCACCCTGCTGTACCAACTTATAATTTGTATCTATGCTTAACTCGAAAAACATTTCCATTCCGCGATGTAGGAATATGAGTGAGATGCTGCTATGTGCGAGTGAGTCCGCAGTAGTGTGCGCTCTAACATGACTCCCACATATTTATGGAATAAACTTTTTATTTTAAATAGATTAAAATAAAAATATTATATTATATAGCACGACCTTCAGCCTCGAAAACGTAGCAGTACTAACTTTTTCTGACGTTATGTCATATTTTTTACAGGGTTCTCAGGTAGTATTGAGTAAAAGGATAGGAGCACTTAAAACAATTCACAATTTCTTATAACAATACCTTACGTGTGTTGCAAAATAAAATATTTGTTATCATTGGTTACAACAACAATGTGGCAGCACCTTTTGCATTAACATGAAACGGTAAATAATTGCGACGACGTGATAGCTCAATGGGTAGAACAACGATTATCGTGCAAACGACTAGTGTTCCAATCCCGGGTCGGGCCTACACCAATTTGTCTTTTCTATAGACATATGTGTGGTTAATTTGTCGTGGTTGTTAACGGCGAGGGAAAACATCGTGAGGAAACTCAATGAGTGAGTTGAGTTGTACTTATTCATGTGACAGTGTATTCGTACAAAACGGCAATAGGCCTGCCTCCTATCACGTGAGTACACTGTCCATGCAAAACGTGGGTACTCTGAACAGCACGTGACTTTGTCACGTATATTAGTACGCACGTAGTATTAGTACTTCTGCCAACCCCTTCGGGGATATTCGGCGTGAACGTTTATATTATGCTAAATAATAACTAAATGAATTAATTAAAAAATGAATAGCGCCGTGTAGTGTCTGCTTAGAATAGCACTAACCCGTTTCCACCGATGGGTGTACGTAAGAGGCGACTAACGGTAGTGGGACTTTTCAGGGATTTTTGGGCGATGCGGTTGGAGACCCATCAACAACAACCTTTATTTTTACCATCTTTTCCCCACTCACATTTCTGAAAGTGGCTGAGGAATGTCTAATTCCTTAGATCTGGCTGCCCCTTCTAGGGATTTACAGCCGTGGGTATATGTATGTATGTATGAATAGCGCCAAACCGCAAATAAATTCATTTGGTTGTTTTTTAGAACATGTACATTTGATGACACAATATAATAATTTAATTTCACTTGTCTCCTTTGCAGGCATGCAACATTTGAAAAACACATTTAAAAAAATATTTAATATTTAAATTTCATTATAAAACATTAAAAACAAAATATTCTTACGAAGCAGTGATTTTCCCCAGCAGTTGTAAAAGATAAATAATATAAGAAAACTTATTATTCACAGTTCAACTTGTTTTTCCACGAAATATAACCAAAATGTGCTAACAATGCGCCGCATTACCGTATATCTTGTATTTCAGCCGGAGTAGCTGTTCAGTGCCCCAAATAATGATCGTAAACAAAATCACTTCATAAAATGTTTATTTCCTCGTCAAGTTTTTCCGCCTCGTAAGTCTGGGATACGGCATGTTAAGCGAAGAAATAACTTGGCCTTGTGTTTCACTTACTAATCTTTATGGTGTAAAACAGAGATTGTACCTTATTATATATATGTAAAATGTCGCCGTGTAGTGTCGGCTTAGAATAACACTACCCCATTTCCACCCGTGGGTGATCGTAAGAGGCGACTAAGGGTATAGAGGCTTGTTAAGTGATTTTTGGGTGATGTAGTTGGAGACCCGTCACCAAAAACATTTATTATTACCATCTTTTCCCCAATCAACTTCCAAAAGTTACTGAGGAATTTCTCATTCCAAAGCTCGGGCTACCCCGTTAAGGGATTTATAGCCGTGAGTGTATGTCTGTATGTATGTATATATGTAAAAAAACTAAGAAGTTTTCCCATCTCATCTCATCTATAGTTTTTACTTACCCGAATGGAAACAAATGGCGTGAGTATATGTATGTTTGTATATGATTATAGAAAAACATTGTAAAAATCCTACGTGACAGAAATTTAATCATAAAATATGTGTTTGTATAAAGCGTTGAGGTAGGTTTAGTGGGCCATTTAAGTATTTAGTCGATATGAATACCAAAATAGTAAAAAAAATGGCTGTTTCCTGTGATTTTGACTGAAACTTTTACTTCGCTGTTTGGGTTATCAGATTTGTAATAATTATTATTATAAACTTATCTCAGATAATAAGCTTTTGATCTGCCAAATTTGCTGCAAAAAATACAATCGATAAATGTTAATGAAGCGCACAATACTACAAAGTAATTATTGATATCTCTGTAACTACCCCAAAGAAAACTTCTCTATACTTACATGCCATGCATGCACTAACGACTTTAAATACCAAAAAAACCTTAGTTTAACCTTAGTTAGTAAAGAATTGGGTTCACGCTACTCTTAGTCAATTCTATAATGTTATTAATAAATATGCTCACACAAAACATCACATCAGTCAAAATTTGTAAAGGAGATAAATTGTAAACAGTAAACTGTCCCTGATGAAGGCTCCTTTTGGTTCAATTCCATTATAAGCTTATGTAAAATTTACTCTTGCATAAAATTCTCAACTCATCTCATAATTTGGTGGAAGCAAAGACGATAAACCGGGGTTAGAGTTTCTTTGATCATTTTATCGCTTAGCAACAAACATTTCATTTTGGAAAAAGGGCCAGAGGGATGTTTTAT
The DNA here is from genome assembly GCA_963576735.1 of Bedellia somnulentella. NCBI lineage: Eukaryota > Metazoa > Arthropoda > Insecta > Lepidoptera > Bedelliidae > Bedellia > Bedellia somnulentella. The sequence continues at coordinate 19,224,317 of OY755175.1, read as the reverse complement.
GGACACCATGCATTTTATGGCTGTAAGTTTCCGTCAGTAGAAATTTTTAAAATTATTGCTGGCTTTATTTCTATATAAACCTTATGGGAAGGTTTATGAAAGGTTTGACCGTAAAATTTTGGCGCATTTTGTTTATTATATGGAGTTATTTTGGTCACCCCTACGGCATTAAAGTGAGAGCTGACGTAGAAATTTTACATATATAAATAAATATGTAAAATTTATAATAATGGCGACATGATAGTCCAGTGGGTAGAACACCCGCCCGAAAAACAGAAGGGCGTGAGTTCCAATCCTGGGACGGGCCTACACCAATTTGTCTTTTCTAAAGTCATATGTGTGGTTAATTTATCATGGTTGCTAACGGTGAGGGAAAACATCGTGAGGAAACCCACATGGCTGAGTTGTACTTAGTCATGTGACAGTGTATTCGTACAAAAACGGCGATAGGCCTGCCCCCTATCACGTGAGTACACTGTCTAAGCAAAACGTGGGTACCTTCTCTGGAAACTAGATGGCGCTTGCCATGTGAGTGCAGGAGTATTGGTACCTCTGCCAACCCCTTCGGGGATAAACGGCGTGAACGTTTATGTTATGTTATGTTTATAAATAAATATCACACAGATCAAGTTAGCCACAAAGTAAGTGTAACTTAAGGGCACTGTAAGAGAAACCAAATTTAAAGTGAACAACTGGCTGTCAAGCATGTCCTACGATGCAGCAGAGCAACTAGTGAGAGTGATTGACTGACACCAAAACATTGTAATACACATACACAAATGCACATACATACATTAACACACACACACACACACACACAACCACGTCAAATTACACTGTACCATTTTTTCTTTAGGATTTTTTATATTAAAATCTTTTAACTTGCTGTTGTAATTTAAACATGAAACACGCAAACGCACACACGTACACATATACACATTTACATATACACATTTACATACACATTAATTTTAATTTTGTGTTTTAATTTGAATTTTATTATGCATGCTATCCAATTTTCTATATCAAAACAGTATCAAAGATAATGTAAATTCTTAGTTTTTTTTATGTTGTTTCTTACTGTCGGATTGTTTTATTGTTTATAACTATTCGGTACCCACGATACAGGCTTGCCTAGTGTGGGGCCACAGGTACTCAATTAAATGTATAAAGCAACATCTTAATGTAATATCCTCTCCTGTCTGTACTTATAACTATTGGTATGTTGTACTAATTCAATGATAAATTTAATATTATTTAATACTAAATGTGTATACATATAAAATATACAAGACTAATAAAGATCATGACATAATTGGTGCCCTCAGCAAGATTGGAACCCGCAATCTCTGGACCTAGAAGCTTGTCACCTGACTGTCAAAATTTAAAACTGCTTACTACTTACTTATTTACTGACTCTACCGTTGCTTCGGAAGTGGTTTGTAAAGAGAAGAGCTAGAAGAAACTATTTACATTCACATTTTTTTAAATAGGAATAGGTACAATTAAGTTTTTACATGTTATTTAAATTAAAAAAAATATATTTTTGTGCCTACAATTGCGAATTAACATATTTTCTTTCTTCCATTATTTAGCTTTTATTTTAAAGAATTTCTAAGTGATCAAACCACATACAGGTAGTCCTCACAAATTAAAATTTCTAAATAATCTTGTCTTTTACAGCTTACATCTCTGATATTTTTATTTTTGTTTGCTTACCTTGCAGGAGTGAGTAACCTGCATTCTTATATCCTTAAACTCCAACGTTCACGACGTATTTCCCCGAAGGGATTGGCATAGGTACTAATGCTTCTGAACATCATGTGACATGTATTCGTACAAAACAGCGATAGGCTAGCCCCATATTACGTGAGTACACTGTCCAAGCAAAACGTGGGTACTATGAATACCAGTTGACAATGTCACGTTACGTTCAGAAGTATTAGTATCTCTGCCAACCCCTTCGGGAGTATACGTCGTGAACGCTTGATTCTTGAGTCTTTTGAAAATAAAGTCACTAATTGAGACATTTCGAATGATAAGAAGAAATAAGAAAACTATTTTCTTTTTAATATTATATATTTTGACACGATATCTCTATTTGGCACTCCATTTAAACACCAAATTGTAACAAAATGCGGTCATTTTTATGGACTTTACATAAAATGTACCTAAATTATTATAATAAATATATATTAACAGCTTGATAATGGTAACACAATTTTATAAACGTGCAAAAATCAATTCCATACTAATTTAAGTAATATGATAGTACCCACATTTATAATTCATAACAATTATATTAACAAAATCACCTCTTTAAGAATAAAAAAAATCATCAAAAAATAGTAGTAACAATAGGATTTAATTGAAAATTTAAGATAAAACTAACGTAAAATTGTTAAAGTTCGGTAAAGTTTGATTTTTTATTTAATTTAATTTGTTAAATGGCTACATACAATCTAAAACTTTACTACACAGTTACGTTTTTAACGCCCGATTTCTGAATTGAGTATTCAAGCTGAGAACGACTTAAGTATCGTTTTGTCTCATTCAGTTGTTAAGATTTCAATGCGATAGAACGATACCTAAGTTAATCTCAGTTGGAATACTCAATTCAGAAATAGAGCGTAAGAGTTTCATTTAATCAACAAACCATTTCAGAAGAATTATTTGCATTATTCTGAACTGAAAATGTATATTAAATCCAGCAACACTATTAATGTAACTTCAAAATGATTTTATCTCAAAAAGTGATAATCGAACCGAATGCACTTTAAAAGAATTTTTGAGCAAACGTTATTATTTCACAACTACATTTATCTTGCGTACATGGAATTATGACTTTAATTTGACATTTATAAAACAAATATATACGAGTAGGTACTCAAAAAGGTTGTTTTTGAAATCATAAAATCTCTTGGGTGCTGTTTATATTGAAAAAGCGTGAGGCGTATGGCGATGGCGCGGAAATTGGTCACCTCGCTAAATTATATTAATACAGCGACATTCTACAGGTAGATTCTTTGTGACGGCATGTCTTCAGTAGAATGCTCTTGATGGTACAACTGGCTTGCGTCTTGTCCCCTATCAATTTCCAAATGTGGCTACTCGGTTTCTAGCTCTGAAGCTCTGGCACCCACTTCTGAGATTTATGGCTGTCAGTATATGTATGTATGTATGTATTAAGGTGTACGCGTTTCTTTGACTACGCGCTTCCGCCATACTTCCACGCCACGCCACTTCAGTATAAACCACACTTTAAATTAAAGCTAGTAGGTATAATATATTTGTTTCTATTCTATTTAAAATAAATAAAAAAAAAATATTATTTCAAAAACCAGATGTTACAGTAAAAGTTTCTGCTGGGGCCTTCTATTAAGTAAAAGTACCTGTATCAGACGTCCGTGACTGATTTACTGTAACAGTTACAAATTATGCAACACATCAAAATATTGTGTCTTTTCTTCGCAATCATTGCAAATGTAAAATGTAATATTTTTAAATAATTGAATTATGAGCCCAAGTTAACATACAAATTATATTTTAATATTCCTATTTAAAAAACTCGTGTTAAATTTATTGGTGTTTTTAATATGACCTTGTAGGTAAATTGTTAAGACCTTATAAATTGTAGATATTTTGCGTAGCATTCAACTTAACTTTAAAAACATTTTATATAGTATATATATTTATATATTAAAACATTACTAACTATTCAACTTAAAATGCATATACTTATATAAACAGTTAAAAATCAATTCCAATACTTAAACACATTTAAGAAACATTTATTTATAACATGATTCTATAGTGAATGAGACTATAATAGATATTTGAAAGCAAATAGCACTAACAAAAATGGCCTCTAAACATTTTATCACAACATGGCTTGAAATGTCGTATTTATTTTCACTCACAGTTATATTCTTATGTCAATTCCAGCGAAAAATTTATAGACGTGTCGGAGTGAATTCAAAGTATATCTTAATACCTAATATTATTTGACAATGATAGGAATGAAAGGGTGTTAAAGTTAAATCATTCTCACTTGGGTCCTCAATGAAGTTCTAAATGGAATCTACTGAAGAAAATTATTCAGTACAAATTAATTTTTAAAAAAACCGGTCATTTGCGGATTTGTACTCGTGCACGAAGGGTTCCGTACTATCCGGTAAGTAAATAAGTACTTAATCGTATGCAATTCCAAGATCTTTATATTTGAGACTACACATGGGACTCTCAGAACGAAAGAGGCTCAAGTCCAAAAATTGTGATATTTAGTTACAATCATAAAGACATTAAAAAAATATGCTCTAAAACAAAGGCACTTGTTATTTTAGGGACGAAAATTCGCTATCCTTTTTTTTTTAACAATAAGTGCCTTTGTTTTACTATTCATCGGATAGAGCATACTTTTTTAATGTCTCTATGATTGTAACTCAATATTACTATTTTTGGACTTGAGCCTCTTTCGTTCTGAGAGTGCGACATATTCATAAAAGTAACACAGCTACATTTACAACAAACCTAAATTTGATGGAGACATGCTGCTAAAAAGAACTTTAACAAAACTGGTAATAAATATTAAATAGTTGTAAAGCTATCGTAAAATTCTGCGGGGATTATGTTGAACAGCTTGGTACAGAGAATGGGTTACCCTGATTACCTTTCAACACGCTGGTGATAGTAATAATTACTCAAAATGCACTCCAACACACCGTCCTAGGAATGTTCTTACTAAATTTAAATTTTAGTGATCAGTACTTATCAAAAACTACCCGAAGTAGGTACGTTTAAATGTTTACAACAAATACAACATACATTTTTACACAAACACTACTCCAACAAAGATCTCATATTATTCAATGAATATTTACAAGTATAGCGAGTTTCATTTCGTTCTGTTACTTATTTACAATATATTCACATCATTACCTATATTAATTCTAACCTAACATTTAACGGTATTGTGTATGAGAGCATTTCTGAAACGAAATAGCAGATATAAATATTCATTCATAAACGAGAATCTATATATTTATTATTCCTTGCTTGCCGTCCAAGTGATCCACACAAAGTCTCACAACAGTCACTTATATATCACTCGCACTTGTAATGTCACTTATACTATGGAAGGTTTGAATTTCCACTTGTAACTTACAATTTTGTCCTTTTATTTACGACCACTTCCGCGGTGTCCATCAACCCTCATACTGATATTTCTTGTATTTGGACGCGTTTCTTCATAATGCCGGGCGGGGGAGGTGCGGTGGAGACCGGGGGAGGTCTCAGTATGCCAGAGCTTCCAGCGACACTATCAGACTCCCCTTCACACACCTCCCCCTCCGCTCCAAATTTGACTTGTGTAGAGCAATCCACGACACGCGGTTCGAATGTGCTTGTCCGACCTACTGTTTCCTGCTTTTCAATTTTTTGTATATCTGGTTTCTGTGTGCCGATACAAACGACACTTCCAGCATCAAACACACTTCCGACACTCACATCTGGTAAAGAACGCCGTGCCGCCCGATGTTTCTCGTCGTAACAACTATATTCCCCAAACGTGGGTTCTCCGCATTCCGACGATGTCCTCAGATCAAATTTGGAGCCTATAGAATGTGGTACATGGGTCGATTTGCATTCGAACCCATATCCTTTGCCGTTAAAAGTGCGGATTTCATAGTCAAGTTTGCCGTCGTAATTATCGGATGAGGAAGAACTGCCTGTTTCGTTATCATCTTTGTGTCGCCGTGGTCGGGATCCTCTTTGATGATAGATTCCGGCAAATATGAGAACGTTGAGTAGAAGTAGGAAGCAACCGACAGCTATGGTTACAGTGAGTGCTGCGGTGTATGATTGGTAATGCGAAGAGGCCAGTCTTCTGAGAAGGGCATCGTCGGAGCTAGTTGGTGCTATTGTGTTGTTTGGTGGACATTCCGTAGAGGGGGGCGCGGGCGAGGGCGCGGGGCGCGGGGCGGCGGTGCGGGGGGGCGAGGTAGTTTTGTCCGCTCGCTCCAAATTGACCACGTGGGGAACGTGAGCACGTGACGTTGACTGCGGACGTACCGCACCTGCAACAATTGCAGACATTTTCAAGTAATTTAATATCCTTGAGGAACTATTGTGGTTACATTTTCTTGGTCTTGTTTGTTTGGGTTTTGAAAAGAATCAGGAGAATATGGCTTTAGTACCTTTGCAATTCAGTGATGCTGTATTGTGGGGGAGCTAAATTTGAAATATCTATTATTGAATTCTCTTTGTTCTGTTATATTTATTATGAGGGATATACGCAGAAGCTTTTACATTACACTTGACTACCAGAAATGTACCAGGCTGATATGTTTTATAGAACCAATACAATGAATAGCTTCATTTACCTCGCCTCTTAAATGAAGTAATTCTATTGGTTGCTTCTTACACATACTTACTTACTTACTTATACTCACGCCCATAACTCCCATTAGAGTAGGCAGAGACTATCGATCGCCACTTAGAACGATCTTGACATACCTCTCTTGCTTCCCTTACATTCATTATTCTTCTCATAGATGCTCTTTTATTTCGTTCGGACCCCCGCCTTTATAAAAACGTTTTCTATCTGGTCAAGAAACGTTTTACGAGGCAGTCTTCTCTCTTGCGCATGATTATGTTAATAAAGTTCAAATGTCTCCGCATTCATATTAAATGCATAAATAAGCTTGAAAGTCATGTCCACACACCCGTTTTCGAAAAGATTTTAAAGTTGAATGTAACAAACAGCTTAAAAAAGTACTTACCTTTTGAAACACTTCTAATTAGAAGAAAGTAAAATTACATAACTGTAAAAAACTGCTGAGCATACCTTCATAATATGTAGGGTTATCATCTTGAAAGTGATGATGCCTCATGGCTGCGTCAGGCATTTCAGGTCCGGGCCGGTGGAGCTGCGGTATGAGAGACAACCACAACGACATTTTGTGGCCGCGGTAGTGACTTCGCATTTCTGGGTTATTGCCTGTTGGTATTGATTTTTATTTGAGGTGCTAATAATCGTTAGTTTTAGATGTAACATGTGATAGAAACTTCCAATATTGTAGGAAGGAATCAGGATGTTAACAGAGTTAAATAAATAACGAAATGTTTGCGGCTTCTAGAACATTAACTTCGTTCCATAACAATCAGGTTAGAATTTTTTTTGAATTGGTTGTTTAGCACTATAATATTAAAATCGACTCCTGAAAAACATTTATTTATTTCATTATTTATTTATTTATTTATTGGGCATGCACACAGTACAACATCATAATATTATATTTTCCAAAAGACATAATGTTTTGCTCAGATGCAGTGCCAAAACAGCATGCACAGCATTACCTTGTAAGTTGAACTATACAATGTTTGATACAAATATAAATTATATACTCGAATATTATTTTATTATTATGCGATCCATATAAGCATTTTTTTAATATTACATACATACATATACTCACGGCTATAAATCCCTTAACGGGGTAGCCAGAGCTTTGGAATGAGGAATTCCTCAGCCACTTTTGGAAGTTGATTGGGGGAAAGATGGTAATAATAAATGTTTTTGGTGACGGGTCTCCAACCACATCGCCAAAAAATCACTTAATAAACCCCTATACCCTTAGTCACCTCTTACGATCACCCGCCAGGTAGAAATGGGGTAGTGTTAATTGAAACAACTTTTTGATTTTCGGATATTTTAATCGCGTGTTATTACATTATTTTTAAAGCCCGACCGAGTCACCATTGAGGTACCTATCAGTGTGGGTGGGTTTCCTATAAACTGTGTGACTAATTGAGTTATCAGAATTCCTTATCAAGAGGACATCTAGAAAGGCTAAACTATTATTAGTCTCTAATTCCATTGTAAATTGGATCTTAGGGTTAATGGAACACACCACCATCCATCTCAGTTAGCTACTGATGGTAAAACTTTGTTTCAGAGAGCCAAACATATTTGTGACGAACACCATCTTGCTGGAGAGCTCAGTCATGTGAAACAAGTTCTTCACAACAACAAGCTGAAATTGCCCCGCCAACGTCACCGCTCCTCCGATAAACCACCTACTGTCGAAAGACTCCCTGCAACTCTACCTTTTGTAAAGGGTGTAACAGACAAAATTAGTACTGTGTTACAGCGTGCTTCCATTAAGACATACTTCAAGCCGCACCAAAAGATAAGTCAGTTTTTAAGACCTATCAAATGTCAGATCCCTTTACAAGATGCAGGCTTTTATAAACTAGACTGTGAGTGTGGTCTTTCATACATCGGCCAAACAAAGCGTAGTGTAGCAACTCGCGTAAGAGAACATATTGCTGATATGAAGAATAGGCGTCCTGGAAGATCTGCTTTGTGTGAACACACCTTCGATAAGCCAAACCACCACATGCGTTTTGACAAACCTACAATTCTAGCAAAAGAGAATCGATTGATACCTAGAATAATACGCGAATCTATTAAAATAAAGAAACATCCAAACTTCAATAGAGATGATGGTTGGCAATTACCACCTGCTTGGAACCCGATCATTAGCACAACTAAGCGAGGGAAGAACACTAGCAAGACTCCAGATAACATTAGCTCTTTTTTTACATAGCAAATATTAAACGCAAATGTAACTTAAAATTTTGTGAAGGTAGTTAGTATTAATAATTTTATAGTACTGTATAATGACAAATAACACCTCAGTCTTCCCGTGACCATGATAACTGAAAAGTTTATGAAACGTCGGGCTTTAAAAATAATGTAATAACACGCGATTAAAATATCCGAAAATCAAAAAGTTGTTTCAATTATAATGTGCAATCGTGAAAATCTTAGAAAATACTATGGGGTAGTGTTATTCTAAGCCGACACTACACGGCAATATTTTTTAATATTCTTCAAGTAAATAAGCGTAAATAACAAACATTATACGATTAAAAAAGTGTCAATCATAACTATCAAATATTCTAATTGACTTACTAATTTCCATATAGAGTTGGTTGATAGTGTCGTACGTATCCCAGTAAGGAAGGTCATCGGTACCGAGTCGTGGAGACTCCCCCAACAGTGGAGACGGCGGGGGAGTTGCAGACGGGTCGTTTGGGTTTCTAAAGCAAAAAACAACGACTTAACTCATTGGTATTAATATTTTAAAAAGTGGCTAGAGCTTCAAGATAGGCTTTTTTTTAATCAAAAGTTGAATGAGGAAAAGAAGGAATGACAGGTGGACCCCGTTATTTTAGTCGCCATGTCCCGAGAGATCTCATCGTAAAATGAGCGGTAGGTCTATACGAGTTGATACTAACAGCATTAAAAAACATAAATATTATTATAAAGAATCTTGATCGAAATGTGAGAGAACCCTAGAACCAATTCGAAAATATTTTTTCGATTTTGGGAACAACAGCAATATATTCAGGATGAAAATTTATAGTAAGAACCAAAACACACTACAATCTAGTCTTGTCACTGTTTACAAGTAAGTCTATATTCCTAGAACTTCACTCGCTTAATGTATCAAAGTGTTAAAAGAACAATGAGACACTTTGAGTCAGTAAAGTACTGCGGTGACGTTTAAGTGAAACTTAAACAGTTGAAGAGGACACGAAACAAACTTGGCTTCCGAAACATACTTAGAAAGCAGCTTTAAGTTATTTAAGTGTTCGCTGCGATTCGCGAATGTTTCTTAAAAGACTGCATAAGAGATTTAAGCGGGCGGTCTGTTTTGTATAATTACGCCTAAGAAAGATTAAAGTTTAGTGCAATATATATTTTGCACAATATTTCTCCCTGTGAGATTAGGGCAATCTGTTTGGAATTGATGACAAAGAGTAGTTTTCTACTCACAGGTGTCGTAGAAGGCGACTTAGGGTATGGGCCTTTTTAAATAAAACTAACTACTGTATATATATACATATATGTAGTATGTATGTAGTAGTCTTTCTCAATAAATTGTCTCATGTCAGATTTCAAAAACGGCTCTAAAATCAGAAAGAGTCTGACCACCCGTTTTTTACATCGTAACTGTATAGGTAAGTTTTTACTATATATTACATCATGCTATATGCGAGTATTACCACATATTTCCTGAGTATCATAACATTACTACAGTAGAGGCACATTTGCATGACAACTTAATCGAATTAAAAGATCATTTAAGGTTTATTAAGAAGCTACGTGGCAACGGTAAAAGCTAACTTCAGAAGTTCTCTAACAATGCAGGGAAATCATCAAACATTTGCTGGTACAATGCATTCTTGTTCCTTGCACTAATTCTATCTCTCATCTCAAGTACAAATACAATACAACGTACAACGTACCCATATCTAACGAAGTTGGCCAAGAACAAAATACACAATTTGGACACCCGTTGGTCCTGCTGAGTGAAGTTGCCGTGCGGTTGCTGAGCCAGCGGCACTCCGAGGTAGTACGGGAGATCTTCGCCGTGGACAGAGCCGGGGCGCTGTTACAATTAAAATATGATAATAAATTGATTGATGAATTGTTGAATTGATGATGATGGATGAGTGCAATTTTATTTATGAGGAAGAATATGATGATAATAACATAACATAAACGTTCACCAAACGTTCGCAGATGTACCAATACTTATGAACACAGTGACAGCGCCACCTAGTGTCCAAGTAGGTACCCACGTTTTGCTTGGACAATGTCCTCACGTGATAGGGGGCAGGCCTATCACCGTTTTGTATGATGATCAACATGGCAATATTTAACATACTATACATAAATTCCAAAATTGCAAACTTTGCTTTTTCAATTATCTTAAAGTATTTTGTTCCTAATATATTGTCAATAAAAAGTACTTTGTACAAAAAAGGCACTTTATTTGCTATCTAAATTCCTACAGCCATTTACAAGTTTGTTTAATATTCCTATTTAAAGTGTTGTAAATTTCATCATGAAATCGGCTGCATACTGCAAAACTTTCCAGTGTTTAAAGTATATTGTAGCGAAATAGTTCTATTATACTTACACTATTGAAGAAAGATAAATAACTCACCTGTGTATAATCCTTTTCCATTGATAAATGATGGAAATGAGTGAAAAATGTGCTGCCTCCTCTCAATGCATGAAGATATCCCAATCGAATGAGTGGGGCTGCCGTTCTACCATCACTGAGAATCTGCAACAATACAATACATTACAAGATCGGCCTTGACATCAAATAATATCTGCGTAGTGTCGGTTTAGAAAAGCACTAATGACGACTTGGAGTTTTTCCATCATCTAAGACACCCATGATTCTTTACTCAGCGTCTAACTGCCTACCTAATGTTTACTGCCGTAAATTTATTTACGTTGATACGAAAGATTTGATGCTGTTTTTAATTCCAGGAGGTTTAGATTTAAATCCATACAAAAAGTCAGCTTATCTAAGAACCAAGGACAACCAAAGCAAAAAAGAAATTATAATCATACATATGAAATAACATACATACATACATACATTTTCTCACGCCGTTAGTTCCCATTGGGGTAGGCAGAGACTATCGATCGCCACTTTGTACGATCCTGGCAAACCTCTCTGTCTTCGTTTACATCCATCAATCTTTTCATACATGCTCTTTTATTCTTCATACTTCGGACCCCCGCCTTTTTGAGCACATTTTATATTTGATCCAAATGTGTCCTCCGAGGTCGTCCTCTACTAACATTACCTTCCACATTGGCTCTATATATCTCTTTCACCAATTTATTGTCATCCATCCTCTCTATGTGCCCAAACCATCTCAACATTACTTTTCCTATCTTTCTTACAATATCATCTTTTACACCACACCTAACAAATTTAATACTGTATGCATTCAATACGAATTAGCGCTAACCTAAAGGTATTCAATTAATCATTTCTCAAAAGTTATGTTGGGGCTGCGACGCTAATTCCTGCGGGTTTTAGTCCCAGCCAAGGACTTCCCGTAGAAATAGCTGTAGTCAACCCACATACCGCGCGCTTGTCATTAACGACATCGACACAATAGCTCGTAGAATAAATACCGTGGAGTTTTAAAATTTAAGTATTTTAACAAGAAAAAAAAGGATTTTTATAATGTGTAATAAATATTTGTGAATGTAAGCATATATTAAAAAAAAACACCGATTCTTTTTTTAGTACTTAATCTTAGCGTAAAATAGTATAATGCAATATAATGTTAATACCTCCTACCTCTGCTGAAACAAAATGAATTTGTTCAGCAAACGATTTCTTTTTTTATAGTACGCCGTCTAGAAAATTGGCGGTGACGTTTTAAAGAATATATTTGTTGACTCCATAGCTCTAGCAAACCTTTTATAGGATAGAAAACCAGTCGATCTTCTCTTTTTTTACAACAAACATAGTTTTGGTTCGGTGTATTATCTTTGTATATTATTTCTGTAAGCCTCTTTCTTGCCCGGAAGCCTGTGACGCGATGAGTTAAGCTAGAAATTTGGTTCAGGTATCGTTTTGTACAGTTCGCGGCCGTAGTGTGCACAAAATTCAGACATCTGATGTAACTGGATTAAGTTAATTGTTACAGAATTTCAAAGTTTCGATTTTGGCCCATAGACTTTGCTTGAGGTGTCATAAGCGCGCGCAAACTTTAGTCGATCAGAGATGCGCTGTGATTGGTCGGATTTTTTTCAAACCGGTTAATCAGAAAAAATCACTAGAAATTCAAAAGAGCTGCAATGAGATTGGTCGATTTTTTTTCGCGTCAGGGTTACCCACTATTCTAAATATTCATGCTCACTTAAAGGCCCGAATGGCAGTGCATAATGAAAATGTTGACGCTTACGTGTGGAAGTGAATATTGGGTATGGCAGAAGAAGCATGGGAGTAGAGCGAATGCAGTGGAGATGAAGTTCCTCAGAAAAGTTTGTCATCAAGTGAGAAATAGTGCGATTCGTAAAAGGTACGGTGTGAAAAATGATTACTAAATAAGATGGAAAAAAATAATGTTAAGATGGTTTTGGCACATAGAGAGGCTGGATGATAGTAAAATGGTAAAAGTATGTCATTACATGTGTAAAAAAAGAATAGGGCTTTGTGAATATATTATGTGTTTTGTTATTTTACTTAAGTCACGTGGTTCATAATACAGCTTTGAAGCCTTTTCTAACACTAATGTAAATCTTTGTAACTTTAATAAACATTTTAATTATTAATAATTATTAAAAGAGATTTACAGAGCCATTGCGTTAGGTAATGTCAAAAGAAGACGACCACGAAGGACATACCTGGACCCATTAGAGAGTGTGGTGAAAAAGGCAGGCGTCCGAGGTAGGAAGAACAAAAGAGTACATACATACATACATATACTCACGGCTATATTTCCCTAGAAGGGGTAGCCAGAGCTAAGGAATTATAAATTCCCCAGCCACTTTTGGAAGTTGAGTGGGGAAAAGATGGTAAAATAAAGGTTTTTGGTGATGGGTCTCCAACCGCATCGCCCAAAAATACAATAAAAAGCCCCAATACCCTTAGTCGCCTCTTACGATACCCGTGGGTAGAAAGGGGTAGCGACATTCTAAGCCGGCACTACACGGCAAACAAAAGAGTATGTATGAAAATATAGATGGATGTAAACGGAGCTAGCGAGGTTTACCAGGATCAAACAAAGTGGTGATCGATAGTCTCCGCCTATCCCAATCGGAAACAATGGAATGAGTATATGTACGCATGTATATCATTATTACTGCGTTAATGTGTTTCTTGTATTGGCAGTTTTTTCAATGATGTACATATACATACACCTACGGCTATAAATCCCTTAACGGGGTAGCCAGAGCTTTGGAATGATAAATGTTCAGCCACTTTTGGAAGTTGATAATAATAAACGTTTTTGGTGACGGGTATCCAACCACATCGCCCAGAAATCACTTAAAAATCCCCTATACCCTTAGTCGCCTCTTACGATCACCCACGGGTAGAAATGGGGTAGTGTTATTCTAAGCAAAATGATGTACTAACTATAATATTAAATGTTCTCAAAATTTTAATACACTTGACAAAGAGTTACTAGTTTTAAGTAAAATATAAAACGATAAAAAATATGTTTGCATCCCTAAGTAGAAAAGTCAGTGAGTCCTTTTGAGCGATCGATGAGTTGCGAAACCACTTGAGAGACGCCACGTGCCTCGCATAAATAAGAACTCTAAGTATAAAGTAATACGGTCCAAATTTGCCCCTTGCCTCCCTCGTAATTGAGATTGTCTGGGCGATACCAATGAATGGAACCGCTTCGGAGAAAGGATGCTTCACTCTTATCAGATTGTGTTAAAACATTTTAAGGTTAAATCAGGTTAATATAGGCTAAATGCAATGAAAACTTGCCACTCTCGATGCATTTTATCAAGTTATCTTTACGGAGCTTGAAAATTTTATTATAGTGGCTCTCAGATATTAATAGCGTGGGTAATTTAAAGCAAGACTTTGGACCAATTTCCCATATTCGTTTAAAAAATGATTAACAAGCACAGAGGGGATCAAAACAGTACCTAGCCAAAACATTTGTATATATGTATTGATAAAATAGCAGTATCCATTCGAAACGTATACACGATAAATATAACAAATGCATTTATTTACACTTTGTCTGTCTGTTTGTTTTGTATGATTTTGGGAACATTTACTAGCATTTAACTTAGGTAATAATGAGGAGAGTAAGTTAGGATACTTTTTGTCAAGTTTTTTTTTTATTATTGCTAGTTGTTTGTCAGTCAGACTTTTAGATATAAATAAAACATACTTTTTCGTAATGAACTATAGTCGATTCGACTTCAGGAAGTTTAACTAACAAATTATAATTTTGTTAATTAACGAAGTTTCGTCAAAAATCGTCTTAGGTTAATAATTTTGCATTATATTGTAGTAAAACACTAGATTAAAACTACAGAACATATCGCAGTACCTATTTCAACCTCTCACATATTCAGGAAAACATGTAAACGACAAGACAATAGGAGCATATTCCCAAAACAGCAATTCATTATGACTAGGAGCTTTTGTCCCGATGTTCCTACAATTTACTCGGACGAAAGACGGATGACCTTTTTTAGTTTTGTTCATAGTTTGGGCTACCAAAACTATTTGTTAACTTGTTGAAACAAAGTGACTGTAGCAAAGTTTTTAAACCTTTGACCAGACAGTGAATGTAGGAAGTATTGCCACTGAATATTGAATCTTAGTACTTTGGAAAAGCTTTCAATTTTCAAGTCGTTACTTTTTTGTTTGTAACTTTCAATCAGCGGAAGCATAGTTTTTACTTATACTTTTTGTAACATAACATAACATAAACGTTCACGCCGAATATCCCCGAAGGTTTTGGCAGAGGTACTAATACTTCTGAACATCACGTGACTTTGTCACCTGGTGTTCAGATTACCCACGTTTTGCATGGACAATTTACTCACGTGATAGGGGGCAGGCCTTACTTACTATACATACTTTTTGTGTTTACTTAAAATGGTTAAATATTTATAAAGCCTTATTAAACTATGTCTTATTATATTTATGGCAGTGAATGGTGCAGTTTCTTGTTCCTACGTGTATGTTTGGCAGCAATTGTTGGGTGTGGCAGTCGAAGCCTGAGAGCAGAGTGAATGCAGAAATGGTGTGGTCTCTCAGAAAAATATGAATGCGCTTCAATAAGTTATTTTGTGATTTAGTGGATAAATATCGATGTTTGTTTCTTAATCTTGTGTTTAAGTTATAGATTACAAAATGCACTATCATATACCATCCCAAAATAAAAATAAAAAAAAAAATAATAAAATAAAAATTTTATTCAGTTTTCAAAAGTACATAATATTCGTCTTAACCTAGTTAATTATTTAAAGTACAAAATATAACATTTTCCTGTTCCTGAGCTAGGTAATTTACCTGTATTTCAGGCAACAATAAATAAAAAAGGCTTAAACTATCAGTTTTCATATAATGGTATTGGTAAGTAGTGTATAAATTATTATCAGAAATCGATTGTATCTAACTAATTGTATTATTATGATAAAAAAATAAATAAAAACATCTTATATTAACTTATTATATTAAGCAATTCCTCTGATTCCGTGTATGTAAGATTTAATAGCCACGATTGAAGTTTTTTCTTGCATTCAAAGTTGTTTGAGTTATATAATTCTAGTAATCTATTAATTTTATTATATGAGTATGGTCCTAAAAATATAAAGAATCTATTTGTAATGGAAAATTTTGCACTATAGGTATTCAAACATACTATATCCTTTCGCCTCCTATTTAGTGTATCAGGGTTGAAGTATAAGCTAGCATGCTGTTTTAGAACAGTGAATAGAATAAAGAGCTGGCGCACAGTTAGCACTTTGCATTGTTTATATAGTTCGGTAGTAGGGAAATAGAAAGGGCGCGCAGTAGCTACTTTAAGTAGCGCTCTTTGAGCTCGTTCCAGTTTTAACATAGTGGTTATGCCAGCACCTCCCCAAGATTTTATGCAATAAGTCAGTAAGGATTGACCAAGCGCTTGATAGATTTGCTTTATTAAAGCGTAGTCACATATGTGTCTCAACTTTTTAAATATTACTATAAGTTTTCTAATTCTATTACAGAGTGCATTAATATGGACCTTAAAAGTTAAAGTAAAATGGCAATAAAACGCAAATTTGGTTACAAATTTTTTTCCCTACTTAACTTGCAAAAGTGGGTGAGGGATTTCTTATTCTGATTTCCTTTTTGGGTTTTATAGTCGAAAGTATATGTATGTATATGTGTAATAATTTATGTCATACCCGCCATGTCTTTAAATTTAAGATGAATGACCCTAAATTTACAGAATATCAACAGCATATCCAAAACTCATACAAATCGAACTATGTTTACTAGTCATTAAAATGTTACCCCTTTTATTTGAAACATAATAATGGAAATATTCTCTTACGTCTTATCTTAACCTTACTTAGGAACAATGAAATACCCCATTCTTAAAATTAATAGTACATAGAGCGACAATTATCCTTACATAAATCGTACAGATCTATTTAAAGTACCTTATTGAATCTCACAAGTCATCGCGTGCAGAGGAAATGTTCAATTAGGATCGAGTGATTCGGGATCGTAAATTGTGCGTTCAAATGTATAAATCTCTCTCGATTGTCCTAATTGGTCACGCACAAAGCATCAAGTGACAATAAAATGTGATTGTTAAATTTCTAGCACAATTTATTTTTAAATTATGATTCTGCGCAAAAAATAGAGATAAATAGGTAACTAAAATTTAGATTTAAAATTTTTGAATCACACAAATTTGGCTGGCGTAAACGATTGTTTGTACGAAATAGAGCGATAACATCACAAAATTTCACTTTTCGTCTTTTAGCTCAGAACTTCGGTGGTCTATTTGTTCAAAATATCGCTTCTAGATATAAAGACGTGGAATCAATATACATTGAGGGAAATCGTTTTTACGATGAGTATGTTTGTTTATTTCTTAGTCGTGGATGCCATTTTAGACTTTTATCAATTATATTATCGAGGGAGTTTTCCTCACAAACGTCATAACAACTTTACTTAGAATCAAGCTTAATCTTTAATGAATTCATTAAAAAGACATTAATAAAAACGCCGATTTAAAGTATCTATACAACTCTGTTTTAAATGTTTGTCGTAAATCATAAAATAATTACATTGTAACCATCCAAGTTATTCAAGATTTAAAATTTTTGATGTTAATGTTAAAATATTGCCGTGTAATGCCGGCTTAGAATGTCACTACCCCCTTCTACCCACGGGTGTCGTAAGAGGCAACTAAGGGTATTGGGGCTTTTTATTGGATTTTTGGGCGATGCAGTTGGAGACCCATCACCAAAAACCTTTATTTTTACCATCTTTTCCCCACTAAACTTCCAAAAGTGGCTGAGGAATTTATAATTCCTTAGCTCTGGTTACCCCTTCTAGGGGAAAATAGCCGTAAGTATATGTATGTATGTATGATATGTTAAAGTTAAAATGTTAATTGTTTTTAATATACATCAACAATAATAAGTGCGCAAATTTTCACTCAACTTTTTAAGTACTATTTTAGGCCGAAAATGTTACTTGTGTGTACGAAAAAAAGAGTGATTATTATGAATACAGACGGAAATAAATTCGTTTTCTACATAATAATATTTAAAAAATAAAAATGTTATTGATTAATTCCTTAACATTTCAAAACAATTTTCAATTGAAAGAGGCCATGTAAAGAATAAATAACTAATTAAAACCAGTTAAACAGAATTCGTTCTGAAACTTGATATTTTATTTGATGAGAAACCATAGCTCACTGGGGTCTGACGATGGCGGACTCAAGTTATCTCGTGCAATATGATGTACAAAGCTGTTTAATAACGTATCGTAGACGATATTTGCTATCTAGCCGTAGTTCTCGTAGTCGTGTCGTAGCTCGACTACGATCGTCGTCGAGATCACTTCGCTGCTGTGTTATTATTATTGTAGACAAGTTTGAAAAGAACGAATTCTGTTGCAGGAACTGAAGGATGTTTTTTAAACTATTCCAATGTTTTATATTCCTGATTTGTGTTTTGCTAAGTGTTTCTAAGAATTTTATAAACATGTAATGGAATAAAAAGCTGTATATATAATAATCGGGATTAAACAAAGAATATTTCAAATCAGAGTCAGTCAGCCTGTGACCACTGCACCAGTAGGTGTGGCGAAACGTCGGGCAAACATTTCACGTAAGTGATTTAAAATATTCATTAGTTAATCCCGATTATTATATGTATATATTGTCTACTAACCGCGAGAGTTTAAAGAGTGGAATAAAATGCTGTCGAGCATTGTACATGTACACTAAACATATATAAAATGAAAAAAAAAACACTTTTTTTATGATTATTAAGTTTCACAAAACTCACCTCTAAAGTAGCATCTCTAACACTCAATGGATTCTGCACAGGTTTGTCCCAATCAGTATATTCATTCTTCAAAGTGGAGTATATTTCATTGAGGTGGTAATAGTAGGCATTTCTTACAAAGGTCCGCAAAATTCTGTCTCTTCTACTTTCATTAAATCCAAATTCCAAATCTTGAGCATTGAATTCGAGGTATGATTCTGTAAGCAAAAAAAAATATATCATGTTTGAATGATTTGAAAATGCGAATTATTTGGAATAAAACCTTTATTAAAATAATAACCATTACTCTTGAATTGTATCATTTAAATATTCGGAATTAGATACTAGACCTAAACATAACTTGGTTTGATTTTTGCTTTGAACTGCACTTCTGTGTGAGATTTCATTATGTAGGTTATAATGAAATTTAAACATTACAAAAGCAATCAAAATCTATAATCAATAATCATAAACAAAACGCTTTAATTGGATTATGAGATAAAATAACATTGTAGTGTTTGTTAATGGTATACGATGGAATAACCTTATACATCACAGCTATTGATATGATATACTAATTCTAAACCATTTGTGAAAACTCTATGAACATCTAACCAGTAGTAGTCAACCCAAACAAAAGTTCTCTATGCGGGAAGTCAGCCAGCTCGTGGCCGGCCGCGTTCGCCACCGCCGCCGCGCCCGCGCCCAGACGAGAACTGTCCGTTGGAGGAGGAGCCTGGAGAGAAAGGAAGATTTTAAACATTTGTGTAGAAATTAAGTAATCCTGTAGAGAGAATGGTATATTTCAAATAGAGAGAATAGATAGAAGGAAATTGGTTAATAAAGATATAATGATTGTTAAACTTTGCCTAAATAGACATATAGATTTTGAGATCAATAAACAGTACATACATACATATTCTCTAGACTTTGAATGCCCAAAAGAAGAAGCCTGAGCCTCTGTATTAAAATATGGTACACATAAACGCTCCGTATCCTGAGTCTCTTCCTAAACAATCCGTCAGAAAAAATGTAGTAGTGTTATTTTAATTCAAAACTACGCAGCTATCCATAAGAACTAAAAGCGTGTGTATGTGTACCAAAAAACTAATAACAACATATGTGACCTAATTTAATTTCTTATAAATTCCTGTTTGATTGCAAAATGTGGATATCCGTACCTCTAGTATCTCAAGTGAATTCTCGTATAAGCTCACACGAGGAACAGAGTTCAAAAGTTTAACAAACAACAGACTCCTGCAATTGAACTTAGTCAAACTTAGAGCGAATAAGCTATTTATGTGTGGCAGAAGCTTGGACACTTACAACGTACACTTGGCTCAAAATGTGTATGTTTTGTTAGAGAATGCACCCGGTATTGGTAACTTGGAAACATTTTTCAAAGCGGAATATGGAAACCAAAAAGGTGATGCCTCTGATATATTTTTATGAAAACATTCTTTTTTCAAATTTTTTAGTTGATTAAATCTTAGAAATCATAACATTTGAATAACAAAAAACCTAGTTTTGTAAATATCAATTGAATTTGAAGCGTTTAAGCGTTCTTGCCGTATATCCCCGAAGGGGTTGGCAGAGTTACTAATACTTCCTCTTATGTGACGTCCTCACCAGGTGGTCAGGGTATCCGCTGTAAGTACTCAATTAATTTGTGATTCATTTAAAAAATGCAACTTGCAATTATGAGTTTTGTAAATGATTTGGATAGCAGTGAAGAGTTTAACCTTAATCAGATTATTAGACTTAAGACAAGAGTTTAAATTCTGATTAAGGCTTCTGTTTGTATTCTATGGACATTCGGTTTTAGTATATTGAATTTATATATCGACTCATTTTCAAATTAATTATATTCCTTATTTCACGAGCCATCAACGAGTCCTTGGTCTCTTACCTTAAACTTCCAATGTAGAGACATTTCATATTTAAAAAACTTCATCAAATTATATAACTTATATTTAAACGCAAACCTAAAGCACATATATGCATAAAAACTTTCAGAAGCTAAAGTGAGCTAGTATGTGCATTCTCTAGTGCATAGAGCCTGCGTTTCAGAGGTTGCCGCAGGAATGCATGCAATGGCAAGCATGTCGGTATGCTCCCCAGTGTAAACAACCTACTGCATTTACTGTTTATTTAATCAGGTCACTTTTGTAAGATTTATTGTTTTATGCAGCGGATTAACCATGCGATTGAATTATGAATATGTGATATGACGGTCTTATTTCGCTTTATCAGCATTGCGTCAATGAATGGGACGTGCGTAAGAATTGGTATTATAAGCAAACGTTACTTTTGACAAAAAGTATTTTTTATAATTAAGTTAAATAAAGTTGTTGTTGTAAATTTATATGAGCTTGGTATTGTTTGTTTGAAAGAAAGAAAGAAAAGTTTTTTATTTGCTATTAAAGGCACAAAAATTTACAAAATACATACAGCAAGTGGAACCAAGTTTACAAAAAAAACAGTATAAACACAAAATTTTTGAGAACACAAATGAAGAAAATAAAAAAAAGATATCACTTAACTAAATCTAAAACTAAACACATCAGTAAAAAATAACAAAAACAATAATAATAAAATTTTGAGATGTTGTGCCCTCCAACAGCAAAAAGGCACTGACTCAGCAAAAGTTGTGAGTTTTACCTCACAACACTGATTTTCAGTCAGCTTTAGATTTTCAGTTTGGAAAACAACCAACCAATATTTTTTCGCGGGTGTTATAAAAGGCGACTTAAAGTATTGATTCTTGTAAAGTTATTGCTCGGCGATGCAGTAAAAGGTCGGTCACAACTTAAATATTATATTATTTTCGCTACTACACCTATCAAAGTGGCTGAAAAATTTCCAATACTGAAATTCTGGCTTACCTTCTTTGGGATATACAGCCGTAAGTGTATGTCTACATATTATTGTTTGTAACTTATATGTACGAACTCCTATATACTTGAGTTTTTATGTGAGAACACACAACAGGAAGGTCAAGTAATTGGTCGATAAAATTTTCAATTTAAGAGTGTAGAAAGAATCTACGTTTTTCTTTAAAATAAAATAGACGTCTAAACCTCAACCCACTTTAAAAAGATATTTAACTTCACTAACCTATATTCAAACTTATTGAACTAGTATTTGCAATATAAAGTATAAAGTAATAACATAGAGAGGATGGATGACAGTAAATTGGTGAAAGAGATATATAGAGCCAATGTGGAAGGTAATGTTAGTAGAGGACGACCTCGGAGGACACATTTGGATCAAATAGAACATGTGCTCAAAAAGGCAGGTGTCCGCAGTATGAAGAATAAAAGAGCATGTATGAAAAGATTGATGGATGTAAACGAAGCCAGAGAGGTTTGCCAGGATCGTACAAAGTGGCGATCGATAGTCTCTGCCTACCCCAATGGGAACTAACGGCGTGAGAATATGTATGTATGTATATATGTAATAACATTAAATAATTTATCTACACCACAAAATTCAATACAAAAATTGTAGTCAGTTTACCACTAGTTTTTCTTCTCTTTGAACTTTATAATTTACCTCGGTTCCTTTTACGGAAATCCTATTAGCTGATTCCAGCACGTTTTGATGTTTGTGCTAGTAATTAGTACAAATACATGGCTGAGGAACTTTGAATACAAGCTGACATATCCTCTGACATGTGATGTAAAATCTCAAGAAATATTGTAAATATTAGTTTAAATCCAACAGTGAATGTGCTTAAAAGGCAGGCGTCCGAAGTGCGAAAAATAAAAAAAAACTACAATGAAAAGATGGATAAATGTAAAGAAAGCTCGAAATGTTTGTAAGGATCTTACAAAGTGGCGATCAATAGTCTCTGTCTACACCAGTCAGAACAAACAGCATGTGTATATGTATGTATTCATGTAATATATTACATTGAAACATTATTAAGACTACGAATAACAAAACTTCGTAGACACTCCATCCGCAATTCGTAGTCGTCGGTCTGTAGTAATTTTCGTAGTCTATAACACAACATCGATGAAAGTTGGAATTAGCTCGGGGCAGACATTCATTTGATTTGAATCAAACAAGTTGTAACTTATTTACTAGATATTTACCGACAAACATCGAACTTGTAATGAAGCTCTATCGAATACGATACAAATTACAGTTGCAATTTAACTTCGAATTGCTATTAATAATATCAATAAATATTGATAAGCTCTTTTAACTGATGTATCGTTCGCATGGCAATATTATATTACATTCCATGTTATTTAACTTTCATATTTTATTCTGTCAAATGTGGTACGCTAGTGGGCAATGCTATTGGAATATGTAAACTCAGCTTAGAATAGCACAGAGCAAATACTTTCCGCGAATGTCGTGACAGTTGATTCAGTGATTTGGGACTTTAGATTTGTTGTTGAGCAATAGCAAAAGACCTATCAAAAAATCTTCCTTTGTTTTAACCTATTTAACTTTTGAAATCTGCAAAGAAATCTGAAGCTCTAGCTACGACTTTTTGAACTTTAAGCCGTGAGTATATGTAACTTCAAATGTTATTTTTTAAAGTCCACAATCCACGAGGTTGAGTCGCAGTTAGTTTTGTATCAGTGTATTTGTACACAACGGCAAAAGGGCTACCCTCACATGAATGTGCCATCAAAGCAATACGTGGGTATTCTGAATACTAGCTGACCGAAAATTTTACGCATTGTTTAGAAGTAAAATAGTAAGTACCTCCGCAAATCTATTGCGAAATGCATTTATTGTTTCTTTCGTCACAAGGTAAAACCTGTATCTCCAGTAACAGCGCTACTATATACAATTTAAAATTACAGCTATAAACCATTAAGCATTAACATTATATTTTAGTGAATATTCTGACGAAATGAAATCTATAGATATAATATAGTTACAAACAATAATACTTACAGAAGACGGGCTAACGATAACGGTGCCATCCACAAAGGGCGCGAAACCAGGTAGAAACCGCGGCGGATCCAGTTTGACAGCTAGTAGATCTGCCAGTGGCTTGTTGCGGAGACACGGGGCTAGGTCTTCCTCTTGGAGGTCGCCGTGGCAACCGGTTTGTTCGGCAACCTTGTGAACATTGAGGAGGATTAACACATTTTATTTGTTGGTATTCGATGCGATTTAATTAAATGGTTGTTGAAACCTACGAGTGAACCGTCTTGACTTTCGTTTGCTTAGATTTATTCATATTTTGGAGGCCTATATGTTTTTATGATTAACTTTTCCTCGATTTAATTGACATACCTTTGTCGTTGACCTCTACTTACTTATCCATCCAGATTTAATCTTCATGTCTTTTTTATCACTTAACTGTCATTAGTCCTCTATTACCATGTGAAACTCACTTTTAAAATCTATTTCCCAATGTTATCTTTCACACGATTTATATTTATAGTTCCATTTTAATTCTGAGTAACTTCATTTCTTCCACATTCACTCTGCTCTCATATTTCTCCTGGCGCACCCGAGATCAATTTTGGGCAATTTCAGTAATTTATGTTTTTTATGTAAATTTGTTTACCTTTCTCTTGATGCTTAGAGGATCTCTTTGCAGGGCCCACGAACTCAGTCCTGAGCCACTCAAAAGAATGACCCTTCGCAGGAGTTCTGTGGACAAGATCAAATAATTTTATGCATATTTTATACGTAATTTTTACTCTATTAATAATATAAAGCTTCTACAAAATGCCAATGAGATGCAAAAATAGCGACACTAGAAATTAGGCTCATTTTTATTGAAACTGATTAAGATACACATTTATTTATTTGTGATTAGAAGAAAATTGCCATGTAGTGTCGACTTAGAATAGCACTACTCCGTTTCTACCGATGGGTGTACGTCAGAGGCGACTAACGGTATTGGGGCTTTTAAGGGATTTTGGGCGATGCGGTTGGAGACCCTTCACCAACAACCTTTACTTTACCATCTTTTCCCCACTCAATTTTCCAAAAGTGGCTGAGGAATTTTTAATTTCTTAGCTCTGGTTACCCCTTCTAGGGATTTATAGCTGTGAGTAAATGTATGTATGTATGAATGATTAGAAGGACATGTAAATAAATATATTGATATCTCCACTATTAGTTAGTAGGCACTTTATTTGTTTTTGTTTTAATGGCTGGCTTTGTATGCAAACTACGGGAAAACATAGGATTTGGGTATTAAATCAAGTTAGCCCCAAACTTAGTCAGACTTATATTATGGGAAAATAATTCAAGGATATATTTACATACAAACATATACTCACGGCTATATTTCCCAAGAAGGGGTAGCCAGAGCTAAGGAATTAGAAATACCTCAGCCACTTTTAAAGTGGGGATAAGATGGTAAAATAAAGGTTTTTGGTGATGGACCTCCAACCGCATCGCCCAAAAATCCGATGAAAAGCCCCAATACCCTTAGTCGCCTCTTACGACACTCGTGGGTAGAAAGGGGTAGCAACATTCTAAGCCGGCACTACACAGCAAATAATAATTATATAATACACTACAAGACAATCCAAGACTAAGAAACAAACATTTATGCTCATCACATAAATGTTGCTCCCAGCGGGCGCCTGCAAACTCCGGACAGATATACTTGTTACTACTTATGCCATAATCTACTAGATAGACTGAATGACGTCTTCAAATTGGTTTTAAATATAGCACATTAATTGCGTTATGATACAAATATGCAAACTTAGTCATTTCTGCTAAGGTTGATTCTAAGCCCGAGCTCAAGGTGATAGCTTTATGTAACCGAGTGAAATGATTAAAAGCTCGCAATTTCCTACACACAAAGTAAAGGGATCTAACTAAAGTATATATAAAACTGTATTACTGTGGTTAAATCGAATCGGTTTTTTTATGTGCATACATCTAGCAATAGCTTCCCATAAAAATACAAAATTATTTGAAAGACATTTAAGTATGAAATTGTTTGAATTCAAGAAAATCTGCTAGTATTGCACTAAATGTGAAATCCGTTTATTAATTTAATGTTTTTTGACATGAATTCCTCATGTGGGGATTATTACTCATAAATAAAAGATGTTATTAAAGGAAAGAAAAATTTCGACACTGGCGGGGTTCGAACCCGCGACCTTCGGGTATACGCCCCCGTCGCTCTGCCAACTGAGCAACAGTGTCAGTTGGCATCCAGCGCGAAATTTCTCTATCCTTTGTTTCTTTTTTACACGTTCAAGTAGTGTTTGCGTTTCCTACCTCCGAATTTTAACTAATTCGGACGGCCACTTGTCTACCTTTTCAGATAGAATGCAAATGTTGGAAACGCCTAACTATCACATAATTTAATGTTTTTTGACATGAATTCCTCATGTGGGGATTATTACTCATAAATAAAAGATGTTATTAAAGGAAAGAAAAATTTCGACACTGGCGGGGTTCGAACCCGCGACCTTCGGGTATACGCCCCCGTCGCTCTGCCAACTGACACTGTTGCTCAGTTGGCAGAGCGACGGGGGCGTATGCCCGAAGGTCGCGGGTTCGAACCCCGCCAGTGTCGAAATTTTTCTTTCCTTTAATAACATCCGTTTATTAAGTTATTTTTTATTAAAATTATAAGAATTTTGTACTCAGAGCATCTTAACCTAATAAACAAAGTTTAGACCTAACCGTGTTCAATAAAGTCACTTAAATTACATACATACATATACTCACGGCTATAAAGCCCTAAAAGGGGTAGCCAGAGCTGAGAAATTAGAAATTCCTCAGCCACTTTTGGAAGTTGAGTGGGGAAAAGATTGTAGAATAAAAGTTGTTGGTGAAGGGTCTCCAACCGCACCGCCAAAAATCCCTTAAAAAGCCCCAATTCCGTTAGTCGCCTCTTACGTACACTCACCGGAAAAAAATGGAGTAGTGCTATTCTAAGCCGACACAACACAGCAATCACTTAAATTATATGAAAAATAAAGGTTAAGAAAAAAAACATGCATTTTACAAAAAAAAACCAAACATGAATTTTACTAATATAATATGATTCTTTTTACCATTTGACCAATTGTGTTTCAATATCTTACTAACTTACTTATACTCACGCCCGTTATCCCATTGGGGTAGGCAGAGACTTTAGATCTTCATATATATATGCTACTTTTTTTTTCACTAGGGACTTTCGCCTTCGTGAGAAAGTTTTCAATTTGATTTTCAAACGTTTTACGCGGCCGTCCTCTACTAACGTTTCAATCTCGTTGTAATGAATTAATGAGGAGTGCGTGAGACGCGACGACCTAATTACACTGTGATGAAAGAAAGTGCGAACATTGCCTTTTATAATTAAAAACAATAACAAATGTGCTCATTCAATCTAATTAAGACGTTTCCTATTTTGTATTCATTGCTTTCAAAAGAGATAGTTCAAATGTTTTGAATAAGATATTTAAAATAATATTTTGCGGTAATAATAAAAATGCGGATTTGAGACATGGCTCGTTAAAAATGAAGTAACCAGCAGGCTACAGGTCTTCGTGAACAAATGTTTACGACGCATTCTGGGAATCTTCTGGCCGCGAACAATAACTAACGTAAGGCTGTGGGAGTTGACTGACCAAAAGCCCATCGACAAGGAGATCCTTATGAGGAAATGGCATTGGATTGGGCATGTACTGAGAAGACCAGACACTCATCTATCCAAACAAGGGTTAAAGTGGCAAGCGTATGGCAAAAGAAGGTCGGGTCGCCCCCGTACCACCTGGAGGCGCTCAGTTGAAAAAGAGGGTGTATCAACTGAACTCAGCAGGAAGGACCTGGAAGCTGCCGCAAAAAATCGAGAAAAGTGGAGATCTCTTCTTCGGGCCCTATGTCCCTGATGAGGGATAACAGGACTACATGATGATGAAGAATAATAAATACGGCTCGGATCGTTCGTCGGTTCTTGAACCTGAGTCTCTGACCCCGACCGACTGTTCTTTAGTCGGAGAGTACCGCCTCTCTCATTTAAATTTTATATTTTCTTTTTCGGCCATGGGAGAGACAAGGAACTAAAAGTAATGCCCAAAATAATAATAATAAGGCTGAAACATACCGGTATCTGGGCATGTCACAAACCATCGGTTTGAAG
The DNA here is from genome assembly GCA_963576735.1 of Bedellia somnulentella. Lineage (NCBI taxonomy): Eukaryota > Metazoa > Arthropoda > Insecta > Lepidoptera > Bedelliidae > Bedellia > Bedellia somnulentella. The sequence continues at coordinate 19,196,373 of OY755175.1, read as the reverse complement.
GTGGTAGACGTGAAACAGGGTGTTTGCGAGGAGTTTTATGAACGCCTGAAAAGTGTGCTTAATAGCTACTTGTCGAGCGTTAATAAGATCCGAGCCATTAACTCCTGGGTCATGCCTGTACTAATGTACACGTTTGGCGTGCTCAGATGGACTCAGTCCGAACTAGACGCTCTGGACAGACGAGTCCGCACGACGGTGACCTCTCATCGAATGCATTATCCGAGATCGTCGGTTATGAGACTGTATATCCCGCGGAAGTGTGGTGGTCGAGGCCTCTTGAGTGCCAAAACCATGCACAACTGCGAGGTATGCAACCTCAGAAGCTATTTTTTGACGATGACGGATGATAGTATTCGGGGAGAGGTGGTCGCTAGTGATAAAGGACTGACTCCCTTATCGTTGGGGTCACATGATTGGCAAACCCCGGAGGTACTTAGCACCTCTAATCGGGAGTCCGTATGGAAAGAGAAGGAGCTGCACGGGAGGTTTTGCAAGGTACTTCACGAACCTTCCGTGGACCGTAAAGCCTCCCTGCATTGGCTGCGTCTCGGGGACCTCTTTGGGATAACCGAAGGTTTTGTCTGTGCAATACAAGACCAGGTTATCAAGACGCGGAACTATCGGAAATACATCCTAAAGGACGGTACCACAGACGTTTGTCGAGCATGTGGCCGTCCCGGAGAGTCACTTAGGCATGTTATTTCCGTTTGTTCGGCTCTTGCTAACACTGAGTACTTGCACAAACACAACCAAGCAGCCAAAATCCTACATCAGGAGCTCGCTCTGAAATAGGGACTCTTGCAACAGAGGCTGCCGTATTACAAGTATCTAGCGGAGCCGATCCTAAAAAACGACCGTGCCAAAATCTATTGGGACCGATCCGTTATCACGGATAGGACTATTCTAGCGAATAAGCCTGATATCGTGGTATGGGATCGGTCGCAGTCGAGGGTATTTCTAGTGGGTATCACTATCCCTCATGACGAGGGTCTCGTGAAAGCTGAAACCGAGAAGCGTCGCAAGTATCTCGATCTGGCTCACGAGATCACCGACATGTGGGGTGTGACTTCGACAGAAATAATCCCAATTGTTTTGTCCGCGAACGGGTTAATTCCAACCAGCTTCGCGACCAACTTGAGGCGGTTGGATTTCAGTGGCGTGTCGGTTCCAGCACAAATGCAAAAAGCGGTGCTGCTCGATACGGCTCGGATCGTCCGTCGGTTCTTGAACCTGACTCCCTGACCCCGACCGATATTACACCCGACAATAGTTGTACATTAAAATTATTATATTGTTATGGTGGAATGAAATTAAATACTATAATGAAAGTCTACAGACTTAAACTCATCGGTTGAAGCATTTATGTTAATATAATAAAAATTCTAAGTAAGTAACATACTAACCTCTAGCTACCGGGGAAACTGCTAAAAAATTGGCCAATGCTGCTCCTGTTCCATGGCCCATTAAAGTGACCCTCTGAGGGTCTCCTCCAAATGCTGGCAAGTTTTCTCTAAGCCAATGAAGACCAGCTACCAAATCCATTAAGCCGAAATTTCCTTGAGCCGACCCTTTAGCACCAGTTTTTAAAAAACCTGTAACAAGAAAATTGGTAAGTCGTCATATTTATTTTGACTTTTGTATCAAAACATCTTGCCAAAGCCAAATTTTGAAAATCATGATTCAAACAAGGTGAAATGCTAGAAAATATATCGTGTGCCAATGAAGTAAATAAGGAAATAATTACAGATCAACAAAAGGGTAAAATTACAAACACAATTTATAAGATTTCACATAGTTATTGCTAGTGCCAGGATCTTGCAAGCTGAACCACCTGATTACCCGACCGAAAAGATGACTTCTGTATTTGAGGTCAAGTAAAGCCATCAGTTCCAGCTACTATTACGGTGGTAGGCGATGGTTTGCCAGCTCTCAGCAAAAGGCTAGCAAGCTGCACGGTGTCTAAATCACCCTATCCATAATCAAATCACGTTACCATTTCTTTTATCTATCTTACAACGTATTCTTTAACACCAGTTATCATACATCACGCTTCATACTATCTTGAACTTTTTTATTATGTCACAAATAGCATATATTAAAACTGAACCCATGGTAATATTTTTTACTGCGTAACTGCGTAAATATACTTTTGTGATTTATCGTGCTATCAATCATGTGCGCTTCAAAAGATCTCGCAAAAAATAGTAAAAAAGCTGAATGCATTGCTCTGTATAACATGGGTTGGATTTTTCTAGTACGTAAATTTACAAAAAAAAACTGTTTGTTCGTTTGTCCTATTTTCATAACCTTTCAAAAACGTTTGGTTTTTCGTTGTCGATATTATGTGTAAAGTCACCTTTGAATAGCACAACTACATCTGTTACTGTTTGGGTTTTATAGGGCTACTAAGGGTTATTGAATTTAATTTCCAGTTAGGGAAACCATCACCAAAAATATTTTTGTCTATTGAGTCTGTAAATTTTATATTATTTTTATTTTCATACACTATAAAATAACTAAACATAAACGTAGAAACAAGAACAGAAGCCACCTTGCTCACCTCCGCTTTGCTCCTATGCCTCTTCGATAATATTAATATATTTGAGCAACCTCTACCATTTACCACATTTTTTATATTTAAAATGACCAAATTGTCTTGAAAAATTGCCGAGTAGTGTCGGCTTAGAATGTCGCTACCCCTTCCTACCCACGGGTGTCGTAAGAGGCGACTAAGGGTATTGGGGCTATTTATTGGATATTTGGGCGATGCGATTGGAGACCTATCACCAAAAACCTTTATTTTACCGCCTTCTCCGCACTCAACTTCCAATAATTGTCCAAAAAGTGGCTGAGGAATTTATAATCCCTTGGCTCTGGCTACCCCTTCTAGGGAATTATAGCCGTGAGTATATGAATGAATGAATGAATGTCTTGAAAAATACATTATCAATACAAATAATTAATACATACATACATACATATACTCACGGCTATAAATCCCTAAAAGGGGTAGCCAGAGCTGAGAAATTAGAAATTTCTCAGCCACTTTTGGAAGTTGAGTGGGGAAAAGATGGTAGAATAAAGGTTGTTGGTGATGGGTCTCCAACCGCATCGCCCAAAAATCCCTTGAAAAGCCCCAATACCGTTAGTCGCCTCTTACGTACACCCACCGGAAGAAATGGGGTAGTGTTATTCTAAGCCGACACTAAACAGCAAATAATTAATACTGTCGAAGATTTAGTATTTTAATCGTACGTTTAAATTATTTACCGTTTTTGCTAAATATTTATATGTTCCGGATTTTGCTTGTTTAATTATTACGAAATACATGCTATAGAAAAAAAAAATTTTTGTTAATGGTATTTTTTATGATATAGCTTATTATATTAGAATCGAATAGAAAAACACTTTATTGCACATGAAAAAAGGAAACATATACACAAATACAAATTTACAACAAAAGAACAAATGGCAGTCTTATCGTTGATTTTTCTAAAAAAAATGTAAAGGTTCTATACAATCACAGGCTAATAACAGTATTTTTGGGTATAAACATCCGTTATAAAAAAAATGACTAAGAGAAAAGAGATGTTACACTAATTATTACATATAACATAAACATAAACGTTCATGCCGTATATCCCTGAAGAGGTTGGCAGAGGTACTAATACTTCTGAACATCACGTGACTTTGTCACCTGGTGTTCAGAGTACCTACGTTTTGCATGGACAGTGTACTCACGTGATAGGGGGCAGGCCTATCGCCGGTTTGTACGAATACACTGTCACATGACTAAGTACAACTCAGTCATGTGGGTTTCCTCACGATGTTTTCCCTCACCGTTAACAACCATGATAAATTAACCACACATATGTCTTTAGAAAAGACAAATTGGTGCAGGCCCGACCCGGGACTTGAACACTAGTCGCTTGCACGATAACCGGTGTTCTACTCATTGTGCTATCACGTCGTCGAAGTATATTTTTATTTTTAACTATTTATTAATTCTATAAGTTAGGAGAATCGTAAAAAAAATATCTCTAAAATATATAGAGATATTAATATTTATATAGATAATATTTAAAAATTCTAACGACAAAAACATCGGTTCGTGTTTCCTGAATTCATAAAAACGTGTTCCCAAAACAAAGTTTAAATTGGATATTAATTAATTTCCCTAAAAAGTTAGATCGAGAGAGATTCGGTTGAAGCTAAATATAAATCTCTGAATTGATTCACGCGATCAAAGCTTACTTTATAATTTCGCTAAATAATACAAAATTACCGATACTCTGAGAAACTAATTTATTTCTAATCAAAAAGTAATTAAAACTTTCTCGTTCATGTTGTTACTCTTGTCATGAGTGGTTTTTAATGTGGAAGCGAAAGCAATTTATAGGGTTACCATTTTTTGTTTCGGTTTATTTTAATTGGTGGGTAGCAAAGTTGAAAATTTTCTAAATATAAGAAATAACTTTAATTTCACAAAAAAGTTTTATTATTTTACCAATAGGCTATTTGACTAAGTTTTGAAAACTATCTTACGGTGTTAATTTGTTTATAAGAAGCCCTAAAAAAATATTTTTCAGTCTTCATTTTAGCTATTTTATTAAAAAATCGAAAAAGAAAATGCAATATTCAAATGTGCCGCGAAAACGCGACTTTAAGTAATATGGCGGCTGTAGCACAAATGACGTCAATTCCGCATTAACCACAAATGAGCGAATTGATACACAGTTTGTTTATGTGCGATCTACGTCATTATAGAAATAGCCAATCACGTTCGTTTTTAGTCACGTGACAGTTGCATCAAAAATACTTATTTTAGAAGACGGATTGCAGTGAAATAATGCAATATTTTTATCTCGCATTATTACATATTGCTCCAAAAAAGAAATATTAAGACTAATGAAATAAAAGAAATGGATATTTTTATTACAGTCAAATAGCCTATTGTGTATTAATATTCTCTAAAGTCCATATGAATTTTAATTAATTAAAAAAATGCAACATAGTCAGGTTTTTTTAAAAATAAACCTCAAAAATAAATAAAATGCTGTCTTCCATGTACGTCAGCTCAGAATGTCACTAACCCTTTCTACCAACGGGTGTCGTAAAGGGTGACTAAAGGTATGGGGCTTTTTAAAGTGGTTTTTGGGCGATGCGGTCAGTGACTCATCTCCAACAATACTTTTTTTGTACCATCTTGTCCCCTATCAACTTCCAAATGTGGCTTAGGAGTATCTAGCTCTGAAGCTCTGGCTACCCTTCTTTGTACTAATGACCGTGAATCTAAAACTATCTGTATGTCTGCATATAGATAGTTTTAGATTCAACAACCACTTTATCGGCAAATGAAATAAAGACAACATAACATAACATAAACGTTCACGCCGTTTATCAATACTTCTGAACTCACATGGCAGCGCCATCTAGTGTCCAGAGAAGGTACCCACGTTTTGCTTAGACAGTGTACTCACGTGATAGGGTTCAGGCCTATCGCCGAACACGAAATAAAGACAACTGTTATCGAAGGTATATGGATGGGTGAATACACCATTTAAAGATTACATTTGGGATTTTGGTCTTCTACGTTTGACTTTCCTCGTATTAACAGTCATAAATACTCAGGTATTTTGTGAAATAAAAGGTCGCTATGAACATGTTAATGAATCTAAACAAAACTCGAGTGGTTGTCAGGCTCGTACAAGGCAGGAATCGATAGTGTCTGCCTATCCAACTAGATACTTATATTGTTAGTTTATGTGTCTAGGTATATACTCGTATTAATTTAATAAAATAATTTTATAGCAAAGATCAGAGGTCACAAAAATATACGAAAAATTTCAATGATGATGTAAACGAAGCTAGAGAGGTTTGTCAGGATCGTACAAAGTGGCGATCAATAGTCTCTGCCTTCCAATGGGAACTAATGGCGTGAGTATATGTATGTATGTATGTTCAATGAATAGTAAAGATTTAAGTCAATAAAGATTTGAGTCAAGGTCTAATATATTTTCATATCGAAGTGTAAAGGCTATTTGAAGTAGACTGAAAGTTATAAAATAGTCTTTGTCTTTGTCGCATTCTTAAGTTCTTCAGGCGTTTAGAATGGGCCATAAACTTTATACGGCCATCATAATTCACACCTTAATAAAAACGGTTTGAGCCTAAATTTATTTCTTTGTAAATGGAAATGTAGACTTTGTTTTCTTATCTTATCCCCTTAAATATAATTCAGTTAATATAAAAAAAAACGGCCATGTACGAGTCTGACTCACATATGAAAGGATCCGTAGTATCATCTATAATAGTTTTTTTTTGGTATGGCCCTTTGATATGGGTAGAACACTAGGTTATCGTGCAAACGACTAGTGTTCAAATCCTGGGTCGGGCCTACACTAATTTGTCTTTTCTAAAGACATATGTGTAGTTAATTTATCATGGTTGTTAACGATGAGGGAAAACATCGTGAGGAAACCCACATGGCTGAGTTGTACTGAGTCATGTGACAGTGTATTTGTACAAAAAACGGCGATATGCCTGCCCCCTATCACGTGAGTATACTGTCCATGCAAAACGTGGGTACTCTGAACACCAGGTGACAAAGTCACGTGATGTTCAGAAGTTTTAGTACCTCTGCCAACCCCTTCGGGGATATTCGGCGTAAACGTTTATGTTATGTTATGTTATGATATATTACCCTACTATAGTATAATACCTAATATAATAACCTACCTAAAACACCTAATCTAAAGTTAATGGTGACGACGATGACGTTCCCGTGCGCGGCCAGCGGCGTCCCGTCGTGCACGCTGCCGGAGCTCCACTCGTACGACTCCCCGTGCACCAGCACCAGGCACGGCAGCCCGGCACTGTCCGCTTCGCCTTCGCCACCTGTATTAATACAAGTAGAACACTCTTATTGGGTAGCATAAGTTATGTAGTGTTGGTTTGCTGCGGCGATAGGCCTGCCCCCTATCACGCGAATACACTGTCTAAGCAAAACGTGGGTACCTTCTCTGGACACTAGATGGCGCTGCCATGTGAGTTTAGAAGTATTGGTACCTCTGCCAACCGCTTCGGGGATAAACGGCGTGAACGTTTATGTTATGTTGGTTTATCAACCGTGATAGCCCAGTGGGTAGAACACTCGGTTATCGTGCAAACGACTAGTGTTCAAATCCTGGGTCGGGCCTACACCAATTTGTCTTTCCTAAAGACATATGTATTGTTAATTTATCATGGTTGTTAACGGTGAGGGAAAATATCGTGAGGAAACCCACATGGCTGAGTTATACTTAGTCATGTGACAGTGTATTTGTACAAAACGGCGATAGGCCTGCCCCCACAGACCTGTATTTGAATAGATGCCGCAAGTGCATGTACTTCGCGTGTAAAAACTGAGTAAAATTTTCTTAGTTTGTCACCATTTGATTGAGTCCGCGCTCGAACGTTCTCGGTGACGGATGTCAAGCCAAATATAAAAAATGCCTTATTGTCCTATATTGAGTTGCAAAAACTTTCCAAATAAAGCGGGGCGAATTAATGGAAAGATTTCCTTTCATCGGTAGGTCATTTTATTATAAAATTATGTGGTTTTTATTGCAAAATCAATTATTTAATATTTATTGTGGTTTGACACTGAAAAATATTTAACCAAAGTAATACATTGCCGCTTTTAGTTACAAAGCTACCAAGTATGGCTTGTCTATTAAAACACGCAATGAACATTAAAATCACCTTATCACGTGAGTACACTGTCCATGCAAAACGTGGGTATTCTGAACACCAGGTGACAAAGTCACGTGATGTTCAGAAGTATTAGTACCTCTGCCAACCCCTTCGGGGATATTCGGCGTGAACGTTTATGTTATGTTATTATGTATGTTGGTTTGCTGTGTAGTGTCGGCTTAGAATTGCACTACCCCAGTTCTACCCGTGGGTGATCGTAAGAGGTGACTAAGGGTATAGGGGCTTTTTAAGTGATTTTTGGGCGATGTGGTTGGAGACCCGTCACCTACACATCTTTTCCCCACTTAACTTCTAAAAGAGGCTGAGGAATATTTTATTTCCAAAGCTCTGGCTACCCCATTAAGGGATTTATAGCCGTGAGTATATGTATGAGTATATGTATGTATGTCGGTATAACTTACTCATTTATTCCCGCGAGTGTCGTAAAAGGTAACTTTAATTACTTTAAAACGTATTTTCACATCGAGCCATATTTGACAGACTTTCACTAAAAGTCTAAAAGAAAAAACTAAAAGGATGTGAAGGTGTCATACAGATTTATAAAAACAATATCTAGTTGTGCATAGGTAAATATTCGGGAATTGCAACAATAACAATAAGTTCGATAATTCCATAAAATCTTTACGCTATTTCTTTTCGTGTTATTTTTTTTAATAAAGCAAAGAATATTAAACTTAAAGATACATTTTTTCTAACAGATCATACTATTAGATACGTAAAGGAACACAATATTACAAAATATACATACATACATACATATGCTCACGGCTATATATCCCTAAACGGGGTAGCCAGAGCTTTGGAAATAAAATATTCCTCAGCCTCTTTTAGAAGTTAAGTGGGGAAAAGATGTGTAGGTGACGGGTCTCCAACCACATCGCCCAAAAGTTACTTAAAAAGCCCCTATACCCTTAGTCGCCTCTTACGATCACCCACGGGTAGAAATGGGGTAGTGCTATTCTAAGCCGACACTACACAGCATAAAATAAGAAAATAAAAATACCAAATAAAATTATCAAAAACCCTTTCGATCCGAATAAAGAACAATCATCTGCCATTTCCACCGTTCAGTCACTGTTAAAACAATACAGCAAGCAATCCGCGATCCAGACCCTACTGACATCCTGTCAGTGTCACAGCCGATTGAGTGCACCAAACAAGGAGGTTGAAGAAAAATGATATCAAAGGAAATGTCTCAGATACCTCGCCACTGGCTTCTATTTAATAGATCCATTATAAAGTTAAAAATATCAAGGAGTTTTGTTCTGTTGTATAAAATGTCCTTTCTTATTCGTGTTAGTTATATGCTTTTGTACATACATACATATACTCACGGCCATAAATCCCTTAACGGGGTAGCCAGAGCTTTGGAATGAGAAATTCCTCAGCCACTTTTGGAAGTTGATTGGGGAGAAGATGGTAATAATAAATGTTTTTGGTGACGGGTCTCCAACCACATCGCCCAAAAATCACTTAAAAAGCCCCTATACCCTTAGTCGCCTCTTACGATCACCCACGGGTAGAAATGGGGTAGTTTTATTCTAAGCCAACACTACACGGCAAATGTATAAATATAAGTTTTTGTATTTTAATGTTTTGATGAAAAGTTAGTTTAATCATATGTAGATATAGAAAATACACCACATTATACAAACATCTACCTAACATGATTATTATTGATTGATCTTACCATGCAAGGGTTGTCTGAAAGAAATCGCTTTTAGTGATAAGACCGCCAAATCGTAGTTTTGCTTTTGCACTGAAATTTTGTAAATATTTTTTGTGATGTGCAATAAAGTATTTTACATCATCCATTTACAGACAACTATTAAGAAACTTGACGTTTTTAAATATGCCATAACATTGAGAATCACTCTTAATCAAAGAAACTGTTATCTTTTCAGGAATAAATTAACCATTTTAAAAAGAAAGATAAAGCAGTTGTACAGATTTTAAAATGCCATATGATGATTTTTCTCTACCGACGACATTACGATCAACTTAGGATACATGTATATGTTTTACCAAATTATGTTAATAAATTTATCATATGACATACATACATACATACATATACTCACGGCTGTGAATCCCTAGATGGGGTAGCCAGAGCTAAGGAATTAGAAATTCCTCAGCCACTTTTGGAAAGTTAAGTGGGGAAAAGATGGAAAAATAAAGGTTGTTGGTGATGGGTCTCCATCCCTTAAAAACCCCAATACCGTTAGTATCTTACGTACACCCACCGGAAGAAATGGGGTAGTGCTATTCTAAGCCGACGCTACACAGCTATGATCATATGAATTAATATTATACTATGTTTTGTTGGATAATTTTATTAGAAAACGTTAAGTAAATACCAAAGAGATAGTCCAAAGTCACAAATACGAGTATCAGAAGCATAAATGAATAGAATAATGAATTTTAAAATAGCTAGATTTTTTTCTATATGATACAAAGTGGAAATTTCCTGCCTATACCAAAACGAATGAATGGAGAGACAGTTTTATTAAAATAATTTTTGCTTTGTTCGAATTTTTAAATATAACTAACACCATAAAATAATTCGTGCTGACATATTTTTGTTTGGATAGTCGACCGATTGTCACAAAACCTCATGCATAATATATTTTTTCAAAGTCACATTTATATCACTTACGTAAGAATACCTTTAGGACTTGTCTTTTGTTCATTAAAAATGAAAAGTGCTGATGTGTCCTAATGAGAAATATCGTAAATTGCAGACATTCTACTAAATGAGCTAAAGTGTTTTACGCAGTCGGGAAATTCGAAGGAAAAAATGTAAAAGCTTGTGCGGCACTCAACAGTAATTTCTGGTAAAAGGTTATATTTCTTGTAAGCAATGTCGGCCGTCTCCGACTGTCACCCCTTGGTCTTCTCGCAACCTTTTATATTATTTTTATTACTTCACTTGCTTACAAGATACAAGAGGTAAATGAACAGTAAGTTTGTGTAGCACTGTTGTTGAGAAACTTCTGTGTTATTCACCAAATAAAGTTTTTTTTGAGTCGATGCGGGGGGAACTGTTTGTATAGTTGCGCATTTAAAAAAATGTAGGCAAAAAATAAATAGAAAAATAGAATAAAATTCAAAAACTCTTCACTGCATATCAATACATAGTATAAAACAAAGTCGCTTTCGCTGTATGTCCGTATGTATGCTTAGATCTTTAAAACTACGCAACGGATTTTGATGCGGTTTTTTTTAATAGATAGAGTGATTCTTAAGGAAGGTTTGTATGTATAATAAATGCATAATATAGTAGAGAAACACTGATAAATTTAAAGGTTTCTAATGTGATGTCGTAAATAAGCACGTTTTTTTGCGCTTATATGGCAAACGCTGGCTGAACCCTACGAGATAGACCAAAATAATGTACTACAGTATTGTTTACCTTAAAAAGTTCAACAAAAAAGTCCGCGATGGTATATGTCTATCTCTTAGGGATAACCCAGCATAACCATTTTTATTCTTTACTAAAAAATTGTTATTTACGAAGTGATTTTAAACAATACAACATTAATCCTTATCCAATTAAGTACCTTAAATAAATTGTGCATTTATTATAGATCAATATGCTTTTTACAGCATGTAATTTAAGTGAATATTACCGAAGATATTACAAATTTAAAATGCAGGGTCGTAGTTGTTTGCGCCGGGCGGCGCGTGCCTATAAATAGCGCGTCGATGGCCGCGCTTCGCCTTAGAGCACTTTATGATTTGAAGCGATCGCACGCGTTTATCGGAGCTCTCTAGCGAGGAAAATATCAAGAATTAAACATGTTTGTATTGGCTAATGACAAAAAAGCTGTGAACGTTGTGTATAAGGACATTCTGTAGTAGGTATATTTTGCATTGCACCCGTGCGAAGCCGGGGCGGGTCGCTAGTACTAATATAAAAGAGTTACGACAACCTATTGTACTGATTTACAATGGGATACGATTAGCGGACTGGTCTCATAAATAAATGTAACGAAATAAATTATTATATTTTATTTATGCACCTACATTACTGCTATATGGGCCGAAATTAAGGGAGATTACAAATTCTTTGAACAATGTCATGATGTAACCCTCAACTGCCTTATATTTTAATGCCATGTCTAAGCAAATCCTGGATACTCTAACGCCAGGTGACAAAGGGTTACGAGTTATTCAGCAAAATTTACAGCGTGAATGTTGAGTTGGCGTTTGACAATATATCATTGTAGATTAGAAGCAACTGTTAACTTAGACTAAGTCTTTTAAAAGTAAGTAAACATAAGCTTCCTTCGTTTATTAATTAGTCTAAGCCTCGGACTTCTTACATAGAATATATTAACTCCCTAAAAACCAAATGCACATTGAAACAATATTTTGATCCGACTACGTCCGTGGCCGATTGGATAGGTGACTATCTTCTCATTCCGGAGGTTGCGGGTTTGATCCCCGCTGAGAGCAACATTTAAGTGTTGAGCATAAATTGTTGTTCCTTAGTCTTGGATACTATTTAAAGGTGTATTCTATAATATTAAATTTATCGTTTATTTAGTATCCTGTAATACAAGGTAGACTTCGTTAGGGGCTAACTTGGTCTGTCTGAAATATGTCCGTATATTTGTGAGCACTTACATTCTAAGACATTTTCTTAGGTCACAAAACTAAACATGAAATTGACATACATACATACACTCACGGCTGTAAATCCCTAGAAGGGGTAGCCAGAGCTAAGAAATTAGAAATAACTCAGCCACTTTTGGAAATGTGTGTGGGGAAAAGATGATAAAATTAAGGTTAAAATTGGTGATGGATCTCCAACAGCATCGCCCAAAAATCCCTTAAAAGCCCCAATTCCGTTAGTCGCCTCTTACGTACACCCACCGGAAGAAATGGGGTAGTGCTATTCTAAGCCGACACTACACAGCAATTAAATTGACAAAGAGAAAAATCCATTTCACATGGACACTTCTGGATTTTTAGTTATTTTAAAGTTTTCTGACGTCAACATACTCGTATATAGTTTAATACAATATTATCAGTTCTTTCTAAGTCATGCAATGTCCTTAAAAATACAATAATCAAAATTTATTGACTTCGACTAATCGCAAGTGTGGCTGGAGGTCCCTCACCAACAATCCCTTGTTTTACAATCTCTTTTCCACTCAAATTCTCAAGCTCTGGCAACTCATTCTGGTATATTACAGCTGTGATTATAAGAATTTATAAGTTTTTAAAATATAATTACAAATATTAGTAAACTATTTTCAACCCAGTCTGTTGTCTTCCTTATTTCCACAAACTCTTCACGGTACATTTTTCTAACTTCTTCCATACAATGTTTTCCAGTGGTCTCGTGTAGATAGGGGATGCCTCAACCTCACTTCCGCACTGCTTGCAGGAAGCACTAAGCACTGCAATGCACTACGGAATTGAGGCCTCGGCATCTTGTCAGGCTTTCGAGGACTTACTTTGCTGCAGGATCTTCAATTTTCTTGATGTTTCTTGAAGTTTAAAGATGTTGCGTAATCGTGAAGTTTAAACATAAATATATAACATTAAATTTATAAGAATGTATAACACATATCAGCTAGTTTTTCAGTAATTAAATGAATACACAGGTCAAACATCCTTAATTTAATAATTTGTTGTGTGAGATACTAACTTAACTAATTATTTTTATACAATACAGAAGGGCAAGCACGAGCCGTGTTTAAACTAGTTATCGCGTGGGATAAAGCAGCCCACTCTTACGCACTTACTTAGTATCGTATACTGCCATCTCATTCTAACCGATATCGTGTCGATATCGGTTAGAATGAGATGGCAGCTCGTGCATGCTATACAGATACAAATAACATCCAAGGCTATGAAACTATAAAACAATATACGAATACACGTCAAACCTGCGACCTCTTGACCCTGAAAATAGTGACCACTACGCCACGGACGAAAAACATTATCACTTAAAATTATAACTCACCACAACTTTACAATCAAGTTATTATACATCGACAAAAGTAGCTGTGTAGTGTCGGCTTAGAATAGCACTACCCCATTTCTTCCGGTGGGTGTACGTAAGAGGCGACTAACGGTGTTGGGGCTTTTAAGGGATTTTTGGGCGATGCGGTTGGAGACCCATCACAAACAACCTTTATTTTACCATCTTTACCCCACTCAACTTTCCAAACGTGGCTGAGGAATTTTGAATTCCTTAGTTCTGGCTACCCCTTCTAGGGATTTATAGCCGTGAGTATATGTACGTATGTATGTAACTTTATAATCAAATTATTATACATCGACAAAAGCAAAATCCAAAGTGAAATCAAACTCAAACTCTAACATTCACGCCGTATATCCCCGAAGGGGTAGGCAGAGGTACTAATACTTTTAAACATCACGTGACATTGTCATCTGGTGTTCAGAGTACCCACGTTTTGTTTGGACAGTATCCTCACTTGATAGGGGGCAGGTATATCGCCGTTTTGTACGATTACACTGTCACATACTAAGTACAACTCAGCCATGTGGGTGTCCTTACCGTGAACCACCATGATAAATTTACCACACATATGTCTTTAAAAAAGTCAAATTGGTGTAGGCCCTACCTGGGATCCGAACCCTCATCGATTGCATGATAAGCGGTGTCCTACCCACTGAGTTATCACGGTTGTCATAGTAATATCAAAATAAAATCAACAAGAACATATAAAAAGTTTGACGAATGTGAGAGTATTTCAAAGCTGTATTTACGATGAAACTCTCAGTTTATTTACCTAGCAAGATTTTTCTGATTTTCTACAGCTTTTACTCCATTTAAAAGCTTACGATAACGATATGGGCCTTCTATCAGCATTTTCTATGATCCTAGTTAAACCTTTCTTGCTTTTTTGCAACGTAAAACAGTACTTGGCTTTTTATTAAATCGTTTTGCGAACAAAATTTGTTTAGTTAACAACGTTGAAATTAATGATTACAATAAGAAATAATTGTAGCTGAGCATCTTATAAAAATGGCATTAATCAATTTTTTTAACGGGTACTGCTCGAAGGACCATGGCACAGCAATAGGGTTTTAGGGATTGGTGTGTGATTTACTAAAGACCCATCACCAACATTATTTTTTTTACAGTTTTTCCTTACCTATATTCCGAAAGTGACTAAATAATTTCCTATTTCGGTTTATTAATAGCCATGATAAAGAAAATATAACATAAGGTATAAAAATAGAATCAACCATATTGATATTGCAGACTTCTTCCGACATACTTAAAAATTAAACGTATAATATCCTGAAATTCATATTTCACATTTCCAGCTAAAGTTTTACAAATGAATTTAAGAATCAGACAAAAGAGTACTTCTTTTTACTTGAACCTCGCTAAAGCTAAAAGTGAAGTTAAAATAACTGATAGATTTTTATACCAAGCGAGTTGAAAAAACTGAAAACTTACAATTTCATTTTGAATTCCTTTAAGTTTCCTTTCCTTTATCTTCGGTAAAACAAGAAAAAAGATTCATCGAACATCTCTCGATGAAAATTCAAATCTCTGTCGCTTTACTTAAATAGTCATTACAAAATAATTAATCATTAAAATTGTTACACGATCCATTAAAACCTCAAAAGGGTAGCTAACACTATTAATATGTAATGAGACGGCTATTTTCTTAACCCTTTTCGGAGTAAAGTTTGAAGGTAACATCTTCGTTGTACCTTTTGCTCGTCTAGGATTAAGTCAAGAATGATGTAAATAAAATATGGAGCTGGCTCTCAGCTAACAAGACCTCGTTGTGGACGACTTAATGACCCATTATGGTAATAGAAATTTACTTTTTTGACACTAAAACGGCTCTCGGTATAAAAGCTATCGCTTGACAAGTTTGAGGGTTTTATTTTTACACCGTTTCTCTTTAAGTTTTTCTCCATTTATTTTTATGTTTTTAATGTTCTGCTTTCTCAGGCAATTAGTTTTAATTGGAAATTTTAGGCTTTTTAGGGACTTCTTTTTATTATGATTAGAGTGAAATTATCTTTATGCTTTCAGATACCTCTCCAGACCTTTACTGGGTAAACGAATGCTATATTATACCTAAATCTAATTTTAGTTAACCTAATTTAAATAATAATAAAAATTTAATGACCACAACGTAAAAATTAGGAACGCTGTGATATTTAGGCAGTTGGTCATAAAACAGTAGTAATATCAACTTTGGCGAATGCAACGTTATAAATAGCCAATTTTAATTACTACGAACTCCATAAAATTCATGAAACAAGGAAAACAACTTTCATCATAATCTAAAACAGGGAAAACATGCCAAACCGTAGATATACATTTTCGGGATGAAAAGATTAGGGAAAAGTATGAGTAAAGACGGAAAATATGATCGCAGTCTCAAGTTCTCACTGCGATACCCTGTATCATGTTTTTATCTGTTTATGGCTGTAGATGTAGCTACTGCCTAAAAATTAACTCTTTTGTTTGTCCTACGCCGAAGGGCTATGGGTTCAGAGATTAGATGCCTTTGTGAAAGGAGGAAAAGCCAAGCCTTTTTTCGCTTGATAGCACATCGGATCGGCCGGTCGCATTTGGGATTTGAAAAGGATGCGCTCTATTTTTTGCGCTAGCTTCTGTCGGTTTCAACGAAGTACATTTTTATTTTGGTTCGGGGATGAAAAGTAAGTGTTGCTGTATAACCTCAATACTTTCAAACGACTTATTTCGGAGGATAATCTATTTATGTTATTTACGCTTTTTCCAAATGTATCTCCCAGCAAGGATGGTAGTGATACTTATTTGTTTTTTATTAGGTTCTTAATGTTACATTCTGTGCATTAGAGCTTATATCTTATAGAACGTACCTTGTACCATGGATACTTACAAATTAGAAAGCCGACATGCTCTTTTGAATTTTATAAGCATTATCATTTCAATTGTAATGCCGCATAACTAATTTAATTAAAAGTTGGGCTCAAACTTAAAGTTCTTCATGCTTTTCTCCCATCTTACATCAACCTGATAAGTACACCACTCACATAATATAACCACGTCATGGGTGCGATATATTATTTGAATCTGATTTAATAACCAATGAGGTGCATATCTAATAATTAACAAATCAACTCACCACTAACAGGTACATAAAGGTTAACATAAAGGCAGTCTTCGCTCTGGTTCACTAGTAATGGTAGAAGACGGTCAAGTTGCCGCAGTCGAGCGCGGGGATGCGACAGCAATGCGTCATCGCGCGCTGATTGGACGGGCGCAGTCTGCGGACACGCCGGCCCCACCGCGTCCGCCAATCGCGTCGCCCGCCACTGTGACGGTGTCACCGGCGGCATGTATCTGACCAATAGAATTTCAGTTTACAGTCTGGCCTGGATTTCGATTGGATAATTTGTTGCAGTATGTTTTTTTTTTATTTGACCAATGAAATCACACGTTACATTTTAAATAGTTCTAGTAAACTCATAACCTTATTAATGGACAAGGAAAACTGATGTCTGTTTCAAAATGTATTAGGAAAATTAACGGTCTCATTAATAACTTCATGATTATACTTTAAAAATTAGGAAGTGTTATACTCTTTGAAAGAGTTATTTTAATAGGTTATTTTCAAAAGTTTATTTTTATTAAGTGCATTAATGTATTAGTATTTTAAAATAGAAATAAAATTTACAAAGTGAATGTTCATTATGGATGTTATTTATAATGCTGCTATTTAGTCTTGTGTTTTTTTATATTATTTTAATTAATGAAAATAAATCTGGTTCAATTCACATAGCAGCTCTTAATTACCACATCGTTATAATTAATTGAAGATACTCTGTAATTACATTTCCGATTAAAACATGAAATCCACTCGTAATTCCGAGGCCAGATATCGCGATAGGACCCATGAGATTAACTTTTATGAACCGAGAGGGCAATTCAAGCTTATCCTGCTTGCAATAATAACAAATCACCTCAAATGGCGTCCAGTAAAAAGTAAATTAAATGCACTCGTGCGGTGTTAGCGTAAAACGTGACGCATTCAACTCGCCTAGGGATAAGAGTAAATATTTCGGCCGCGTACTACAACTATACTGATCGCCGAATCAATTACTGCTCTACGTGTGTTGCAACACAACTCTCATCTAAAATAAGCTCGACATTTGTAACTAAGCAGCTGTATTCCCGAATGAAATTCTCCTCATTCTTCAGCACGTTTTAATTATAACAACAGCTGCAGTGAGGTTATACGTCAGCTTTAAGATTTATTAGGAACGAGCAAAAGCTAGAAATTTATTTTATGCACAGACATAATATGCAGTTCAAATTATGTTTTGTAGTTTTGCAAAAGCAGAAGAGTTTTAATGAGGAGTCACGGTAAACTGAATATCTTATAAAGGCGAAGTATTCACGTAGTATATCACTTAACCTTAGGTTTGAGTTGTGTTCTTATTGTCGATACATAACTAAACTTAAAACAACAAAACTTTTTAAGCATATACTTCATGCATGTACGTTCAAAATATCCACTTATCTTATATATATATCTATCGGTTACATACTGTATATCCGAAACTTTTAAACCCGAATATTATTTTACCGAAAACTATTCGCTTTTTTTTTAATTGCCATAATATTGTTTCATCGAAATTTCATATACCATATTCTTACATTCCAGATTATCGTTTGGTTTTTGTTTTTGTTTACTATCATTTTGATTAACCACTAGAACGGATTTCCGAAGAATCGAAAACCAGATATACCTTAATTCCGCAATATTGCTTTTCCGAATAATCACTATTCCAAAAAATCATTTTCCATATATTTGAAATACAGATATACTGAATGATACCTACTACTATGAATAATTTTGCAGGCATATTTTAAGTAAGTAGTATACCCCGTTTAGTAGTATACCATGCATCAGACATTTAGGTGCTCGCTCCGCTGCGCTCCGCTGCGCTACGTTCGCTCGTTTTATACATAATCTAACCTAACCTAACCTAACTGAATGTAACCTAACTTTTTTTTGTCTGCAGGGGGCTTTCGCCCCCCGACCCCCCCAAGCAGGGGGCACCCCCCCTACATGCAACCAAGCATGCAAACAAGCAAGCAAGTATACATACAAACAGGCATGCATCCGCGTTCTATTGATAAAAATTTTCTAACATAAAAATATCTGGTAAAAGAGATTTACGATATGTAAGACTATAGATAAAGTTACTTCGGTCTTTTAAACCTTTGGAATAACGAGATTATAGTAAAAGATATAGTTGGTAAAAGCAAAAAATTCATTTTAATAATCTGGTTTTAGTTTTTCTGGGAAGTGATACTTCTAGAAAATGTATTTATGTACTAATGAAGTTGTGGAAAATAAAGCATCTGTGATACGTAAATTATGTGAACAGTTTTCTGAATAGTGAATTTCGGATTTGAGATATTCGAATTTTCGAAATGTTACCATATCTATCAGCATTTGCAAATAGCCATGCCTTATTGCCTCATTTTACGTATAACTATCTTTTCTTTATTTAATATTAATTAATCAAACCCTTGATTAAATATGAATATTAAATGATATATTAAACCTGCGCATCATAAAAAATGGGGAAAGCACTTTTCTCAACTAGTATAACTACTTTTCTAATATCTTTATTTACCTGAGACTACCCATCGGCGGCGTAGCATACGGCACTCCAAGATAGGCTTCAACCGGCGGATGCGCATGTACAACTATTCCCCTCAGCGGCCCGTACTTAGTGCGCACTACACGAGTGCTGTACTTGTGTGGCGACAGCGCGCACGCGCACGCCAGCCACGCGAGCAGCGCGGCGCAGGCAGTGCGCATCACGCGCCTCGCCCGCGCGCCTCGCGCATCACGCGTGTGCGCGCCACGGCATCGCTTGAGCGCGCTTAAGCGGTTTTACACGGGTGCACTCAGCGGTGCGCATGGTGCGGGTGATTGAGGCTGTTGGCAGTTGGGATTAAAAATTTGGGGTTTTTATTTATTAATTTGGGGGGGATTGATTCTAAACAAACTATTTGGAGCTACTGCAATAATAATAGTAGGTTCATTAAAATAACGACTATTCAAATATAAAATAGACTCAGACTAACAATAATGTGGTTTGTGAGAAACTACGTATATCGAAACCTTACACTAATGTAACCAAACAAATATTGGGATCGAAAGTCACTGATATCTAACATATATGTTCTGATTTAAAATTGGTCTTGTGTCTCTATTCCCACTACTAATCTGGTTTGTTTAGTTAGTCTGCGTATGAAAATTTTATCAAGCTAAGCATAGAACATGTAAGTTAGTTAAAAAACTTCAATGTCTGAATTAAAATATATATAAATTTACATACATACATATACTCACGGCTATAAATCCCTAGAAGAGGTAGCCAGAGCAAAGGAATAAGAAATTTCTTAGCCACTTTTGGAAACTTGTGTGGGGAAAAGATGGTAAAATAATGGTTGTTGGTGATGGGTCTCCAACCGCATCGCCCAAAAATCCCTCAAAAGCAACCACTACCGTTAGTCGCCTCTTACGTACACCCACCGGAAGAAATGGGGTAGTGCTATTCTAAGCCGGCACTACACAGCAAACATAAATTTAAACACATCAAATAAATTTTCTTCACAAAGAACACACACCTACATAAAACCCAGTCCCCTTTTCCAATGTATTTCAAAAGTGTTGTTATTTAAACAGAAATACACAAAGAAAAATGAGTCATATATTTTATTAGTAAACGGAACAAGACAACACGTCGGGTTATTGCCCAGTGCTCATTCTACTGTGTATCAGGCTAGATAGCAATTTTATTGATGGCCCCATAAACGCCCCCGACTGAATTGACTCTGCAAACAGTATTCTCAAACACGCCCCGATCGTGTCCCGGAGTCCCTATGAGATATTCGGACCAATTCCTATCAACAACACAGGTATCAATTCTGTTAGTGTACAAAGACTCACCCGATTCATGTTTCCCTGGTACTGAATAAATCCAACCAGCATTGGCGTTACCTGCGAATAGGACGGAATTTTGTTAAAACGTTGTTCGGTTTACATTTTGGGATCACTTCGATGTAACAGATTATTTATTTTTGGTTTTACTTGTTTTGTATGAGAAATTACAAACAATATTTTTTCGATTGAAAGGAGAAGATTATGAAATAATTTATAGATTATGTGACCGAGTGAGAAATAGTGTTATTCGTGAAAAGTGTGGTGTGAAAGATGATATTGTAAGAAAGATAGAAAAAGGAATGTTGAGATGGTTTGGGCACATAGAGAGGATGGATGATAGAAAATTGGTAAAAGGGATCTATAGGGCTAGAGTGGATGGTAATGTTAGTAGAGGACGACCACGGAGAACACACTTGGACCAAATTGAGAGTGTGTTCAAAAAGGCTGGCGTCCGAAGTATGAAGAATAAAAGAGCATGTATGTATGAAAAGATTGATGAATGTAAATGAAGCTAGAGAGGTTTGTCAGGATCGTACAAAGTGGTGATCAATAGTCTCTGCCTACCCCAATGGGAATTAATGGCGTGAGTATATGTATGTATGTATGTATAAAAAAACTTAGCCTTAGTGGCTTATTATGACATATGTAGTACTGATGGGGAATTGAATCTGACTATAATTTAGCATATTGGCATATTTTCGCTTTCTTTCAATGCAATACATACATATACTCACAACATTAGTTTCCATTGAGGTAGATAGAGCATATTGATCGCCGCGTTCCATAGTACTAGCACACCTCTCAACCTTATTTATATTCATCAATTTTTTCATTTACTGCACTTTAATTATTCCCACTTCGGCCTGTCTTTTTGAGCGTATTTTTTATTTGATATGAATGTGTTCTCGAAAGTTATCGTATTCTGACATTTCCATACACTTTGGATCTATATCTATACATACATACATACATATACTTACGGCTATAGATCCCTAGAAGGGGTAGCTAGAGCTAAGGAATCAGAAATTCCTCAGCCATAGAAGAAGAAGAATAGAATACTTGACAAGAATTTATGAAGAAGTTATATTGGATAGTAGATCATAATATTCATAATAGTAAAGTTTTGTATTTTACTGTTTTTAATACCTCAATGTTTTAAATAACATAACACTTTTATTTCACAAAGAATAAACCAGCTTTTGAACAATCCACGAACAATTATAAATCTCAATAATACAAAATCAGTCAAGCGCGTTTCAAAAAGATTTCAACAAAAAGCAATCATCGCATTTCATAACAAATGAACACCTTCGTAAAATCTTCCGCTCCTTGATTTATGCGACAAACTGAAAACAAAGTAGCAACCGGTGCTTCAGAAACTCACTTTCGAGCAGCAGTGAGATCTGTTTCGAACCAACTCAACTTTTTTGTACAGATTTCCACGTTTTCAAATGAACGCCGAACGGTGTGTGATGAATGTAGAGAGAAACGCTCATGCAGCAGATTTGCGAACAGTTTTTGACGACGTTTATGTGATATTTATATGACAGGTGCCTAAATCTGGATTAAAAGCAAAAATAAAAGCTTGGTACCGGCACGGTGAGCGGAATTGTAGTTGTGTTTTTTTGTTCTGTGCTAGGTGATAAATGGCTTGATAAAAGTACTGTCACTGAACATGGTGTTTTAGAGTTCACGTGAAAGTTGGTTTAATTGGTATTTCGAAATATACATACATACATATATACTCACGGCTATAATTCCCTAGAAAGGGTAGCCAGAGCTAAGGAATTATAAATTCCTCAGCCACTTTTGGAAGTTGAGTGGGGAAAACATGGTAAAAATTAAGGTTTTTGGTGATGGGTCTCCAACCGCATTGCCCAAAAATCCAATAAAAAGCCCCAATACCCTTAGTCGCCTCTTACGACACCCGTGGGTAGAAAGGGGTAGCGACATTAAAAGCCGGCACTACACGGCATAAATATAGTCCTATCTTATTGTTATGAGACTCTTTTGATGTGGCTGTGTTGGAAATTTAAAGACTTAGGTATTGTATATATGTCCTAAAATAATATATAAAACAAAGAACACAAACGTATCGCCCTCTTAAAGTCGGCAGTAGTAATAATTCTGTGATATTTTGGTCACTGGGTGTTTAAAATACACACGTTACTGTGTTATTCACAGCTCAGTCACATAGTAGGGGCAGGTCTATCGACAACTATCACTATAGACAACTACATTGACACGTGTATGAAAAGATTGATGAAGGTACGTGAAGCTTGAGAGGTTTTCTAGGAACATACAAAGTTAGGTAAATAAAAAATTATTATCTCTGCCTACCCCAATGAGTTTGAGTTGAGAGGATATGTAAGTATATATTTAAACTGATACATGACAAAAGCCCTATTAAGCCATGTGATTTTCCGAACAGTATTTTCCCCCCTAATTTATCATGGTTGTTAACGGTGAGGGAAAACATCGTGAGGAAACCTACATGGCTGAGTGGTACTTAGTCATGTGACAGTGTATTCGTACAAAACGGCGATAGGCCTGCCCCCTATTACGTGAGTACACTGTCCATGCAAAACGTGGGTACTCTAAACACCAAGTGACAAAGTCGCGTGATGTTCAGAAGTATTAGTGCCTCTGCCAACCCCTTCGGGGATATTCGGCGTGAACGTTATGTTATGCATGTTTATGTTATGTATTTTCCCCCCATAATACATTTGAAATAAATAAAGGCCCAACTGAAGATTTGAACCTGCGTTTTCTGAATGAGAAGCAGCTTCTACACCCACTTGTTACTACCGTCGTTTTAAAACAACAGCATGAATAATAAAATCTACATCGAAATGTGGGTAGTTTTAATGAAATTTTATAATGTGATTGCTTTCGTCAGTGCAGCATCTAACCGAGGAAAAATACAGTTTACATCAAGATATTACGTGTTTTTTTGTATAAATATCTATAAAATACGAAAAATAATCATGTCTTTTCAAGGGTAAGTACAATATCATTTGAATATAGTATTGGCCTGAAGTTACATTTAACTTGTTGTTATAACGTAGTTTTATCTATGCAGGAAAATAATATGCCTTACAATTAACATTTTGGTACCTTTTTTGTCGAGAGCAAGCAACCGTGATAGCCCAGTGGGTAGAACACTCGGTTATCGTGCAAACGACTAGTGTTCAAATCCTGGGTCGGGCCTACACCAATTTGTCTTTTCTAAAGACATATGTGTGGTTAATTTATCACGGTTGTCAACGGTGAGGGAAAACATCGTGAGGAAACCCACATGGCTGAGTTGTACTTAGTCATGTGACAGTGTATTCGTACAAAACGGCGATAGGTGAACGTTTATGTTTATGTTTTTGTCGAGAAAAGTAGGTGTTGTTTATAAACGACGATCGTAAAATGAACTACCTTACCTACTTATGCAGTGAGGATGAGGACGGTGCATAGAAATACATTTTTCCTACTTGAAATCTTTTGTGTTACCTACGCTTTTATTGTTTTATCTGTGTTTTTGAAGTAGGTATTTCTTATTATTACAGATCCCGTTTCCACTCTTTGAGGCTTCATGAAATCGTTGAAGAATTGGAGAAGGACGATGACGGTCCTTTGCCAGATTCCATCGTAATACTTCCTCCAGATAATTGTAACGGTAATGTGACCGATGAAGATTCCGGAGACGAAGAATATGTTAACTTTCAAAATCTACTTGGCTCCCAGCTTCGAGCATCCTGTGCAATACAACTTGATAACGGCGGCGATGATTCCAATAGTGATGACGAAGACGACATTCCGATATCGCAGTTGGCAAAGCGTCAACGTGTGGATGATGCGCCCACCGCCTCTTCTACGGACGCTCAAGATACCTTACCAATACCTACGCAAGGTAAGAGTGGTGGCATCATGCGAGTACAAAAAAATAAGGCGTATTCCTGGATCGCAAAAGACATCAAGCCAGATTTTTCTTCCTGGCGTCCCCAAATGACTGCTAAGTTACGTCAAAAGCCGTTATATTATTTCGAATGTCTTCTCAGCAGTGAGATCATAGATATGTTAGTTGATTTTACTAATTTGTACGCCGCTCAGAAGAATAAGCCTGGTAACATAACATCAAATGTAGTCAGCTGTATAAAAACGACGGTGGTGAATACGATCATCTAAAGTTCAGAAGAAGTGTGTCATGTGGTTTACTGGAGACATACAGAAAAACAGATCATCGTATGCCAGGTCGGGCTTCCGGTAGTTTACATGAATCTTCACGATATGATAACATAGGACATATCGTAACATATCGCCCTAAACAACTGCGTTGTGGATATTGTCACAAACATGCCAATTTTTTTTGCATAAAATGTAACGTCACGTTGCACCCAAGAGATTGTTTTGCAGCCTATCATAAGACATGTTAAAAGCGTACCTACATACATTTGCATTATTCAATAATAGAAGTACTTATTTTGAAATATATTTTGTTTCAATCAACTCACCATGAACCCTTGCAACAGTAGTACATATTACTACCGTAGTTTTAAAACAACACCATTTTCCGGCTTTCCCAGAAAATTCTGGTTTTTTTTAGTATTTTTTTCTTAATCGTAGGCCATTAAACTGCCCCCAAACCAAAAATCAACTTATAAACTTAACTTTTTTTTGTTTCCGTAACAAGTGGGTTAAAAAATCATCAAATACTGTTAGGTCTAACCTAAGTTTTATAGTTGACATTGACAAGATATTTATGATGCGAGCCTGCGGTACATTTACGGATTTCGCTCGCTGCCCCTAACAAAGGGCTAGCCTCTATCAATCAAGTTCGTGACACGCAAAGGCTTTGTAATCTTATTCCATTTTGCTGCTCGTCAACGCAAATGCCCAAGGTCTTCGGTCAATAGAATCTGGTGAACATTTCAGTATAATCCTTGTTAGCCACAAAATATGTGTTCTCTTTAAGATACTAATTTAAATTTTGATATGTTGAATAATGTATTTTCGGACTTGTTTTTAAACTAATTATTGCTAATGTAAGTCACTAAATTGTTTTAGAAAAAAATATACATATAATCACGACCATAACTCCCAAAAAGGGGTAGCCAGAGCTTAGGAGATAGAAAATCCTCAGCTACATTTGTAAGTGCATAGGGGAGAAACTGGTAGAGTAGTAAAGTATCGTTGGTGATGGGTCTCCAACCCCATCGCCCAAAAATCCCGTAAAAGCCCCAATATTATCATCTCTTAGTCGCCTCTTACGTACACCCACCGAAAAAAATGCTATTTTACACCGACACTACACATCTATAAATATAAAAAATGAATGCAAAATTAATGTAAGCATTGTGCATTTTAAACTAAACCAGTGTGACACGCGGCAGAGTATTTTTTCCAGCCACCACATTCAACGATAACAATATCACATTTCCGTGTATACGAGTAAAACGTGCAACCGTAGTAATTACAGCAGGAATCTCTCATAATGCCACGGAATTAATAAAGCCAAGGTGCCGTAATAAGAGAAAATAACTCAGTGCAAACCTTTTTAATTAAGATCATTATTCACAGCGATGGTCAGGTTTTGTCGCTTTCGCTCGTCGAGTGAGGTATGAATGGTTTGATGGGGCGACCGTTTTAAGCGATTCATTTAATGTAACGCTTCAATGGTCATTGTAATTTGTTGTTTTTCGAGTACACGTATGATTTATTAGGATAATCATCTGAATGATTTAATTTTAAAAGCACGGCTGTTATATGTTGCATTTCCATGTGCGTTAATATTGATAGGAAGATAGAGTTTTATTAATCGTAGCGTACCTGTTCCATTGGGTACTAACGGCGTCAGTATAAGTATTTTCTAAAAAAAATCAAGAATTAAATGAGCATTTTTTGTTTCAAATGAAACCATATTAAATGCAGGTGAAACTCAATCCATCAGAAGTGTCAGATACTAAGTAGGAACGATCGAGACTCACTCAATTTCTTTCCTTATTTGATCGATTACTCGTCGGTTAACCTCATAAAGAGTACTTGGCTGGCAGCCGCGTACTATATGTTAGATAGTTTGATTTTGGCAACGTTTACCTCAAAGTTATGTTTACTTATTTTGTCATACCTTCCCGCTTAGAGCGAATCGGTGACATGATAAATTTTACCTCATTCCGGTTAGGATAGAATATTTATCAGACTGCTCGGAGTCTAAAAGGATGTTATACAACACAGAGTTTATCTGCTCTGTATGTTTGAAATGCATCATAAACATAACATAGTTTAAACGTTCATGCCGTTTATCCCCGAAGGGGTTGGTTTTTCTTAGACAGTGTACTCACGTGATAGTGGGCAGGCCTATCGCCGTTTTGTACGAATACCCTGTCACATGACTAAGTACAACTCAGCCATGTGGGTTTCCTCACGATGTTTTCCCTCACCGTTAACAACAATGATAAATTAACCACACATATGACTTTAGAAAAGACAAATTGGTGTAGGCCCGAGCCAGGATTAGAACTCACGCCCTTCTGTTTTCGGGTAAAAAAGATGATAGAGTCTCTTTATATGGCTTTCAGTTTGCTTGTCAAGTATATACATAAATGTAGGTTGACATTTTGCTGCACAATTAAATATTATCCCCTTTAATTAATCCCAAAATTGCCTAAATTTAAAAAAAAAATTAAGTTTAAGTTGGTAATAGTGATAATACCATGTTAAAAGTTAACAGAAGTTTATTTATTTATTTATTTTACCGCCTTTTCCCCACCCAACTTCCAAAAGTGGCTGAGTAATTTATAACTCCTTGGCTCTGGCTACCCCTTCTAGGGAATCACAGCCGTAAGTATAGGTAGAAGTTAAACTTAACATGATATATGCATTCCACGATATTCCTTGAACTCTTTAAAACTTAGATCGGTTTTAAGACAATTCGTAAATAATACAATACTTTCGTGACTTAGTTCACAATTCACACCTTCTCCCAAAGTTTTTGTCACCATAAGTCGTAAAAGTCCTGACAACATCAAGTGAAATAATTCCACACTGCATAAGCAGGTGTTCCGAAAGTGCTAATTAATGTATGTCGAGATATTTTGTGCAGTGCATTTCCTCGCTCGCTAATTAACAAGGAACATTGCGAATAAATTATTCCCATGTTGTAATAAAATGCGACTTTGCTACCCATATATTTGCATTTCATTACGTAATTTCGTGATGTATAAAAACATTTATGAATAATTGTTTATGATAAAATACACTCTTATTGTTCAATTATGGTTATTGTAAAATGTTTTTAACTATTTATGTTTAACTATTTATTTATGTTTTAGCTGTAGTGTTGCTTAAATTCAGTCTTGGTCTTGCAGTCTTGGTCTTGTTCTTGCGTTTTTGCAAGACCAAGACCAAGAACAAGACCGCGTATTTTCAGCAAGACCAAGACCAAGACTGACCGTGCAAGACTTGAGCAAGAACAAGACATAGCCTGCAAGAATCTTGCGTCTTGCAGCTAGGACTTAGCGCTATTTCACTGAGTAGTTAGGTGTAACAGTTCGGTGGATAGGTAGGTACGTTTAGGAATTATATGAGACGCAAAAAACTGTATCAAAGAATATGAAAAACTGGACCTATGCGCATTACGACTATTACCATAAACATAGCGAATAAAAATATTATTAAAATCAAACTGAGTGCATGCATAGTTATGTTTTAACCATCGGCACTTTGATAATGCGGCATCAAAGGTTTTGTACTTACTTCTCAAAGAAATTTGCCGCTTTTCGGAAGTACATGGTTATGATACACGCGCCGGCGGCTTCTTTTGAAATCTAAAACAATCGTTGCCGCCACGCCGAAATCATAACATTTGACACTATTTGATTGCCGCCATAGGGCGTAGCGTAGGTATACTCATGCAAAATAATTTCGAATTTTTTTACACGCTTTATATTATTGTTTGATTTGCGGCGGCATCCTTATCATAGAGCCGGCACGTGGCGCGGCGGCGCGGTAGAAAGCAAGGAAACGTACTATAAATAAAGGAATTATTTTAATTCCAGTTACTTTCATGGAAAACGACATATAGGTCAGTTGATTTTTCGAATTTCTTATTAAATCTTCAGTTATTTATTAATCTGCTTGATCTTTACTATGGCTATATTCATTCAAGCTCACAATGTTCCAATTCTAATACGTTTTTCTAGGATTTAAAGTAAACTTTAATAAATAGTAATAGACTAATAGGTAATTGCAAGACTTGCAAGACTCTTGCTGCAAGACCAAGACCAAGACCAAGACTGGGAGCGCAAGACCAAGACCAAGACCAAGACCAGGTGTATTGGCGCAAGACCAAGACCAAGACTGGCTAAGTCTCGTCTTGTTCTTGCGTTTGGGCAACACTATTTAGCTGTGTAGTGTCGGCTTAGAATAGCACTACCCCATTTCTTCCTGTGGGTGTACGTAAGAGGCGACTAACGGACTTAAAGCCTTTTAAGGGATTTTTGGGCGATGCGGTTGGAGACCCATCACCAACAACCTTTGTACTACTATCTTTTCCCCACTCAACTTCTAAAAGTGGCTGAGGAATTTATTATTTATCAGCTCTGGCTACCCCTTTTAGGGATTTATAGCCGTGAGTATATGTATATGTATGTATGTTTTTAACTAAAAAGGCGAATTAAAATAAGGAATAAACACAGGGTGTGTTTCGATTTTAGCTGCATATAGCTTATATTGCATATACATCATGATTTGTCTTTGATCATATACATGCATGTTTACGCCCATCATAATCTCATCCCATTGGGGTAGGTAAGTAGGTAGGTGCTGTGTAGTGTCAGCTTAGAATAACACTACCCCATTTCTGCCGGTGGGTGTTCGTAAGAGGCGACTAACGGTATTGGGGCTTTTAAGGGATTTTTGGGCGATGCGGTTGGAGACCCATCACCAACATCCTTTATTTTGCCATCTTTTCCCCACTCAACATTCCAAAAGTGGCTGACGAACTTCTACTTCCTTAGCACTGGCTACCCCTTCTAGGGATTTATAGCCGTGAGTATATGTATGTATGAATGTAAGTAGGTAGGTAGGATCAATACTTCATACGATCCTGATGAATGTGTTTTAATTATTTATTTATTTTATTTTATTATCTTTTATTTTATTAGATTTCTATTAAAGAATGCCTGATATAATTCTTTAAGTTAATTTCTATTTACTTTTCAATGCATTTTCATCGATCATTAATTTTATTTTCTTTTTTCCCTTTCTACCGACGGGTGTCGTAAGAGACGACTAAGGGTATTGGGGCTTTTTATTTGATTTTTGGGCAATGCGTTGGGAGACCCATCACCAAAAACCTTTATTTTTACCATCTGTTCCCCACTAAATTTCCAAAAGTGGCTGAGGAATTTATAATTTCTTAGCTCTGGCTACCACTTCTAGGGAATTATAGCCGTGAGTATATGTTTGAATGTAATTTTAGTTCTGCTTTAGGTCGACCATAATCCTTAATGAAAGCTTTCAATTAGTTTTTTTTTATTATTCGGACTACAAAATGGATTACATTATAACTTAAAAATATTACAACATAAGAATAAACAAAATGCGTTAGTGAACAGATATAAATGAAATCCTACTAAGAGTAGACACAGTATGCCTTCATGAACTGGAATTAAGTGAACTACAATTAATAACGACGCATATGATAATTATACTCTGTTTTCTACCTGAAGACCAACATGAACAAAAATAATTCCTTAAAACACTAACCATATTCATATAACAACGTATTTCTAATACTCCTTAAGCTTACTTAATATCTCATTGCAAGCCGGGAGTCACTCCAGATAAAATGTAATTCTGTACTATAAAACACTTTAGTACGTAGAAGCCCCGAAGTACCATTTTAACTCTAGACTTGGCTCATCACGTAGTTCCCCCATTATCTCGCTAACCCCCCACTAAACGAAACTGTCTTCATTAACGACTTAACTTTATGCATTAGCTTCTTAATCTTGGGGTATTCAAGAATCTTTTACTATGTTTTAGGAATGCATCAAACCATACAAGTAACAAATATAAATATTTTTAAGTGATTTTATTAGTATACCTATTGTACATTTCTTTTCTGGCAACCTCTATTTGGGATTTGTAACCGTGAACAAATGTATGTTTGTACATTATTGTGCATGTTCAATAATTGTTCGGTAAAAAAATAATAGGATATAGCTTAAAATTTTAGCAGTCATCCTAAACAAGTTATATGCTTAAGTTTTTTATTTCATTTATTGACACAGATTTATATAATTGTTATTTCATCATTGGCATAAAGAGAAAGTATACGTTGTATGATACAAGCAAACATTTTGAGTCTCGCCTTAATTCGTTAATGTTTTGAAATAATCATAATTTGATTATTTGCTTGTTCAAGCATACCAAACGTCCACGTCAACAATCCAATAAGAGTTCCAGAATAATCACATATCCTATATAACTTTAATAATAACATGAACTATTTTCTTCCATTTGTAATCAGGCTTTAAGGTGCAGCCACCAAGAAATGTAGGCATAGTTTAATATCGCAGTAAAATGGCTCATTTTTTTAAAATCAAAATTTTCAAATGATACTCAAAAAACTTTTTGCAAATTGCATCGTCTTAACAATTCGATATACAACAAAAACTTCCCTATTCTTCTCTACAGCAATCACCTCATTCAAATGCTAATACAGCTTAACTTTAATATAGATCTGGGAGATTCAATAAAGTAATGCAATCATTCTGCCAGCTGCAAGTCTCGAGACGCCTGGAGTTAACCGACTGGTGAATTGGACTCATCAATCAGTTGTGCCAGAATTCTGGAGCCAAGTAATCTGTGTTTCTGCTCACTCGTTTAGCTGCGGTTTCTAAGCTGCTTAACCACAGATTGGTTGGGTGTTCGGTAGAACTTAGGCTTCATATATTAAATACAAATAAATTCGCAATGAAAGATTTTGTTAAATTTTATTATTTGTACTCTTTGACTATCCAGGGCTTTATCGTATATGACATTAGCTTACATCAGGAGTATGTTGCTAACTTCCGTTTTAGTTAATGAATAATGCCTGTATTTTTTGTATAGTAACGTAAGCAAGTGTGGTCCAAGTGATCATAATTTTCGTAAAAAAATACCTCAATATAAACCCAAAAAGAGGTAGCTAGATTTTCAGACATAGTTTTCTTGTCTTCTCTTTCTACTGATTAAATTGACTATGTAATATTAAGATACTATGTCTTCCGCCTCTGAGGGATATCAAGGTCATAAAAATAAGTAGCAATAAATAAAAAATAACATTTTGCTAGAATAGAAGTAACATATATTAAATAATTTAATTTATCATGGTTGCTAACGGTGAGGGAAAACATCGTGAGGAAACCCACATGGCTGAGTTGTACTTAGTCATGTGACAGTGTATTCGTACAAAACGGCGATAGGCCTGCCCCCTATCACGTGAGTACACTGTCTAAGCAAAACGTGGGTACCTTCTCTGGAAACTAGATGGCGCTTGCCATGTGAGTTCAGGAGTATTGGTACCTCTGCCAACCCCTTCGGGGATAAACGGCGTGAACGTTTATGTTTATGTTATGTTTATGTATATATTAAATAAATAGATTATATGTATTTACATACATACATACATATACTCACGGCTGTAAATCCCTAGAAGGGGTAGCCAAAGCTAAGGGATTAGAAATTCCTTAGCCACTTTTGGAAAGTTGAGTGGGGAGAAGATGGTAAAATAAAGGTTGATGGGTCTCCAACCGCATCGCCCAAAAATCCCTTAAAAGCCCCAATACCATTAGTCGCCTCTTACGTTCACCCATCGATAGAAACGGGGTAGTGCTATTCTAAACCGACACTACACGGCGTATATATGTATTTCTATAGCGGTAATTAGTAAAAGTTAATTTATATTCAAATTTAATAACATCTCTTATCGAAAGTATTCGCTGACACAAAACTTAAGAACAATAACCAACTAACAATTAAAAGAATGTTAATAATCCACTAAAAAAAACGAAACAACTGAATAAATTAAAAACTTTGCAACTTCATAAATTCCCAACGTCTTCAAACTTCGACGAAAAGTGTCTTCCCGACTGTACCGCAAACTCTGACTATGCATAGTTTAAAACAGCGATTCCTATACACTCGAGCACACAAAGATAAAATAGCAATTACTACAAATGGAAATTTTATGTGACCCGTCATCGTTTTATGTAAATGTTACGTAGCCGCAGTGACGCCCGTTTATACACCACCACTGATACAGCCACTCTGCTAACATTTGCCAAGCGATAAACTGTTTTATCGCCTAGAACATAGACGTCTTTTAACGTTCCTCTCTTCTTTATGAAATCCGCGTTCATAATCCTAGTATACAGTTCGGTTATAACAATAGCGATTTAGTGATGGTCGGCTTTATGTGTGGTTGAGATTTAATTATGTTTCGTTTTGTAGAGAAGCGTTTTAAGATCAAGATGAGTAAGAATAAATTAAAATAAGCTTTTCATGGTTTAATTAAAGCAATTTACTAAATCACCAATATTATGTCAATAAATAAATAATTGCTGTGTAGTGTCGGCTTAGAATAGCACTACCTCATTTGTTCCCGTGGGTATACGTAAGAGGCGACTAAGGGTATTGGGGCTTTTTAAGGGATTTTTGGGCGATGCGGTTGGAGACCCATCACCAAACACCTTTATTTCACCATCTTTTCCTCTCTCAACTTCCAAAAGTGGCTGAGGCATTTTCAATTCTTCAGCTCTGGCTACCCCTTTTAGGGATTTATAGCCGTGAGTATATGTATGTAAATAAATAAAAAAAATAATAATGAATATATCAAGGAAACAAATTAAAAAACGCATTTATTGCTGTTTTACCAGACTGGTTTTTTTTTTTAATATATTAAAACATAAAAAGTCATTATTAATTTGCAAAATAATAAAAAATATCAAATCATAGATGACAAAAAAATAAAAAATACAAAAATCCAAACACGAACTTTGCATATTGAAACGGTTTGGTTTTAACGCCCACAAGAGATTGATGGAACATTTAAAAATAATGAAATAACTTTGAGAGAATTCCTCCGAAGTAATTGACAATCTGTCAATGGCAGCCCATAAATCATATCACCTTTCATAACCCGATTTAGGGTTGCCGCTCTCCATTTCTGAAATTCGTTCTATAGATTTTACTGTAATATGCGTATAGAGCCACCAACTTATTTGGAGAATGAACCGAGGCGACACGGGCGATAAATGTTCCCACATTTTATGAAATTGCTGTGTAGTGTCGGCTTAGAATAGCACTACCCCATTTTTTCCGGTGGGTGTTCGTAAGAGGCGACTAACGGTATTGGGGCTTTTAAGGGATTTTTAGGCGATGAGGTTGGAGACCCATCACCAACAACCTTTATTTTACCATCTTTTCCCCACTGAACTTTCCAAAAGTGGCTGAGGAGTTTCTAATCACTAAGCTCTGGCTACCGCATCTAGGGGTTTATAGCCGTGAGTTTATGTATGTCAAAGTTTAAATGAAAACATTATAAATCCTCAAGAAACCCTGTGTACTCAAAATGACATTGTTCGTTTCCGCTGTTTGAAATTCTACAGAAAGTTTAGTTGAACTGGCGGGTCTATACTTTGCTCTTATTAGAATTGGTTTAGAAAAGGAAAAAGGTTTTTCTGTAATAAATCAATTGTATAGCTCATCATTTGTCAGAATCCAACTCTTTAGCATCCTTCTTGGCGTGATTTAATGCGTTCGTCGTCCTCTACGTCCAATTCTCATGTAGTATGTATTAATGCCGCGTAATTGTTTTTAGAAATTTCTCAGCCACTTTTGGGGACAAGATGGTGAAATAAAGGTTGTTGGTGATGGGTCTCCAACCGCATTGCCCAAAAATCCCTTAAAAGCCCCAATACCGTTAGTCGCCTCTTACGTAAACCCACCGGAAGAAATTGGGTAGTGCTATTCTAAGCCGACACTAATAAGTATCACAAGATAGAATCTAATTTCAAGGAAATTTTTAATTTCATCTTATTTCAAACCAAAGCATCGTTAAGAACGTACAGTTAATTTAAAAAGACAAGCTAGTAAGCTCTTCTATCTTTACAACCTCCGAAGTATGATGAATAGCTGAATTAGAAAGCACTTCACTGCACGTTCCTTAGGCACTTGTGAAATCTCATAAAGGTGGAAGAGGGCTTCGGAAGCTATCGCTTGTCGGACCTAAGTGGCTTGTAGAGAAGAAATGTGGGCTTTTGTGGCCGAGGGGTGGGGGTAGGTCGAGGACACTCCGAACAAACTAGATTAACCCCCAGTATGCCACGTTTTATCATATTGTCTATAGCTACGGGTCGAATTGACCGGAGTTTGTCATTTGTCTTGTCGCTCGAAATTTGAAAATTTTATTTTTAGAAGTTGGGATGGTAATGGAGTGGGAAATTATGGACTGAATAACTTCTGAGCTAGAATAGTAATGGACTGGTAAATTATATGGTTTTATGTACTAGTCCAAATTCTTTACTGTATAAATTCTTATTATGACGTATTCCTTCAAAATATGTCATTTACCAAGTTAATAAATTATATAGAAAAACAAGTACTACAGGAACCAAAATATATCTAAGATCAT
Source organism: Bedellia somnulentella (assembly GCA_963576735.1). Lineage (NCBI taxonomy): Eukaryota > Metazoa > Arthropoda > Insecta > Lepidoptera > Bedelliidae > Bedellia > Bedellia somnulentella. The sequence goes on along the minus strand of OY755175.1, from coordinate 19,160,985 downwards.
ACTTGCTAAGAAAGTGCGAGAGGACTATGATATTTTTATATTTTTATAGCTAGCCAACCAATACACTCATGATATACAGGAAAATCTGTTAGTGAGTTTGTTTATACATATACTTACATATACTCACGGCTATATTTTCCTAGAAGGGGTAACCAGAGCTAAGGAATTCTAAATTCCTCAGCCACTTTTGGAAGTTGAGTGGGGAAAAGATGGTAAAAATATATTTTTTTTATCTGTAATAAATAGGTTTTGAAACCACTGAAAGATATGTATTTTTTACTTAACCTTATTTTTTTGAATATGTTTAGGTTATTTATCAACATAGTATATTTAATGAGGGGAGCATTGGTTGCAGAAACCTTAGATATTTGCAAATACCACTTCCTAGGCAAAGCCAGGGCGTGAAATACACACATACAGACACGCCTTTATTTCTTTGCTAGCTTTGTTTACATCGTTTTCTAGGTTTATCAACTAGTAAATTTTTTAAAACCTTTATTTACGAAGATATACCTCACGCGCAATGACCGTTATAGCTCAATGGGTAGAACACCGGTTGTCTTGCAAATGACTAGTTTTCGAACCCCGGGCCTGCACCATTTGTCTCTTCTAAAGACATATGTGTGGTTTATTTATCAGGGTTGTTATCGGTGAGGGAAAAAATCAAAACGTAAGTACATTTTGCATGATACTACTACATAATTTATATAACAAGAAAATGCATACATAGATATAAACACGTCATGAGTTCCCATTAGTACAACAATAGTGAACCAAACTATTACATTACAGCGTTTACTCAAAATACTACCTCAATTATCAAACAATTCTCATCTCAACATCAAAGCAAATCTGGTATTAAAGTATAATAATAATAATAATAATAATAATAATAATAAGGCGTAGGGATGTGACGACCCCACCGCCCATTGTTGGAATGGCAGGATGACATTTTTACCAGCTTGCCATTCCAGCAATGCAAATAGTCAGCGCTTGAGTTTGTAGGTGTTGACCGTGTCTACAAACTGGTCTCAGCGCAAAATAGAGCAATAACGGTCTCCCCGGGGCAAGTGAGTGAAACCCCGGGTGAATCTTCGCTCATCGTAAAATGGCAGAGAATAGAAACGATGAGCGAATAGGGCCGCTTCCCAGGGGCTATCGCTGGGGCGCGTCTGGAGCTGGGGCTGGACGTGGCAGCATGCGGTCCCCCAGCCGCCGCAGACCGGCCCGACCACCTGGTAGGTCTGCGCGATCACCTCAGCCACCAGATGGCTTGGCATCGGTTGGGACTGAGGCAACTCAGTCCCAGCAATCGGTGCCCGCCGCTGGTGGAACAAGGCGCCGCATGGCATGGACGGTCGATATGAATAGAAATGCCATGCGGGCCTATCTTAGGGCCTCGGGTTCAAGAACTGGACGGACGGGTTATCGGGCAGCAATGTACCGCGAATTTCTGCGGCTGGAGCCCAATTTGACTGTCACAGAACAAAACCTGGCGGATCGAGTTCGGTACATACAGCGCTCAGAACTTTTTAGCACTACCGAACTCGAACAATTGCGACGCGAGGCTGTTCCCCCGCTAGACGAAGAGCCACCTTTGCAGGTTCTCCCTCCAGTCCCTGAACGGGAAGTACGGAGGGAGCCAATTGCTAACCTGCCGGATGTGGGTGGTGCGGAAAGCGATTGGGGAACAGTCTCCCTGGATTTGGATTTGGTGAGGAGCGCACTCGAAGAGACGATCCTGGAATATCGCCAAGTGCCTCTCGAAAGGAGGCCAAGGCTGCCCCGAGTTCCTCTCAGCATCAAGGTTCGGGATGTCGTTGAGGCCGTCAATAACATGCTGCCCTCATTTTTAGAGAGCAGCATGGACCTTTGGGATACGGATTCAATTCTCTTTGGCGCCGCAATGACAGTTTGTCAATTTGTCGGCGTCAGGATGCCGCCAACAAGAGCTGGTGGCTCCCGCCAGGCTGGCAGTACTAGTCCCAGGACTAGAACTAGACCAGCCTGGATGAGGCGGATTGAAAGCCGTATCACAAGGGCCAGGGTCCTCATCGGCAAACTGACCAGCTTCAGATCAGGCAACAATAGGCCGAGGGTGATGCGCTTCGTCAGGGAGGCATTCCCTGGTGAGAATGTCTTTAACAACTCACCGGAGTTTGCCTGTAGACTGGTGGAGCGCATCGATGATCTGAAGCAGAAGATCGCTGCTTGGGGTAAGCGAATTAGGTGATATTCTGAAAGGGTAAAGAGGTACCAACAGAATCGTCTCTTCATGAGTGACCAGAAGAAGTTCTACAGAACTTTGGAGCGTCCCGATGTGGTTTCGACGGGTCAGCGACCGGAAAAAGCCGACGTAGTTGCCTTTTGGCGTGGGCTTTGGTCGCTGCCTGTTGATCACGAAGAGGGCCGATGGTTCGAGGCGGTCGAGGGAGCGTGCGAGCCCATAGCGCCCATGAACCCCGTCAACATATCCGAGGAGGATGTGGTGGCTGCGATCCGTAAGGCTCCGAACTGGAAAAGTCCGGGGCCGGACGGATTGCACCATTACTGGTTGAAGGGGTTCACGCGCTGTCACGCTACTCTCGCCCGTCAGTTCCAAAGCGCCCTCGAGAGTAGGACGCTCCCGAACTTCTTAACTACTGGGGTCACTCATTTAGCTCCAAAGAGCGATGCTACCGCGGATCCATCACAATACCGTCCCATTACTTGTCTTTGTACAATTTACAAGACCTTGACATCCGTTCTGAGCTCCAAGATTACTCAACACATTGTTGATAACAATGTGATCTCTGGAGCTCAGAACGGATGTAGGGGCGGTAGTCGCGGTAGCAAGGAGCTGCTCCTCATCGACGCGGTCGTAGGCCAACTGGTCAAACGCAACCGTCGGAACTTCTCCGCTGGCTGGATAGACTACAGGAAGGCGTTCGATTCGGTACCTCATACATGGCTCATGAGGGTCCTCGAGCTGTACAAAATTGATAGTACAGTTCGACACTTCCTCGGGCAGTGTATGGGGTGCTGGAGAACGATCCTGAGTTTAGACGGTCAGCGGATGACGGACGCGGATGACCAAATTGATATAAGGCGAGGGATTTTCCAGGGCGATTGCCTGAGTCCAGTTTGGTTTTGCTTGGCCCTGAATCCTCTAAGTACACTCTTGGAGAATTCGGGGACGGGCTTCCAGTTTCGGAGAGGCGGACCACGCTTGCCTCATCTCCTTTACATGGATGACCTGAAGCTTTACGCCCCCACGGCTGACAGATTGGCGGAGCTACTGACGATCACTAACGATTTCAGTGGTTCCGTCAAGATGGAGCTCGGGGTCGATAAGTGTGCGGTCATCCATGTTGAGAAGGGGCATGTCGTGCACTCTGATGGTGTCGATGTCGGCACCAATCATTTGAGGGCACTCTCCGAGGCTGAAACATACCGGTATCTGGGCATGTCACAAACCATCGGTGTGAAGGTGGCAGACGTGAAACAGGGTGTTTGCGAGGAGTTTTATGAACGCCTGAAAAGTGTGCTTAATAGCTACTTGTCAGGCGTTGATAAGATCCGAGCCATTAACTCCTGGGTCATGCCTGTACTGATGTACACATTTGGCGTGCTCAGATGGACTCAGACCGAACTCGACGCTCTGGACAGACGAGTCCGCACGATGATGACCTCTCATCGAATGCATCATCCGAGGTCGTCGGTTATGAGATTGTATATCCCGCGGAAGTGTGGTGGTCGAGGCCTCTTGAGTGCCAAAACCATGCACAACCGCGAGGTATGCAACCTCAGAAACTATTTTTTGACGATGACGGATGATAGTATTCGGGGAGAGGTGGTCGCTAGTGATAAAGGACTGACTCCCTTATCGTTGGCCTCACAGGATTGGCGAACCCCGGAGGTACTTAGCACCTCTGATCGGGAGTCCGTATGGAAAGAGAAGGAGCTGCACGGGAGGTTTTACAAGGTACTTCACGAACCTTTCGTGGACCGTAAAGCCTCCCTGCATTGGCTGCGTTTCGGGGACCTCTTTGGGGAAACCGAAGGTTTTGTCTGTGCAATACAAGACCAGGTTATCAAGACGCGGAACTATCGGAAATACATCCTAAAGGACGGTACCACAGACATCTGTCGAGCATGTGGCCGTCCCGGAGAGTCACTTAGGCATGTTATTTCCGGTTGTTCGGCTCTTGCTAACACTGAGTACTTACACAGACACAACCAAGCAGCCAAAATCCTGCATCAGGAGCTCGCTCTGAAATACGGACTCTTGCAACAGAGGCTGCCGTATTACAAGTATCTGCCGGAGCCAATCCTAGAAAACGACCGTGCCAAAATCTATTGGGACCGATCCGTTATCACGGACAGGACTATTCTAGCGAATAAGCCTGATATCGTGGTATGGGATCGGTCGCAGTCGAGGGTATTTCTAGTGGATGTCACTATCCCTCATGACGAGGGTCTCGTGAAAGCCGACACCGAGAAGCGTCGGAAATATCTCGATCTGGCTCACGAGATCACCGACATGTGGGGTGTGACTTCGACAGAAATAATCCCAATTGTTTTGTCCGCGAACGGGTTAATTCCAACCAGCCTCGCGACCAACTTGAGGCGGTTGGATTTCTGTGGCGTGTCGGTTCCAGCACAGATGCAGAAAGCGGTGCTGCTCGATACGGCTCGGATCGTCCGTCGGTTCTTGAACCTGACTCCCTGACCCCGACCGACTGTGCTCTTGTCGGGGAGTACCGCCTCTCCCATTTAAAATTTACATTTTCTTTTTCGGCCATGGGAGAGGCGAGGAACTAAATGTCATACCCAATAATAATAATAATAATTTATTTCTCCAAAATACCTAATACATTTTATAGCTAAAATTTACAACAAAAGCAAAGTTCCAGGTTAGGCATATTTAAGTAGGGTCATTGACGCCATAATAGGTCGAGCCTGTGCTATGGACGCCAATTTCCAAAGGAAAATTTATATCATTTACTGGAACAAATTAAAATCAAAATCAACAAGTTGTTACTCAGGAAACAAAAACAAATATAAGACTATATTGACTATATGGTATATAAGACTATATGGTATTAAAGTATAATACGAAATCCCCAAAAACATAAACAACTAACAAGCTCGAGAAGACAGAACCAGCCAAAGCAATAAATCTGCAGATGTTCCACAAAACGGAAGCTTTGTTCAAACTAATGTAAATTTCAAACATGATATATAAATTCGGGAACACTCTAGAATCTTGGAGCATCGCACATGGAATAGAAACAAGAATTGCCCTCACTAAGCTGAAATAGTATATTCCCTAAGGCGTATATGGCAATGGAGGTCGGCTAAGTCCGCAATACACATAAAATCAATTTAGCAAAGCCACTGAGAGCCCACTGGCCCTTCCCGGCTTAAAGCAGATACAACTACATTAGTTTTTTGATAGAACTTTTAGCAGTGGCTATTTGATTGTTAAACATTGAGAAGCTTAGCTTTAAGAAGAAAAATTTGTAAGTTAAAAAAAATGCTGTGTAGTATCGGCTTAGAATAGCACTACCCCTTTTCTTCCCGTCGGTGTACGTAAGAGGCGACTAAAACAATGGGAGCTTTTTATTAATGGATTTTTTTGCGATGCGTTTGGAGAACCATCAGCAACAACCTTTATTTTACCATAATTTCCCCACCTAACTTCCAAATGTGCCTGAGGAATTTCTAATTCCTTATCTTTGGCTACGTTTTTTAGGGATTCATAGCAGCGAGTAAGTATGTATATGTATGTAAAAAAATATGTTAGATGATTTTTTTTAGTTGTCCGCGTGTGTGTTATTTGTTTTAAAACTTAGAAGTTTACACCGTCCTATTAGTCTTCCACTTTGTAGTCTCAAGAGTTTCAGAAAAAAAAAGTCTATTACATTCAGACAGACTGACAGACAAAACGAAACTATCAACTAGTTTTCCAATAGGATAATTAAGATATCACAGCTGAATGAAAGTGGTATGAATGGCCATTAGACTTAGCATTATTTGACAGAAAAGCGCACACTTAGTAATTTTGTTATTGGAAATGAAAAACTAATGCGATAAATTCATATTTGCTGGCTATATATGACAATATATGTGTTGTGTCGGTATAGAATAGCACTTATCCATTGCTTCCCGCGGGTTTCGGCTGAGGTGGCTTAGGGTTATAGAGCTTCTTAAGTGATTTTGGGTTTATGTGGCTGGGTACACTTCACTAAACATCCTTTATGTTGAAATCTTTTCTCTACTAAACTCTCGAAGGAATTTCCAATTTAAAAGCTGCAGAGATTTTGTAATTTATAGCTGTGAGTATACTAAATACATGGATGAATGTAAGTTCTATTTGGACATAACATAAATGCATATACTCACGCTATCAGTTACCATTGGGGTAGGCAGAGACTATTAATCGCCACTTTTTACGACCCTGGCAAACGTCTCTAGATTCATTTACATCCCTTAAACCTAAATAAAGGGGTTTTAAAAAGGTAATGTAAGGTTATGTGATCGAGTGAGGAATGATGTGATTCGTGAAAGGTGTGGTGTAAAAGATGATATTGTAAGAAAGATAGAAAAAGGAATGTTGAGATGGTTTGGGCACATAGAGAGGATGGATGACAGTAAATTGGTGAAAGAGATATATAGAGCCAATTAGGAAGGTAATGTTAGTAGAGGACGACCTCGGAGGACACATTTGGATCAAATAGAAAATGTGCTCAAAAAGGCAGGTGTCCGCAGTATGAAGAATAAAAGAGCATGTATGAAAAGATTGATGGATGTAAACGAAGCCAGAGAGGTTTGCCAGGATCGTACAAGGTGGCGATCGATAGTCTCTGCCTACCCCAATGGGAACTAACGGCGTGAGAATATGTATGTATGTATGTATGTTAAAAAGGTAAACTGAATAATAAAATAGTTTGCATGGGTGTCATTTTTTGTAATGTCTTTTTAAATTCCATAACAAGTTAAACTTTACATTCATTGTGTTATTCACTCTTTGCTTTAACATTCGCAAAAGATAAAAAAGGACGACGCTATAAAGTGTCTTCCGTCCAAGATTTCCAGTAACAAAATAATGTAATCAATGTAAAAACAACACTTATTGAGACCGTCATTGCTTCCAACAATTAATAACGATTTAAACTTGATCCGAACAGCCAATTACACCCCTCATGAACTTGAAATAGCGTTTGCGAAGAAAATTAAACGATTGTTTAACTTTACGATTATTGCTCACTCTGCTTAGAACACTGACATTAGGTACCCTGGTATATGTTATAATAATAATAAATTTATTTATTTAGGAAACGAGACCCACGTGTTAATAACAATTTCCTTAGGATATGTAAGTGACTAATTCTATCTTACGCTATGCTACATTATTTTATGTCAAAGAAAAATTTATTACATACCTCGTCAATAACCTAAATATTAATTATCCAATTTAATTTGTAATTGATTAGTTACATTTCGAACTGGATGCATACATTTACTCATGGCTATAAATACCTAGAAAGGGTAGCCAGATCTTTGGAATAAGAAACATATTTGAGTTAGCAAAGGCTTTTGGTTAGGAGTATCCAACCCCTTAATCAATCACTTAAAAAGGCCCAATACCCTTAGTCGCGTCTTACAAACACCTACGGGAAGAAATAGGGTAGTGCTATTCTAGATTTTGATACTATACTACTACCCAAACTCACGCCCATTATTCTTATCGGGGAAGGCAGAGACTATTCATCGCAATTATTCACTATCCTAACAAACCTCTCTTGCTTTCCTCATTTTCAGTATTTTTCTCATATTGTTTCTTTTATTTTACTAAACAAAATACTGATATTTAATTACAACTGTTACAAACACGTATTTTCGTATTTTTCACAACAAACATTGACAACAAGTCGTTGCCGAAAACAGTCGCAGACCTTTGCTAATTAATTAAGCAATAATACACGCTTACATAGTTAATGTTCCAACGAAGCTAAAGTAGACATACCACTCGACAAATAACAGGAAAAACGGAACTTTGTAGAGAAACGGAAACGTGGCATCGTATAAAGAAACCACTTACCTGTGACGTGTAGTGGACGGAAACAAACCGTAAATGATAGTACCGGGCTTCCACTGAAACATTGCCGTAGTAAAGCCACTATAAAAAACTACGCTCTTCCTTGAAAACTCAGTTTCTCGCTAATTAATGGTGAAACCGAGTATGCTGAAACTTTGCACTGGCTTAGCGGTTGCTTTAAAATAATAAACGTGGAATTTAACAGCTAGGTCGTGACGGAATCTTATCTGATCATGTGCACGATGATATTATGATGTGCAATAAGATTTTTCTGTTCTATTCTACGCGTGAGCTGCACAGAGTTACTACAAGAATGTATTTGTAGTTTAGGAGAATAATATATGTAGTTTTAAATATATTGATGAGAGATATTGACGTGTAGTGTCGGTTTAGAATAGCACCACCCCATTTCTTGCGGTGGGTATACGTAAGAGGCGACTAAGGGTATGGGGCTATTAAGGGATGTTTTAGGCGATGCGGTTGGAGACCCACCACCAACAACCTTTATTTTTACTATCTTTTCCCCACTCAAATTTCCAAAAGTGGCTGAGGAATTTCTAATTCTTTAGCTCTGGCTACCCCTTCCTGGGATTTATAGCCGTGAGTATATGTATGTATGTATGTATATTGACTGACATGGCTTTATATTAACTTATTTAGCTAAAAATTTTACATAAAGTTACAAGAACTTTGTATCTGTTTTTTTTCATAATCATTGTGAAGTTAAATCTTATGTCACCTTACACTATAAAAGAAGATCATATTTTGTTTGACCACGAGCACAATTCTCGATGATGGTAATGATGATTTCACATACATACATACATATACTCACGGCTATAAATTCCTTGAAGGGGTAGCCAAAGCTAGGGAATGAGACATCCCTCAGCCACCTTTGGAAGTTGCGTGGGGAAAAGAACCGCATCGCCCAAAAATCCCTTAAAATCCCCAATACCGTTAGTCACCTCTTACGTACACCCGCCGGAAGAAATGGGGTAGTGCTATTCTAAGCCGACACTACACAGCAATACAAAGATAAGTGGTCGAGTGGATCGATCTGGAGGTTGCAGGTTCGATCCTCGCTGAGAGCTGATTGTTCCATAATCTTCGATGTGATTAATATTTGTACCGATAATATTAAATATATCGTAACGTTAGTATCCCATAATACAAGTTTAACTTAATTTGGGGCTAACTTATATGTGTATATGTCCGTATGTCCGTATAAGATTGTAATCCGATCAACAGATAGCGATTGGAGATATGGTATATAAATTGATGAGAAAAACTAAAACTGTAGATGCGTTGCTGTTGACTTTACCTAAACAGCGACATTGCACTATGTTTTCTACTGTACACCGTCTGTAGGTATTTGTATGCAACAAAAATTGAATCACATAGCAAAAATATATTCAGTGCAGGTGCAGTGCTCTATTCCAATATAACACAAAGCAATTTGAGTTAACAATGCCGCTGACAAAGACTGAGAACATAGTCCAAATTATAATTGGGTTATCTAGTAGTCAATAAAACAGCTATTTTTGTAATACAATACAAAACAATATAGTTTCGATAACGAGACATACCAATTGTTTAAAAAAGATAAAAAGAATCATTTGAACATATATTTCATACATATATATACTCACGGCTATAAATCCCTAGATGGGGTAGTCAGAGCTAAGGAATTAGAAATTCCACAGCCACTTTTGGAAAGATAAGTGGGGAAAAGATGGTAAAAAAAGGTTGTTGGTGATGGGTCTCCAACCGTATCGCCCAAAAATCCCTTAAAAGCCCCAATACCGTTAGCCGCCTCTTACGCTCATCCGCCGGAAGAAATGGGGTAGTGCTATTCTAAGCCGACACTACACAGCAATTTATTCGATTTTACATTGATAAGTATTCATTTTATTAGATACAGTGCCCTATATTAAAGTTAATTTTATTTATAGTAGCTATCAAATATTTAAATAAAAAAATTGAAACATATCTCCTAAGACTTATTGTGAAGGTTATTTATAATTGTGATCTGTAAATTATATTTTAACTTTATATTTAAAAAAGTTTTTACTATAAATGATTTATAAATTGAATATACAATTACCCATCTAATTAACCTGAAGTGTATTTTGTTTAAATACTTATTAACATAAAGTATTATAAGAAAAACGTATCAAGGCAGAAATATAATGAACCACTTCGCCTGAAGATGGTTCATATTTGCATACTAATTGATTCTTATAAATCTGAAGAAAACTGTTGTCTAGAGTCTTCTCGGTATTGGAATGTTTATGCATTGTTTCAGTCTGGTTGTTTTTAATTTATATATTTTTCTCTTGTACTAATTGACGCGCACTAGGCATTTGTTTTCAAGGATGAGATATTGCCATCACTTATGAAACATACTTCCAAATGTAGCTAAGTTTCTAGCTCTTAAGCTCTGACTTCCCCTTTTTGGGATTTATAGCCGTGAGTATATGTATGTATGTGGTAAAAAAAAACCCCGATGTGAGAAAAATGTACAGGAATAATATGATTAGCGTGAGCACAGCGAGCTCAGCCATTAAAACTTTTTCAAATACAATCATACTACTTACAACAACAATTGAAATATCAATGAAAAACATTTTAAATTAAAAAAGAACTTTGATGTTAAAAGTTTTATTCCTTAAGAGAAAGATATAAACTTTTTTGATGATTGCGAAAACACGAACAATTACAACGTTAAAATCACGAGGACACCGCTGGACGGTCGGACTTTCAAGATAAGAATACTTTGGTCGCAACTTTAGATCTTTTGCGTAAACAGCTAAACCGAAATTTGTTTCTTTTCATTCAGAGTTTTTCATTCATTAAGAAACAAACATATAACAGGAACCGAACCTAAAATGGTAGAGAAAACTTCAGAATTCTGAATTCTTAAACTACTATTGGAAGTTTGGTGAGGAAAGATAGTGTAATCAAACATGGAAATGAGTTGCATTGTTATAAAAGGCGATTCTGATAACTGTTTTTTGAAGTTATTTTTGGGAGTGTGGCTGGAATCCCCTATCACCCATCACCTAAAATCTTTATCTTACGATCGTTTCTCAACTCAATTTTCAAATATGACTGAGGAATTTCTAATCCTGAAGCTCTAGCTACCTTTTCTTTGGGAAAACTCCCTCAAAACCCTCTCCTAAAGTATATCTATAGTCAAACAAAAGACACTGCACTACCACAGACCATGTCATTCCTCAAAATATGGTGGACTTTCTTTCAGGATTAAGCAGTAAAACTTCCGCATTGAGAAACGCAAGAAAATATAATTTCGACTATTCCAAACACGTATGTTCGTTCTTATCCTACATTAATACGCGCACAATAAAATGAAATTGTGTCCTTTCAGTTTATTTATAACTCTTGACTTTGAGGCGTGAATTGAATATAAGAGCTTAATATATTTGTTGTGTCTGTTTATTTTTCTGTTCATAGTTGGCTTAGAATGACTTAAGTCCACTTTCAGAGGATATTTTCTTTTTTTTTTGTTTTTGGGCGTTGTGGATAGAAGAATGTCGTATCTGTAATTTTACTGTTAATCTACTGAATAAGCAGAAATGGCGTGGAGTCAAAAGCTCTGGCTAACTCTGTTGTGTGATCTATGACCGTAAGGGTGTAAGTATACTCGTAGGCTAATATAGTATTTGATTGATCACGGTATCATTGATCAGTTATACATAAACATGTCTTATTTAGTAATATAATAATAAATTACGTCTAAATAAATGGTTTTAATGGTTTTAAAATATACTAGGTAATTGGCGATCAGAAGCCTCCCAAGCCTAATGGAAACTTATAGCGTAAATATGTGTACAAAACTATCACAAATATAAAGCCAATCTGTATAGAGCACTGAGCTCGCCGGGCCGCCGACATATGTCTTTTTGTCGGAGCGGTCTAGTTTTCATACATAGGTAAGTCATATTTCATACAACACAAGCCGCCGGGTTGTGTCGCCGGGCAATGTCGGTGGCTTTGAAGCCTTAGTGTCTATTGCGCTTCATAATTGCTACGATAGTAATAGGGAACGAAACGTATTGAAGTCTTCTGCCAATTACGAATTCATCTTAATTTTCGATTTGAATACTTTAACCATTGGTCACGGTGCAAAAATAACTGCTTAAAACATCTCTTTGACCTAAGGTATGTAATATTCCGTCCAAATAGTACATACCGGATATATAGGCTGAGTTTGAAATACAGCCTTTTTGATTTCATTGCTCTTGTATCTCAGTATAATATGAATGAAATTGCCTTTGCGGATATAATATTACATTAAACTACATCCTTCTAAATACTAGTAGTAATTAGCCTTTCCTATTATCTTATCTTAAACGTACCTAATTACTAGGATAGTTAATAGCCGTCAGCCATGTTGGAAAGCGTGCCATTTGTCCCACAAATAGCACCCGTTACGGCCTACAGCCACCGGCAAATGATTATGACTCTACGATTAGTTTACTAATCTTTTATTCTAAGCCGTGTAGTGCCGGCTTAGAATGTCGCTACCCCTTTTCTACCCACGGGTGTTGTAATTAAGGGTATGGGGCTTTTAAAGTGGTGGACACTTTATTTACACCATCTTTTCCCCTATCGACGTTCGAATGTGGCTGAGGGGTTTCTAGCTCTGAAGCTCTGGCTACCCCTTTTGGGATTTGTGGCCGTGAGTTTATGTATGTATGATTAGTTTACGAAGGTCCATTGCGGGCTTTCATTTCAAACCCATATATTACTTTTTATATGCAAGTACGAACATTTACAATGGAAATAGCCTTTTCATATTTTTTCCGCAAATATTGAAATATTTTCGTTTTGTATACTGATGTTTGTTGAACGTTTGTATCCATGCTATTGGAAATAATTCGGCAAAGTTTGATTTGTATGAATAAGAGCTACGTGAAAAAGGTTCAGTGGATTTTTCGTTTGATATGTTTTTGATATTATAACTGGTATTACTACTTTTGTAAGGGTTCAGTTAACATGTTACATAAGTGTAATATTGTGTATTTTTGGAGTTACATCTATTTTTATTTAATAGTCTTGACCTAGTCATATTTAACTTTCTTACTTAAAGTTTATTGCTTCCTTGTACTAAATTATATTTTTTCCTCCGGGGACAAATATTATAGAAGAAAAAAACGCCCTTAAGCTTTTCTGCTATCCTTTAAAATTTGTCGGGATTTTTAAACACGCTCTTATATAATTGATATACCAATACAAATTTTCAAAGTAATTTTTTTGCCAAATGATCTTAAAATTCCAATTTACTTTACAATGCAATTAAACAATATCTCAACTACTAATTTTAATGTTTGCTAGCTATTATAAACACCATCGACAAACAAATCAGATACACTCAACAATCCACAATTAAAACGCTACTAAATAAAACCTGCCATTCTTTAGCATAAAGAAAATAAGTCAGCCATATTGTATTTGGCAGCAGCGACTCCGTCACCAAACGAGCGCGATTTCATTTATCAGTGTCACTTTCCTCTAATAACACGAGCAATCATTTATCACACGCTATCGCACGCTATTGGATCCGAATGTATTGTGTTGCTAAGGAATTGGTTACATATTAGGTATTAAGGTGCCATTTTATTGGAAAGTTAGACTAGTTTTTTAACTTAATTCGGAGGAACTATTTGAAATAAGAAATAAGAAATAAAAAACATGAATTTAAATAATAAGCATATGGTTCTGTTCAATTATCAGTATTACTTTCTCCTAATACACGAGCAATCATTTATCGCACGCTATCGCACGCTATTGGATCCGAATGTATTGTGTTGCTAAGCAATTGGTTATATATTAGCTGTTAAGGTAGCAATTTGTTGGGAAGTGGGACTAGTTTTTAAACTTGCTGCGAAGGAACTATTTGAAATGAAGGATAAGAGATATCGAATTTGGAAAATAAACCTATATTTTTATATTCTAGTTGCGGTGTTTAATCATCATTAATATTTTAATGAATTCTTAGTTAATGTTCAATAATATTTGTTGGTTTACTGAGAATATTTAAGAAAATCTTTAACAGCTTATTAGTTTTTGCCATTATTTATTTTTGCAGTTTTTTAATAAAATATCGGAAATAATAGGTTTCTTTAGTATAATATCGTAATAATTTCATTTGAGATCACAAATTCGTGAAAAGTTTTGCAATTAGCAACATAATTATCAAAAATTTCGCTATATTTGCATGTCGCTACGTGATATTTTCGATTGATGACGTCATAAAGTACAAAAGTTGTACAATCTTTAAAAAATCATAACTTTACAATTACTCATTTTAAATGTAAAATATTTAAATAAGTTATTTTTTTTCTTGTTTGCTATCGAATAAAAATATTTAATAAATACCAAAAAAAAACTTTGCATACCGAATTAATGTTGGTATGATACTACTCATGTGGTGTTATAACCAAAGGGCTGACAGGTTGTTAACTGGTGAAAAGAATACAAGATTTATTTTGTCATTATAAACATAAACGTAAAAATTTTTGTTTTTCTTTGTATCACCACCTTAAATTATTCATAGATTTTTTTAAGTCGACTTATAACAAGAATTTAAAATCTAAGCTGATATTCCATCATTTTGAAAATCCTGCTCACCTGTTTTTGTGGTTTCTGCTGCATATTTTTCATACGTGAACACGTAATAACAAATTACGTATCTTTTGTATATATTATTTCGTATAAAAACTACCTTTCCTTTTCAGCCAATTACATCGATTTATCTTCGTATATCTGAAAATAAAGGTTTAGTTTTGAATATCCCTTAGCCGTACCTCATGTGATAAGATAAATGCTCCGTTATTTTATTCCCGGCGCTCCTACATATTTATTACTGCATTAATTTTGGAAGTAGATATTACTGTGGAAATTTACTTATCATCGTAATAAAATAAAAAAGTAAATGATGTTACTGCTACATTTTTACTCAGCTCAACGCTCAAGCAGTGAACCCTCGTAGGCGTGGCAGACTTACTAAAATGGCAACTGTCGTATATAGTACCATATGTATTTTTGTATGATGTATTTCTGTTGCCACTTTAACAGCAAATACAAGAAAACGCAATATAATAAATAATTTTAGGGAGCAACCAAACATATGAAAAGATGTGAGTGAGCCAGCACGCACTTCGATAGTAATAAAATAAATTAATTTTAAGCGGCGTGTAGTGCCGGCTTAGAATGTTGCTACCCCTTTCTACCCACGGGTGACGTAAGAGGCGACTAAGGGTATTGGGGCTTTTTATTGGATTTTTGGGTGACGTGGTTGGAGACCCATCACCAAAAACCTTTATTTTACCGCCTTTTCCCCACTCAACTTCCAAAAGTGGCAGAGGAATTTATAATTCCTTGGCTCTGGCTACCCCTTCTAGGGAATTATAGCCGTGAGTATATGTATGTATGTAATTTAAAGCAAAAATACTTAATTTAATACCAACAAAGTTCCCAGTATAAAACAGCGTATAAATAAGTTTAGCAATTAGCAAATTAAAATTCACGCAAACACTTTAAAGGTTCTACTAAAATTACTCATAAAACCCTAAATCTGAATAGAAAATCCAATCAAATTATCAATCCAAGCATTTTCCACTAAACGCATCCAACCTGCCGATTTCATCTACACAATGATATAATACCTATTCTGCTATCTAAATCACGCACACAATCCGTAGAATGTTTCCATTACAGGCAGATGTACTCACTGAAGCAAGCATAATGCTATAATACTAGAGCTTAAGTGTCGATTCGATAGAGCGTGTGAGTGGAATCGGACCCGCGAAGACGTATAGAATAGTTATTTATACGATTGCTCCGTGGTCGTGATAACCTTGTAATTGAAGTTAGCTTTGGTAAATTGGAGTCTTTGCACTGAACACTTCCAATTGAGTTGGCTATCAATTCTTTATGAAGATAGAAAAATATATTATTTTAAAAGTTGTTTTTACCTACTACCCACCTCTTTATCTTAAAAAGAGGTAGCCAGAGCTTACGAATCAAAAACACAATAGCAAATTTACAAATAGAGGGTAAATATTGAAAGATGAAGGTAAAAAGATATTGGTTGACGACGGTACCTCAGTCCCGTGACCCAATAATCACAAAGAATCCCCAAAACCTAAAGTTGATTTGTATTTCACCACGGGAAGAAATAAATTAGTGTTATTTAAGGTTCTCTTTGCCGTGTAGTGCCGGCTTAGAATGTCACTTCCCACGGGTGTCGTAAAGGGCGACTAAGGGTCTTTTTTAAGTTTTATTTCTACCATCTTGTCCCTTATCAACTTCTAAATGTGGCTGAGGAGATCTAGCTCTGAAGCTTTAGCTAGCCCTTTTTGGGATTCATGGCCGTAAGTATATGTATGTATGTAGTACGTAATTTGAGATAAACAACATAAGATATTATTATAGATATCAATAAACTTAGTTAAATGATAGTTGTAACTCAAAATGTCCTCACCGAGAACCTTGAATGGGGATAAAGTGTCACACATACCTAGTTTGGTCGGATTGGCTGATTTTAACAACAACTTTTCTGAGATTCAGTTCAACAAATGTTTTATTATGGGATACGGGAGGGATTCAAAGCGACGGAGCAACAGAGGAAGTATTAATGTCTTTATAATACCACATACATACAAATACTGTATATTAGTATATTAAGCGTGTATTGTCGGTTTAGCATAGCACTACCCCGTTTCTACCGATAGATGTACGTACGAGGCGACTAACGGTATTGGGGCTACATACATACATACATATACTCACGGTTATAAATCCCTAGAAGGGGTAGCCAGAGCTAAGGAGTCAGAAATTCCTCGGCCACTTTTGGAGGTTGAGTGGGGAAAAGATAGTAAAATAAAGGTTGTTGGTGATGGATCTCCAACCGCATCGCCTGAAAATCCCTGAAAAATCCTTAATACCCATAGTCGCCTCTTGCGTAACGCGAATAGAAATGGGATAGTGCTATCCTAAGCCGACACTATACAGCATAATAGCATAACAGCTTTATAATACCATGTAATAAATATTACATATGCGTCAAATTTCCATACCATAAAATATATAAGTAAAGTGATCTTTAAGCCGATTTTTTCCTTATATTTTTAATCATCAACACTCATACAAGTAACAATATATTTCATTTTATTCAAATCCTATAAGAAGTTAAATTTAAACCTATACAAAATAATCCCAAACAACAATCCACGATATCTACAAAGGTTTTAAAACTGTACAAGACTACACTGTAAAGCAATTCTAATTGGTTAATTCTCTGTGCATATTTTAAAAAAGGCGCTCATAAAATTTACTTAAACCTAACAAAGTAGTACTTTTGCATAAGCTTAAATAAACAAAGAAGGCTATTAGCTTAGTTATCTCTCTCAGGTACACAAGCGGGGCGTGGTCCGTAACCATTTGCAAACTGTACAATATTCATGCGAGCCAGTGTAAGCGGCCAACAATGATGGTAATATTACGTCGAGGGTACACAGTGTCATGTAATACGCGGTGTCATCGTTTGGTGCGTTCTGAGTTTGAATAGTGCTTGGGACGTTAGAGTTGGCCGGAAAATGACAGTTGAATAAATGATTTCCCGCGTAAACGTAGTTATTTGTAATGGAGAAATTTTTTAAAAGTTGAAGCCAAGAAAATGTTTTAGGGTATTTATTTTTAACATACATACATACATATACTCACGGTTATAAATCCCTGAACGGGGTAGCCAGAGCTTTGGAACGATAAATTCCTCAGCCACTTTTGGAAGTTGATTGGGGAAAAGATGATAATAATAAACGTTTTTGGTGACGGGTCTCCAACCACATCGCCCAAAAATCACTTAAAAAGCCCCTATACCCTTAGTCGCCTCTTACGATCACCCACGGGTAGAAATGGGGTAGTGTTATTCTAAGCCGACACTACACGACAATACTTTATTTTTAATTAATTGAAAAAACACAATAGCGGTAGTGAATATCCGTTATATACTTGTCAGAATCGTAGAGTTTTTCATCCAATTGTTGTCAGCCGGTAACATGTATTTTATTCATTTAACATGTTTAACATGGGAAGCCAGTAGCCAGTAGCCTTATCCACTTTTGAAAGTTGAATGTGGAAAGTTTGTAAAATAAGAGATGTCTCCAGTCGAAAAAATCACTAAAAAGCCCTCAAGACTATATTTTGTCTCAACTACCGCAATTATAGCTATTCTGAACCGATACTACTCAACTATATAACATTTGTATGTTTGATTTCACCTGTGGCTGTAACTTTTCCACAATTTGTGGACTAACTTATATTGATTCAGGCAAAACTTCGAGCTAGTTACGAGAGTGTACTCATACAATAACTTAGTTCTTTAAGCAATATTATTACTTA
Organism: Bedellia somnulentella; assembly: GCA_963576735.1. Lineage (NCBI taxonomy): Eukaryota > Metazoa > Arthropoda > Insecta > Lepidoptera > Bedelliidae > Bedellia > Bedellia somnulentella. The sequence goes on along the minus strand of OY755175.1, from coordinate 19,142,474 downwards.
ATGAGCATCCAGGGAGATACTTCTTCAAGTGGGAGTTTAATTAAGTTAAAAGTGTATTCATGAATCAATAAACTTCGGTTTGTTATATTGGCATCAGAAACTTATATGTGCTGTTATAACTATTATATCACGTCTAGTGCTGGCTTAGAATGTTACTACCCCTTTCTTTCCACGGGTATCGAAGAGGCGACTAAGGGTATGGGGATTCTTTAGGTGGTTTTGTGGCGATGCGGTTGGAGACCCATCACCAACGATACTTTATTTCTACTATCTTTTCCCCCCATCAACTTCCAAATGTGGCTGATGAGTTTAGTCTAGCTCTTAAGCTTTGGCTTCCCTTTTTTGGAGTTTGTGGCCGCACCCCCATGAAAAGAAACGGGGTAGTGATATTCTATCAAAGTGAACACTGCATTAAACTGTTAAGCATTTATAAGTACAAACTGCATATTGGTATTAAATCGCTCTTATTGATACTGTGAAGGGTTATATGTCAATCGACAAATCGATTAAACATGACGCGCTTTTATATAGACTGAGGTCGCTTAGTAATCGGTTCACATGTGCATATATATCAAGTCAAATACATCTGGGGCACGGCAGTGCCCCTGCCAAGTCGAGCGCGAAGCAAACACTGCCGTACCACCCTTTTCTGGAACGGTTTCGCCGCATTTTGAGGGCCACATTCGAGAACCTCTGGATAGGATTAAAACGCTAAAATTTTCGTCACCTAGAATTCGTAGTCACACACTTGAAATCCAAAATTTTAAGTCGGTAGATCAATTAATTCAGAAGTTAAGCTAATGCAAAGTTTCGCATTTTCGACACTGACTGACTGACTCATGATCATCAAATAGAACTAGTATTTCCCAAAGGCCTAGCAACAAATATAATAATAACATTCATTGATTTTAAAAAACTGATTCAGACAATTATTGTTGGCATACTTTCTGCACTAGTAAACTTCTACCTATTTCCGCGTAAGTTTTTTTAAATTGTCCTTATTTATTTACAAAAGCAAAATACAAAACACATTCCACGGAATATAGTGGTAAAGTCAGCAAATGTTTTACACAAAACGCCAGAGACCAACAAATAAATGATGACACATAAAAAGAATTGCTTCAAAAATCCTTTCACAGTCCGCAGTGCAGTGAAATAACCAAAGATTGAATAGGCTATAAAACTAAGTCCACTCTCCATAAAGCAGGTCTGATTTCCGGGAACTGGGATACATCGAGTATTTTTCGGAAGCCGAACTATTATAGGAAAGTACGGGTCTAGAACACTTTTATTTATAATCAAACAAAACTGTGAGCGAATCAACACGATTGTGAACCGGGTACTGGTCAAATAAAAGCAAAATGGAAAACGCCCGAGGCGCTCTGATGTTTTTTGTGTCGGGCAGTTGTGTTAACACTCGAGATAGTATTTGTATTATTATCTTAAGAATGGAATTGTATGGTTTTCATATTTTTTCAGAGATATCTATTTTATGATGCATAAGTTAAAATTTTGCTTTAACTAATACCTTCCATAGTTTTAATAATACATTTACGACGGGTTAAAGTATACAGAGTAGAAAACTCAGTCTGTAGATATATTGAACTAAAGAAATATTGATAATGGTATCCCTTGAAAGTTATATACATGCATTTACACCCGGCTATAAATCCCTAAAAGGGGTACCCAGAGCTACAAAATAACAAATTCCTCAACCATTGTTGGAAGTTGAGTTGGGAAAAGGTTTTTCGTTATGGGTTTCAAACCGCATCACCCAAAATCACTTTAAAAAGGTAAATAGTCTTAGTTGCCTTTTACGAACGATAGAAATAGGGTAGTGCTATTCGAACCGACACTACAGAGATATTTACATACATACATATATACATATACTCACGGCTATAAATCCCTAGAAGGGGTAGCCAGAGCTAAGGAATTCGAAATTCCTCAGCCACGTTTGGAAAGTTGAGTGGGAAAAAGATGGTAAAATAAAGGTTGTTGGTGATGAGTCTCCAACCGCATCGCCCAAAAATCCCTTAAAAGCCCCGATACCGTTAGTCGCCTCTTACGTACACCCACCGGAAGAAATGGGGTAGTGCTATTCAAATCGACACTACAGAGATATTTATAATCACTTAATTAAAACTACAATCTTCGAAAAGTCACTAACATACACGATTTAATTCATTTCATACGATAAAAACGCTCATCCTATCCTCTTAATCCTCAGGGTTGGGTTTTCCATGTCAAATGTAGGGTGACATTTCCCACACAATAGTTTGAGACCGTGGTTTTATTGTGTTTGTTTGGATTTGTATTGTAATCCGAATGGATTTCGGAATATAATTGCTACCACCGAAATATATTGTAGTAATAACATTACCGTTCGTCTATCTAAAAAAGGTTGACATGATGAATCAGATACAGAAACTTATTTTATGTCCGGCTTAGAATCACACTACCTTATATTTTGCTTAATCATAAGTGACCGAATATACTTATATTGGTTATTATTAAATTACTTTACTATTTCAATTTAAAATCAAAACTGAAAGTTTCGTTTTGTTTAAAAACCACTAAAAACAGTCGAATATATTTTACTGATAAAAAAACGAGTATGTCTTTTATTGCAGTTTCGAATTGCAAAAATAGATGAGCAACTAACTTTTTTTTTTTACAAATATTTGCGGCGTTTTGGTATAAAGTCATATGACTCGGTGGTCAGCTGCCGAACTGTCTACTGCTCGACAATGACTCGTGTTGAGTCGAAACGCGTCGCATGTTTGTGGTTGCCTGTGGTTTTCGCTTGCGGGTGTGTGTGTGGTGCATTGTCTGCTTTTCGATTTCTTGTAAGTGGGAGGGCGGACGGTGCACAGTGCATGTTGGATGAAGCCTGCAGGTATTTAGCGGAATTTAGCGAAGAAATTTATGAATATTAGTATTGCTATGGATTTCCGCAAAGTAACGCCTGATTCAATCCTTCCATTTGGCAGACGACGAGTGATCTGCTATCACTTGAGATGCAGAGTACTCACTTTTCGTCTAGACTAAACCGTTTTCGCGAAGACTTGAGTCAAATAAAGCCTTTGTTTTTGAGAACTGATTCTAGAGAAAAATAAATAAACGCAAATATTTATTTACTCAAGTCTTCAGTTTCTAACGATTCCATTTGTATTTATTCTATTTATATTATCGCGCAAAGTTAAATCTTTACTTGATTGACTTGAAGACATTAAATAAACTATGCTTTGTAGCGTCAGGTTAGAATAGCACTACCTCATTTCTTCCCATGGGTGATCGTAAGAGGCGATTAAGGGTATCGGGGCTTTAAAGTGATTTTTGGGCGATGTGGTTGGATACCTATCACCAAAACATTTATTTTACAATCTTTTCCCCACTGAACTTCCAAAAGTGGCTGAAGAATTATCCTATTCTAAAGCTCTGGCTACCCCTTTTAGAAATTTCTAGCCATGAGTATATATGTATGTATATTAAGTAGTTGTCTGATCGAAATTTAACGAAAAACAGACACATTTGAATATGCCATAATAGTATCTGCTGGAAACAGTTTTCATATAATGAATAATACGCAATGAATAATTTCAACTAGGTATACTTCAGCCGTTTTTTCTTATGAGGTTTAGCACGCCTTTCGATTGCTTTTGGGTACGATTCTGCGCCCTCATTTCACCATTGTATACATTAATTTTTATTTTTTGGTCAAAACTGCACTTTTTTTCTATTTCTATTTTACAGTCATTTACCCTGCTAAAAGTGGTCTATAGGGCTAATAAGGAAGGTAATTGGAGAAGGAACACACTTGGATCAAATCGAGAGTGTGCTCAAAAAGGCGGGCTCAAAAAAAGTGTATGAAGAATAAAAGACCAAGTATGAAAAGATTGATGGATATAAACAAAGCAAGAGAAATTTGCCAGGATCGTACAAAGTTGCGATCGATAGTCTCTGCCTACCCAAATGGGAAATTATGGCGTGAGTATATGTATGTGACCAGAGGTTAGAATTATTCCAATTAGGAACTAATAAATCATTATAGAACCTCTAGTAAACAAAACATATAAGTTATGTCTAGAACACTTACGCCCGATTTCTGAATTGAGTATTCAAGCTGTTATTTGTTAAGATTTCAATGCGACAGAACGATACTTAAGTCGTTCTCAGCTGGAATACTCAATTCAGAAATCGGGCGTTAGATCTCGAATGTTCGCCGCCGCACCGCGACTTGGCTACTTAAAAGTGACTTCAACAACTCTAACGAACGTCTTATTACGTTTCAAAAGTAATCTATAAGTTTTAACAATCACTTGAGGAAAGTTCTGTGACTCGACTTCCAATTACATACGATAGAAAAGACTGCTTTGATTTTAATTGATTTCCGACTTGGCGGTCATGGGTTTTCACTTGCATAATAACTTTTGTCTAATAAATAATTTTACATACATATATATACTGACGGCTATAAATCCCTAGAAGAGGTAGCCAGAGCTGAGAAATTATAAATTCCTCAGCCACTTTTGGAAGTTGAGTGGGGAAAAGATGGTAAAAATAAAGGTTTTTGGTGATTGGTCTCCAACCGCATCGCCCAAAAATCCCTTAAAAGCCCGAATACCGTTAGTCGCCTCTTACGTACACCCACCGGAAGAAATAGGGTAGTGCTATCCTAAGCCGACACTACACAGCAATTAAATACATACATATACTGACGGCTATAAATCTCTCGAAGAGGTAGCCAGAGTTTCATAATAATATATTCCTCAACCACTTTTGGAATTAGAGTAAAGAAAAGTTTTAACATAACATTTGTTGGTGGTGGGTCTCCAACCGCATCACTAAACAATCATTTAAGAAGGCCCAATACCCTTAGTCGCCTTTTACGAACACTTACGGGTTGAATTGCTATTCTAAAGAGCTTATTCCATTTGTCTGAATGAAGACGTCTGAAAGCCACAGAATCTGAATTCAGACTAGTGGAATAACGCTAGAACTGAAACTTGTGTAGTGGAATAACAAGCGTCTGCGGCAATAACTTCGAAGGACGTCTGAATTCAGCAACGACAAAGTGTAATGGAATAAGCTCTTAAGCCTACACTACACAGTAAAACCGTCACTACACAATAAATAAAATAATTTTATTTTTAAAATAGTAGTGCTTAGCTTAACGTGAAGGTTAAAAATTCTTTTTTATTGAATTAAAGGTAAATAATGTATTCCTGTATAAAAAGGGCACCCTAATTCATCAATATTAAGGTAATTAAAGTAAATTTTTTCTAGTATATTGTCACATTTTCAACACTATTTCTAGAATATTTCTATGTTAATCCTCTTTTTATTTATATACACGCGTGTACATTTGGAAATCGATATCATTCATAGTCTTTTCAGATAATCACTAAGCCAGACCCCTAAAAAGGGTACCTAATGTTTTGTTTATATCTCATAGTGTAATTCATTTGAGCAAAATAATCCCTATACACCGACTATACCAAAACAGGAAGACATAATATTCAGCATACTTCTCAAAGGCTAAGAGAGGACAAGTTATTTTACTAAACTAACTTTACGAGCAAGCAGAGACCACAAAATCAGCGAGTGGTGAGCGCAATATACATTGTAGAGAACGCAGTAAGTACAAAAACAAACAAGTGGAAAGTTCTCGTGGTAAAGTGCGGTCTACTATTGACAAATGCAACAACATCCAACTCTACACTAGCCACAATGTTTGCCTACAGCAATTACTCTTGAGTTTATGCAAATGTTAAAGTTTTAAGCAGATACTATTGTGAATTTCAATAATACTGGTTCAGATTCAAATGTTCGGAAAATTTGATGGGAAACTATTAAACATCACAGCATATCTAGTACGGGCGACTTTTTAACTACATATCGCGTGGTATGAAACAGCCATCTCTTTCGAACTTACTTAGTATCGTATACTGTCATCTCATTCTAACTGATATCGAGACGATAAAAAAGCGCTCGTTCTGGATGAAACGCAATAAGTATATAATTATATTTTCCTTTCTCCGTGATGTCACAGTATTAAGAGTAGAAATAAAGATGAAATATTATGGTTTGTGATATAGATAGTTTCATTCAAGATGTCAAGATAAATATTACTGGTATGCGAACTTGACACATGGCACCTTGCCAAGTCTGAAAAAGAAAAAATACGGGACGGAGTGAATATTTTTTGAACTCATTTTGACCGATAAAAATACTAATACTTACATACTTCGGCGTTATGACTTTAATATATTAACTTCTAAGACTAAAATTTTGGGTATTTTGTCGGTTTAAAACATAATCAATAGAAGTAGGGAACTTAAATAACTAAAACGAAAGTTTGGTTTCCTCCACAAAAAAGGGTTTGATTTACAGTTAATATTTCGTTTACAATATCGTCTCCCGAATAATAAGTAGCTTGCTTTCTTGATTAATCAATGGATGGATTGAATTTAATGACATTAGAAAGCCATAATTACCACTTAAATAAATGTATGTAAATGTTTAATTAATTGTATGTAACAATTTAATTGTTGGTGTTGTGTTTGTGTTGTTGTTTGCGGTGTTTGTGTTGTTGTTTGCGGTGTTTGTGTTGAAATGTAAAAAGTAAAATGATTCAATTTTACTTTTTACGTTCTATTGTATTTTTCTTGCTCATCTGTGCAACGAATAAATGTCTCTTTTTCTTTCTTTCTTACATTTTGTTAAGTTATCAATAAAATGGATTAAAGTTAATTCATCTCATCGCTAAACTTTATAAACTGTGTTTGTACCCAAATTTTTTTTACGACGATTCCAACCTTACAGTACAAAGATACACAACTTTAACGTTCACATCGTATATCCCCGAAGGGGTCGGCAGAGGTACTAATACTTCTAAACATCACGTGACATTGTTACCCGGTGTACTCAACTCACGTAACAGGGGGCATGCCTATCGCCGTTTTATACGAGGACACTGTCACATGACAAATTACAACTTAGCCGTATGGGTTTCCTCACGATTTTTCCGTCACCGTTAATAACCATGATAAATTAACCACACATATTACATACATTAGAAAAGACAAATTGGTGTAGACCCCACTGTCTGTATTGGCGGGCGGTCGTTCTACCTATTGAACTATCACGACTGTTTTTCTCCATTTTTATAATAGTTTCATATTAATAAATCTCTGTTAAAGAATGACTTCTACCGGTGAAGTGACAAATCGATCTTATGCTAAGCTGAGCAACGCTAAAAGTTAACTAAGGGCCAGCGCTGACTGCCGGCATGGCATGGCAAAGGATTTCGGTACAGATATAGCATTTTTAATCTTATTACCATGAGTATAGAATTCATTTTACTTCATTTTGACGACGTTCTGTCCTACCGCGGCCTCCCTATGCATCGTTGTGTCAAAATGAATTCTATATGCATGGTAATAAGATTAAAAATGCTATATCTGTATCGAAATCCTTTGCCATGCCATGCCGGCAGTCAGCGCCGGCCCTAACCGATAGCTTTGCTCAATAGCTCGGATTGATTCGCATACAAAAGAAAGTTCGTAACTTATAGTACGAAAGTTATAGTTTGTTATCTAGATTGGCTAATACCAAATCGCCATTGTTGCGTGAGGTTTCCTGTTAAAAAATACATAACATAACATAACATAAACGTTCACGCCGAATATCCCCGAAGGGGTTGGCAGAGGTACTAATACTTCCGAACATCACGTGACTTTGTCAACTGGTGTTCAGAGTACCCACGTTTTGCATGGACAGTGTACTCACGTGATAGGGGGCAGGCCTATCGCCGTTTTGTACGAATACACTGTCGCATGACTAAGTACAACTCAGCCATGTGGGTTTCCTCACGATGTTTTCCCTCACCGTTAACAAAAAATACATACATACATATATTCATGGCTATGAATCCCTAGAGGGGAATTAAAAAATCCTCAGCCACTTTTAGAAGTTGCATGAGGAAAACGCGATTAAAAAAAGGTTTTTGGTGATTGGTCGCCAACCACATCGCCCAATAATCACTTAAAAGACCTTAGAAATATATTTTATATTAATTGATATATTTATATTTACACAATACATCCGTATTTTTTTGTGGTAACCACACACCTATCATACAGGCCGCGGGTTCAAATCCCAAGTTGGGCCTACACCAATGTGTCTTTATTAAACTCATATCTGTGGTTAATTTATCACGGTTATTAACGGTGAGGGAAATTATCGTGAGGGAACATACATTGCTAAGTTGTCACACACATACTGTTACGTGACAGACTATTTGTAAAAAAGACGATAGGCTTGCTGCCCATCACGTGAATACACTATCACGTCACTTGTTGTTCAGAAGTATTAGTACCTCTGCAACCCTTTCGGGGGGTTTGTGTGAGTCGAGTGATCTCACGACCATTGTTTCAACTATCTTGTCGTTTTCAATATTGTGCAAAAAGGAGCAAAACAATAAAGTTCGTTTCATTCAGAATTCAATAATATAATTCTAGAGCGATTCAATAATCCCATATGAAATCCATATTAGCACATTTACGTTCTGCAGGCTAGTAATGAGTCAATTAAACAAATTAGTTATTATCCATATAATTCTCATTCATTCATTTGATATTGATTTTGGTTTTGTATTTGATGAATGAACTGCGTTAGGCATTTTAAAAAGCCGTTAGAGTTGTATTATAAAGTTTTAACTATGTGTTGTAGATAATATAAGCCCGCTTGATATAGAAATATTACTTACGTGTAATCTCAAAATTACGTTACATTTTTATGTCTTTTATGTCTTAGTACCAACTGTGATAGCCCAGTGGGTAGAACACTCGGTTATCGTGCAAACGACTAGTGTTCAAATCCTGGGTCGGGCCTACACCAATTTGTCTTTTCTAAAGACATATGTGTGGTTAATTTATCATGGTTGTTAACGGTGAGGGAAAACATCGTGAGGAAACCCACATGGCTGAGTTGTACTTAGTCATGTGACAGTGTATTCGTACAAAACGGCGATAGGCCTGCCCCCTATCACGTGAGTACACTGTCCATGCAAAACGTGGGTACTCTGAACACCAGGTGACAAAGTCACGTGATGTTCAGAAGTATTAGTACCTCTGCCAACCCCTTCGGGGATATTCGGCGTGAACGTTTATGTTTTTATTAAATGTAATAAAAAATCCCAAGTCTGTTTAGATATTTCCTGTTTCACATATAAGATCAATGTATTCCACGCCCAGTTAAACTAACTGCAAATGATTATCAATCACCATTTCCCGCCTGTAGATCACAATGGCGCCTTGCATTACGTACGCCACGTTGCAACCGTAACAGTGTGTGTTGTATCTAGCTCGCATCAAACAGTGGCTGACGTAATTGTTTGCAACAGCCTATCTAGTTATGTTCTACAATATCAATTGGTGATATGACGGGTGATGTTGGGATTAGAGTGGTTGAGTCCATAACATAAAGATAAACGCTCACGCTGTATATCCCCGAAGGGTTTTGGCAGAGGTACTAATACTTCTGAACATCAAGTGACTTTTTCACCTGGTGTTCAGAGTACCCACGTTTTGCATGGACAGTGTACACACGTGATAGGGGGCAGGCCTATCGCCGTTTTGTACGAATACACTGTCACATGACTCAGTACAACTCAGCCATGTAAGTTTCCTCACGATGTTTTCCCTCACCGTTATTAACCATGATAAATTAACCACACATATGTCTTTAGAAAAGACAAATTGGTGTAGGCCCGACCCGGGATTTGAACACTAGTCGCTTGCACGATAACCGGTGTTCTACCCATTGAGCTATCACGTCATATTAAGGTCACTGAAATCAATATTGATTTTTGTATTTGATTGTTTTTTTCTTTGGTTGTCCTTATTTAATTAATTATAAACAGCATAAGGCATTTTTTGGTTAAGCGGAATGTATTTTTCTATATATTTTTGCTTAAAGCCCGCTCTCTTTCGGAATAATGCGTACGCACAAACTCAGTTCCTTGTTTTTATCTCTTGAAATTCGGAAATTATAATTCTACCTAGACAGTATGCCTTCTACGCTTCCACTAAAATCTCGCAGTATTTTAATCACGCAGTGTAAAATGTAGTGGTGGCCGACGTTATTAATTGCGATAGCCTATCCTATTATAAATAATCATGTCTCACAATCCTCATGGATGAGATGACAGGTATTTTCCTTAATTGTGTTTGAATATTATATAATATTGATAACGGTTGATCTGAAGGTTGACAAAGGCCAAGAAAGCAAAACCTTTCGTTCTTCTACATGTTGAAGGATGTTTTTCTTTGGTTTGTTTCTTCTAACATTTCATAACAATAATGTAAAGTGTGATGTTTCTAGATTAAATGTATTAATCTTATAGACCTATTTTGGTTACTGTTTCATATTTATTTTAAAAAATATGTTTTCCTGTGTAGTGTCGGCTTAGAATAGCACTACCCCATTTTTGCCGATGGGTGTATATAAGAGGCGACTAACGGTATTGGGGCTTTTAAGAGACTTTTGGGCGATGCGGTTGGAGACCCATCACCCATCTTTACCCCACTCAGCTTTCCAAAAGTGGCCGAAGAGTTTCTAATTCCTTAGCTCTGGCTACCCCTTCTAGGGATTTACAGCCGTGAGTATATGTATGTATGTTTTCCCTGTTCAACTTTCAAAAGTGATTAAGGAATTTTCATACATACATACAAATACTCACGGCTATAAATCCCTAAAAGGGGTAGCCAGAGCTGAGAAATCAGAAATTTCTCAGCCACTTTTGGAAGTTGAGTGGAGAAAAGATGGTAGAATAAAGGTTGAAGGTGATGGGTCTCCAACCGCATCGCCCAAAAATCCCTTAAAAAGCCCCAATACCGTTAGTCGCCTCTTACGTACACCCACCGGAAGAAATGGGGTAGTGCTATTCTAAGCCGACACTACACAGCTAATTTTAATTTTAATAATTTTCATAATAATATAATATATAGTACACAAATTGGCATACGTTTAAAGCAAGCTTAATTTTATATATTTTGAATATTAAGTAAACATGAAACACAAAGGGTAAGTAAGTTCACTTCAACTTCCACTGTGAACCTCCAAAGCGCAATCAAATACGCAGATAGAAAAAACCTCTGTAACAAACCGGTGTGAAACAAAATGTTGAATCAGTGAAATATCGAACGATGCGCAAATTCTTTCATTCTGATATCCAATCAATGAGGCTCATTAATCTTTGGTGAAATGGCTTCAACCATCGTTTATTTGGGCAGCCACTTTATATGGTGATTGGGTGCTTTACCAAAAGCGTTCTGGCTCTCAATCGGGCTTATTTCGATTAGGTATCATTAAGTTTTATGCCCGAACAGCAGCTCGCAACACTCAAAGGGGCCGGGCAATGAGAATTATGTAATCGAAGAAAATTGCGTGTTAGCTAACGGCTCAGTCTTAGTGACAAATAGTGTCCAATCCGCTCCGTCCGTATTAATGGCTGGGGCCTTGTAATATTCTGTGATTGAATTCGGCTTGATAAAACAGTTCAAATACATCTTCGATCTTTGAATCACGGTCTCGTTTATCGTCATAAGATGTGTCAACATATTAGCGGTGAGCAAAACAAAACTGTTTGTCATTTATACTATTGATATATAACTTTTTATATTCTTAGAAAATCTTAGTGGGTTTTGAGAACGTGTTGGATAGGAAGGAAAGAAATATTTGTATTGGTTATGTCCATATTGGATTTGGATTCGATTGGGTATTTTAGTTTCTCTGTCTCTATGATGTTCTCAATCAAAATTGGCGAGTGATAGAGTTACGTAAAAAGGAATATGAACTATATAGCGTATAGTGGCGATAGGCCTGCCCCCTATCACGTGAGTACACTGTCTAAGCAAAACGTGGGTACCTTCTCTGGAAACTAGATGGCGCTTGCCATGTGAGTTTAGAAGTATTGGTACCTCTGCCAACCCCTTCGGGGTATAAACGGCGTGAACGTTTATGTTATGTTTATGTTATGTTATGAACTATATATATGCTGTGTAGTGTCGGCATAGAATAGCACTGCCCCATTTCTTCCGGTGGGTGTACGTAAGAGGCGACTAACGGTATTGGGGCTTTTAAGGGATTTTTGGGCAATGAGGTAGGAGACCCATCACCAACAACCTTTATTTTTCCATCTTTTCCCCACTTAACTTTCCAAAAGTGACTGAGGAATTTCTAATTCCTTAGCTTTGGCTACCCCATCTAGGGATTTACAGCCGTGAGTATATGTTGGGGAAAAGATGGTAAAAATAAAGGTTGTTGGTGATGGGTCTCCAACAGCATCACCCAAAAATCCCTTAAAAGAACCAATACCGTTAGTCGCCTCTTACGTACACCCACCGGAAGAAATGGGGTAGTGCTATTCTAAGCCGACACTACACCCTTTTTTAAATCTATACCAAATAGATCTCATACCATACCAAGTATTTCGAATTTATATTTAAATTCAACAGAAAAGTATTTATGACTCTGTATAATTTCTCAGAACGGCATTCAAACGTAACGTATTGAACGCAGTTCCAGTTTAATAATAATTGTAAAAAAAACATACCGCGTAAAACTTTCGCGTCAGGAGTCAGGACAGTTTGTATAGACTTTTTTCAAACAACCGCTTTATTAAAAAACTCAAATTAAAATTGTTTCTGAATTCACTTATTGTTCGCTCGTAACTTAAAGTACATACATACATACATACATATACTCACGGCTATAAACCCCTATAAAGGGGTAGCCATAGCTAAGGAACTAGAAGTTCCTCAGCCACTTTTGGAAAATTGAGTGGGGAAAAGATGGCAAAATAAAGGTTGTTGGTGATGGGTCTCCAACCGCATCGCCCAAAAATCCCTTAAAAGCCCCAACACCGTTAGTCGCCTCTTACGTACACCCACCGGCAGAAATGAGGTAGTGTTATTCTAAGCCGACACTACACAGTAACTTAAAGTAATTTTACCTAATTGCGCCAACATAAAAATACGCAGTGTGGGTAGGCCTCCCACAAAGTGGATCGACGACTTGGTAAAGTTCGCGAGAAACTGATGGATGAGGGCAGTATAGGACCGGTCTTTGGGGGAAGCCTATGTCGGCAGTGGACGTCTATTAGCTGATGATGATGATGAAATATACTTATAACTAAACTTACATTTTCTTCATCGTTGCAACAGCTTACCTGAAAGGATACAGATTGTAATTATGCAAATGTCAACAAAAAGTTATACAACTTGATGTAAAAAAATGCTTTGTATTTTACTAGTAAATTATTTGAAAAGTTGTGGAGTTGTAAAAGTTGAAGTTGTTGCATGTTTAGCTTGTTATTTACTATAAGTTTTTATTTTATAATACTAATAACAAATTGTTGTTACTTAAGCAAAAATGAATTATTTCATTCTGCATTCTATAATAAAAGTCAGTGACCATAAAAGTTGCCTAAAAGTTTTGGGACTTGTTAAGCCCGTCACAAAGAACCCTTATTTTACTTCTATCTTTTCTTCACTCAACTTCAAAAAGTAGCAAATAATTATGCTGAAGCTCTACCTACCCTTTTTAGGGATTAATAGCCCTGAGAATATGTACGTGTGTGTGTAGAATATAATTTCCTAATGCATCACTTTACAAATAAATACTTATATAAAAACAATAGCCGTGTAGTGTCGGCTTAGAATAGCACTACCCCGTTTCTACTGATTGGTGTACGTAAGAGGCGAATAACGGTATTGGGGCTTTTAAGGGATTTTTGGGCGATGCGGCTGGAGACCCATCACCAACTACCTTTACTTTACCATCCTTTCCCCACTCAATTTTCCAAATGTGGCTGAGGAATTTCTAATTCCTTAGCTCTGGCTACCCCTTCTAGGGATTTATAGCCGTGAGTATATGTATGTATGTATAAAAACAATGTTAAATATATAGTTACCTACACAAGAATCTATTCTGAACTTATTATCTCCAAGAAACAATCTCGTACAATATAATATTAAATCTATCCCATTTGGATCTCCACGACCGTAAAATTACATAACCAACTCGTAACTTTAACCCGAACAAACAATAACCATGTAAAATTTAATTCAAAGTTTGCATCGCAAAGCCAAAATAAACATTCATAGTCGCAGACATATCCCGCTACTAACTCTGAGTTGAGACAAGAAAACACTTAACTTTATGTTGCATCTCATTTCATAAAACAAGAGAGAAAAGGATGCATTCTTTAGTTGATATATTCTTATCAGTATAAACGACTCTCAGGCTCGTCTCCGTTCTTCCGGTAATGAGATTAAATTCACTAATGAAACAGAAAATGAAAATTTGCGTCCGAAACTCGCAAAATTTCTCTCCCCATTTGTCTACGTAATCAAGAAACCTCCTTCGTGTTATGTTGCAACATTTTATAGCTTTCGTGATGACAACCTTCAGGATTTACTGGGGACCGATTTATTTGTAAGATTTATCCGTATCCTAACAGATATGTCACGTAGTTCTCTACTTTCGTGGTTTTTGTTAATCTTGTTCAGTTGTTGAAATGTTTTGGCTTGACATTGTTTTGGATGCCTGCCTTATAAGTCAGTAATCCGAATATATGAAGTCTAAAAATAAAAAGGGCATGTACGAAAATAATAAATGAATATAGATGAAGCTTGAGAGGTCGCTGAGAAACGTACAAAGGATTGATAGTGTATGCTTGTTTCAAAGAAAAAATTATTGCGTAGTATAATGCAAATGAAGATATAGTCTCTTTCAATAGTAAATATCTTTCATACATAAAAATATTTTATTAAAAAAAATATTGCAATAGGTTTAAAATAGAGATAATTTTAACATTGTACAATAGGTCAGTGACTATTTTATAACTCACGACTAATAATCTTTTATTTTATCGTCATCTAAAATTAGCGAGGGTATTACTATTTCTGAAGCTCTATCTACCCTCGTTTTATTTCTATCCGTGATTGTACAAGGAAAAGTAGGAACTGGTAATAAAAGCTAATGCTATTAATTACACGTATCCATACTCCGCTGACTCTTCTTATTGAATCAAACTGTCAAAGTTGGATAAGCCAAGAGCTGACCTATATCGGGAAATCCGGGAAAACTTTCCTTTTTTCCTAACACTAACTAATCCTTTAAAACTTTGATGAGTATTAATTCTCTTATATAATCCTTGTAAAGAATGGTTCAGAAAGAACTAATGGTTTTGTATTGTTGACTCTGTTTCTTACCCTAACTTCTTGACATTGTACTTATATTCGAACAAGGCAGATATACACCTGCCTCCTATCACTTGGGCACATATTTTTTTTAAGACTTTCATTATTGCACATTACAATTAAAACAACTATTGATTTTCGGATATTCATGGTTTTTAAAGCCCGGCGTTTTCCCGTCACCATGGTAACTGAAAAGTTCTCGAAACGTCGCGCTTTAAAAACTATGACATGCGGTTAAATATCTAAAAATCTATAGTGTTTTTAACTGTCGGCACATTGTCTTGTCAAAAAGTGATTCTAAACAATCAGCATCCAATATAAGCCCACTGCTGTATAGTTTTCTCCAAAAGATCTAAACATGCTTATTTTCAAACCGTTTACCTTTTTTTAATTCTTAGTTCACATTCACATACATACATACATATACTCACGGCTGTGAATCCCTAGATGGGGTAGCCAGAACCAAGAAATTAGAAGTACCTCAACCACTTTTGAAAAGTGAAGTGGGGGAAAAGATGGAAAAATAAAGGTTGTTGATGATGGGTCTCCAACCCATTGCCCAAAAATCCCTTAAAAGCCCCAATACCGTTAGTCGCCTCTTACATACACCCACCGGAATAAATGGGGTAGTGCTAAGCTACATCACAGCGTACTCAGAATACCAGAAATAAAAGTCAATTGATGTTCAGAAGTAGATCTTTTGCTAATCCTTCAGGGATATATGGCGTACTTTGGATCCTGTCTTTTACATTTGTTACTTTCATTGTTAAGCAATTGCAAGGTGCCTTGGGATTCCAATGTAATATACGAGCAAATGAGGAAAACGTATTCTTTCTAGTCTCTTTCAGTTTTAAAAGACAAACTTTTCGAACTCCGAAGCTATCATTTATTGGTGAATACTAATGGAGAAGTTTCATTGTTAATATTTTAATAGAATATGAATTTGAAATAAAATTTAGTATTTTTTTATTTTTGTCTTTGTTTTATTCAATGCTTTGTTGATTAAATCATTCACCAAATTAAGAAAATCACGACACTAGAAACAGTAGAATTTGTATTCTTAAACCAGTTATTTAAATAAGTTTACCATATTTATTTTTTGTTTCTCCAATTTAAGACTATCAATTGTTACTTTGTACGCTATCTATATGTATGTAGAAGTATCTGATTATGATCTGTGTATGTTGTCTGTTTGTTGAATGTTAAAACATATTTAAGATTCTTCATACTGGTTTTCTGACTAAATTATTAAAGGAACTTGGTCCAGCTAGGCTTTTTTTATGATTGCAGACGTTTTTATGACAACCGTGATAGCCTAGTGGGTAGAACACTCAGTTATCGTGCAAACGACTAGTGTTCAAATCCTGGGTCGGGCCTACACCAATTTGTCTTTTCTAAAGACATATATGTGGTTAATTTATCATGGTTGTTAACGGTGAGGGAAAACATCGTGAGGAAACCCACATGGCTGAGTTGTACTTAGTCATGTGACAGTGTATTCGTACAAAACGGCGATAGGCCTGCCCTCTATCACGTGAGTACACTGTCCATGCAAAACGTGGGTACTCTGAACACCAGGTGACAAAGTCACGTGATGTTCAGAAGTATTAGTACCTCTGCCAACCCCTTCGGGGATATTCGGCGTGAACGTTTATGTTATTATGTTTATGTTATGCAGGCGTCAGTATATAAAAATATCCAAATTATATCAAAAAATTACAAGGAAACCAATGAAATAGTAAGAAATAATACTTTGTGAGAAACAGCAGTTCTTTGTTAAACAAATATTGAAGTAAAAATACCTAAACGTTGAAATTTGGTAGTGTCCGCTCATTAAGACTGTCTTGAAGTTTGTTTACGGAATAGCATTATAAAGGGCATCAGCAAAATGTGTTCAACCCTGAGCCTATTTTTACTAGTAACAAAACCAATGCTGGCTTTTAGTTTTTATGTATTCGTGAAATTGTAAACCCTCATATGTATTCGATTTAATTAACTAAATTCATGTAATAAACTAAATTTATACATATAAAAAAACTTGGTTATGTAATTAATACATATAAAATTCTTTGCCAATTATTTTAAACGATTATCCATTCCACTTTAAAATACAACTATGTGACGTACATTTTGTACGAAAGTTCAAGTGATTTCGTAAGAGGTACACCTAGAAAGAAATACTTTCTCTTGTATTGATACTCGAAGTATAAAGGTGGCTGAAATAGTATTTTAAGGTTTACAATTAAATTATTAAATGCGTGTAATAACAGAATCATCTACTTTTTTTCTGCTTACAAGAGTGTTGCGTCAAACCACTTGGCTCTAAAATGGATGGAACACCTACACTTACTATTGCACGCCCTAATATGTTATTGATTGTTGCATGTCTGGATAAATGGCCGGCACTTCGCTGACAAGGAAAGTCCATGTCGACCCAGAGCATCCACCCAGTCACCACAACGACATCTGTGCTGTTCGTTGGTGCGAAATCCTAATCTCAAACAAATAGAGAAGGTCAAAGTGGTTCGATCGAGCAATGTCCTGACGTTATGGGAAGGAATCGCATTTAACCAGAAACCAGCTTCTGGTTGTGTCGAGGCTAACAGTCGTGCCTTCTCCGCAATGTCAACAGCATTGCGCATAAGGCTATCGGTAGTTAGCTTGCATACTCACTCATCCCACTCATCCCACTGCCTTTGTACACATTTATTTTCGGGTAAATCCTGCCCGTCCGTGTTTGCCAAGCCAACACCCCTTCAGTCAAGCCCGCGATCTCAATAATCCCAAGGGATGGGCATAGAATAGTACCAAAGAGATCACGAGTGCTATGTGCTGAAGAGAGAAATGCCAGCAGAACCACATTGCCACGTTAAGGATCCCTAATCCACCGAAATGTATAGGAAGAGTAGCCTGCATCCAAGCATCTTCCGAAAAAGAAACATTTAAAACCTCTGTTAATGCACGGAAAATAAATTAAAAATTAAATTAATTTAAATAAATTAAAAATTCTACAAATTCTACATTTATAAACTTTATACTATGAGATAAGTTATTTTGATTGCTTCTGATTTTAAGCATCAGATAGTGGAGTTAGCAAACTATAAATCAATTGCTTTTTACGAGTTTACCAAAACTGAGTCAGAGCATTTTTTCTTTTACAATTTTCGATTGACGATCGTAAACGGGACTATTAAAAGTGGTCCCATAAAAGTTTGGTTACCAACCGCAGAATATTTATATCAAAAAGATCATAAAACGAGCGAACTACTATCTGTTAAATGGGTTGGCAAGCTTATTAATTTGATTTATGTCTCTGAACATACTTGCTAGCTTTTCTTCACATAAAGCATTGTTATTACTCTATCACAAGAATTAACTTGAAAAACTATTAAATTTTTTAGGGTTCCATACCAAAAGATAAAACGGGACCCTATTACTAAGACTTTGCTGTCTGTCTGTCAGGCTTTATCTCATAAACCGTGAGTTTTGGGCAATGTGGCTGCAGACCCATCACCAATCATATTTTACTGTACCATCTTTTCCCCAATTAACTTCCAAAACTCTCTAAGAATAGCACTACCCCATTTATTCCGGTGGGTGTACGTAAGATTAAGCCAAACTATTTAAATGTTTCTAAAAAAAAATAAAAAAATCAATTTTATTTGTGCAAGATTTAGAAACGCATATTTGATAATATTGTTTGTTTGAAAATATGTTACAACAATACTGTTGATTTCATTTGAATTTTTGTATAATGTTATAAAATACTGGTGCTGGCTGAAAACCAGCGTGCTTCAGCTGATGCGTCGTGCGAGATACGCAGCTGAGGCACATATGTTGAGCCAGAACCGATTCGGCAACCTTTGTAATTCATCCAACGGTTGTAATATTATTATTTTATTGCCAAATAAATTATTTTTCTTTCTTTCTCTTCTTTCTAAGAGGTGACTAACGGTATAGGGGCTTTTAAGAGATTTTCGGGCGATGCGGTTGGAGACCCATCACCAACAAACTTTACTTTGCCATCTTTTCCCCACTCAACTTTCCAAAAGTGGCTGAGGAATTTCTAATTCCTTAGCTCTGGCTACCCCTCCTAGGGATTTATAGCCGTGAGTATATGTATGTATGTATGTATCTTTTCCCCAATTAACTTCCAAAACTCTCTAAGATATTTTCAATTCTAAAGCTGTGGCTACCCGTTACTGAATTTAAAACATTTAACCACTAACAAAGAGATAAAGTCAAATAGAAGCACGAGTATTTTTTTGTACCAATAGAAATAATGAGTAATAAATAAACTCACAGAAAATATAAAACAGCTTGTAGCTTTTTAGCTGTGTAGTGTCGGCTTAGAATAGCACTACCCCATTTCTTCCGGTGGGTGTACGTAAGAGGCGACTAACGGACTTGGGGCTTTTAAAGGGATTTTTGGGCGATGCGGTTCGAGACCCATCACCAACAACCTTTATTCTACAATCTTTTCCCCGCTCAACTTCCAAAAGTGGCTGAGGAATTTCTAATTTCTCAGCTCTGGCTACCCCTTTTAGGAATTTATAGCCGTGAGTATATGTATGTATGTATGTAAAATTTAAAATACTTGCGATGTGAAAATTTTCAAACATCAAATAACTAAGAAGCAGATAGCAAGATTACCATCAGCAGACAGCAGAAGATTTAAATTTAGATTTAGCTAAAACCACCTTCTTTGTGCTTGCACAATTCACAGTCTCTCAGCCAAATTTTATCGAGCAGATTTTGCAAGAGACTGAATTTCGATACCAATATTGAAAATTGCTGATCTTAGAGTTATCTTTATGGTTTCACCTTATAATACTTGTGGTCTGAATTTGCTTTTCCATTCTAGAATGCTCACATTTTATATATTTTTTCTTTAAACGACTGCAAAAAAGGTGGAAGTTCTCAAAAACACTGAATAATATTTTTTTGTGTTTGTTGCTTCGTTTATCCCTTGTTTAACAAGCGATTTTCATTATTTGTTTGGCATTTGAATGATACTTACTTCAGATTGGTTCCATATTAATTCAATATGTTACTTTTTAACAGTGAGAGTCTGATTGAGATGAATATTTTTTTGGTGTATGTTTTCTAGGACCGGCTACGAAAATAAAATCTCTTCATTTAAGATATCATCTAACTTGTTTATTTCATACCTTTTAGCAAAATTTTAAATTTTCAGTATTTCCAGTGAAGTTGGCCTTCTGCGTTAGAACGTTTTTCTATCGAATATTTATATATACTATGGAATATTGAGAAAAAAAATGATTTTATTAAGTTTGTACAATATGATTTCAGTGTCATAAAGTTTTATGCTAAGATGCATTTACAAATTCCCAACTGCATATATTTTTGAAAAGCATTTTTTAAAATTTCCAAAATTAATACAAAAAATAATTGTGGAATAAAATAATTAACTCTGTTTTGGACTCAAACGGAACTAAACATCTTGTTTATTATACAAAAAACCGTATAAGATACCATTTATTAGCATGAATATATAGTTATATAAATGTAGTGTTTTAGTATCCATAAAATATCAAATATAGTTAATGGTGAGTGATGCTAGCGAATGGTCGACAGCAAGCGCTGAGCCATCTAATTCAATAATGTACGACAAGTTAGAAGATTAATTTAGCGTAGCGTTTCTGAAAGCAGTTTCAACCAAAATGTAGATTTATTGTCACTTAATTGAAAAGGAACATTCAAATTTACAGATAATGCAGTATTTTTTTTGAACAAGGACTAATTTAACTTTTTTGCTAGAAAGAATTATAATTTGATTGTAAAACAATTATAATTCGATTGTATGACAATATAAATTGTAACTGAAAAACTATAATGTTGAAGTAGAGATGGAATGAGAATTAATTTATTTAGAATTTTGTTTATATTGTATTTATCAAAACAGCATAAGCGAACAACCGAATTGTGTATACAAAACCTTTCTTTGCAATATTTTTAGGTCTAAAATTTCCTACTTAAAAATTGATACATATATAGGGACTCTCTCTCTTAGTCGTCAGAATGTGTATGAGTACATGAAGAATAGAATAGAATAGAATAACTCTTTATTGCACAGCACACACGCATTTACAAAAATAATAATATGATCAAACAATTTACAGTGAGGTACAATTGGCGGTACAGGTGTTTGTAATAAAAAAAATGCTATGCATATTTAACAACCAGTTTATTTAAGTTGCTGCAAGCTAGCTCAGTCTAACATATATGTCTCAAACGAAGAGTTTCAGCACATCTGATTAGAGTGATAAGCCCATTGTATACCGCGTTTGCTCAGTTCAGCTGACCGATAGAGGTGATAGCAGCCCGGACTAACCATGAATTTACCCGCATGTCCTCCAAAGCACGGAATTCACCTTATCGTATACATTTCATTAAAAAAAAAAATGTTTATTTGATAAAAAGACATTTACATTTATGCTGAATTTTACAGGGGTTCCCAAACTAGGCTAGGCCTGTATTTCGGGAAACCAGTTAACAGTAGAATTTAAATGTTACACTACTATTTAAGGTAGAAAAAAATAGAAAAAATTGAGTAAGTGGTTAAAAATTAACAAGCAATTCTAAAACTAAACAACACAATATTTACAAGGGGGTTAGTCGGGTTAGTAATGAAGAAATGAATAATATATAAATGAATAAACTTTTTTCAAAATTAAAAAAAATCGAAATAAAGCATAAACAAATACTAAAAACTGGTAACATGTTAAGTGTTAAGGAGTAATAAACTGATCAATTAGTGTGACAGCGATGCATTGCGATAGATCAATTACAGTGACGAAATCACTGATCTAAAAGCTTATTGGTGGAATCAGTCAGTCGAAAACAGCCTCGTCACAGATCCAATGGGCTTCACAGTATATGATGTTTAGATTCACTCATTTCTATTAGCGTTTAATTTTATTGCTTTTTAAGGATTTCACGGCAGAATGACAACAATGACGAATATAAAAACATCATCGGGAAATCAGAGCTTTTGATCTTATTATTAATTTGGTGTAAAATGACATGATGGCACGTTTAAATTTACATACATACATATACTCACGGCTATAATTCCCTAAAAGGGGTAGCCAGAGCTGAGAAATTAGAAATTCCTCAGCCACTTTTGGAAGTTGAGTGGGGAAAAGATGGTAGAATAAAGGTTGCTGGTGATAGGTCTCCAACCTCATCGCCCAAAAATCCCTTAAAAAGCCCCAAGTCCGTTAGTCGCCTCTTACGTACATCAACCGGAAGAAATGGGGTAGTGCTATTCTAAGCCGACACTACACAGCTTCTCTTAGCTACACTATTTCTATTAGCGTTTAATTTTATTGCTTCTTAAGGATTTCACGGCAGAATGAAAACAATGACGAATATAAAAACATCATCGGGAAATCAGAGCTTTTGATCTATTATATTATTTATTTGGTGTAAAAGCATGACGGCACTTTTAAATTTATAATAAAAAATAGTTTTTCAATTGCAATCAAAACCTTATATATTTACCAGGAAATAAAACCTCTAGGTTGTTAAACAACATTTGTTACTTTTTCTATCAGAATCAGCATAATATTTAATTTACCTACAGTTTGCAACTTCCAAATGTCGTTACACTGTTCGAATTTTACACATTTTCCGCTTCAGTTGTAAACAACAAGCACGTTGGTCACAATGGGGTTGCTGGGGAATTGACGACCGGTTTTCGCCGGTTTGTACCGGTTTGCGCCGGTTTTCAATCGAACGCGTGCCATTAATGAGTTGAACGAACACGCCGCGAGAATGTACCGCCATGTGGAATACCGGCGACGAATGATTTGAGGTTTTGTCAAACTATTGAATAGTCGAATATAATTATTAATGTATAAGCGTCCTTAATTGAGCTAATATGAAGTAGTATCAATTATCTGAATTTAATGATGTTGATAGTAAAATCATAAAAAATTGGTATACTTAAAAAATATATTTGTTCTGTAACAGAAACAGTATAACTTATTTAAATTTGTTAATAATTTGCGGTGTAATGTCGGCATAGAATAGCACTACCCCGTTTCTTCCGGTGGGTGTACGTAAGAGGCGACTAACGGTATTGGGGCTTTTAAGGAATTTTTGGGCGATGAGGTTGGAGACCCATCACCAACAACCTTTATTTTACCATCTTTTCACCACTTAACTTTCCAAAAGTGGCTGAGGAATTCTAATTCCTAATCTCTGGCTACCCCATCTAGGGATTTATAGCTGTGAGTATATGTATGTATGTATGTAGTCTTGCTTTTTAACGCACGTCCAGTTTACGGATTTTCACAAACATAGCAACTTCTATAAATACTAATAGGTAGTAGGTAGGTATTATTCATTAATTTTTATTAACATAAATGGGTTACATTTTAACTATCACAAAGCCCTGCAAAACTGTTTTTACAGTTTGTCTGCAGTCAAGACAATCTTGTTTCTCAAATACATCAGTTTAACTGATCAAAACTTCTGCTCGCAATGAAGCGACTGTTTGATTTAATTGTATTACAAAGTATGAAAGTGAATCAGATTGTCATCTTCTTAATTATAATATAATATTAGTTGTGAAGTAATGGAGAGTGGTAAGAGGTAAACTTAGACTTTTTAATAACTTAAATAACCAGCCTTATTATTTTTATTTTACAATTTTCTACCGATAAAATGTAGGCAATGTATAGGCAAATAAATACACTTTTAGTACAGCTATTAGTAACTAGTAGTTACTAGTTGACGATGATATTCGTATCGACAATTCCCTCCAAACACGATACCGAAAACGGTTCTCAAGGGATTCTCTCTACATTGCAATTTAACATCTATTGTTCTCCAATGCTTTGGATATTTGATTTAGATCTACATGTGTTTTGACAAATATTCTTGGAAAATAAATAAATAAATGAATAAAAATCGTTTATTTTCTAATTAACCTATGCACAAATTATACTAGAGCACATATTTTACAATTAAAATAAGGGTGAGACATATAAAGTACATTAGTGCCATTATAGGTCGTGCCTGTGCAATGGACACTAATAATTTCATTTTTTAAAAGAATACAAAAACAAATCGTGTTCTCCTCTAGTAAAAAAATATGTATTTGTGTGTGTGTGTGTGTGTGTGTGTGTGTGTGTGTGAATGTGTGTATAGGGGTGTGTGAGTGTTTGTATATGGATGTGTGTGTTTGCGTAATTATATATATAATTGGATATATTATTATTTAATATAGGTAAGAAGCATCTCTGTGTCATCATAATTCAGGGTTAGGATAGCATAGACAAATATAGTATTTTTGGTTATTTCAACAATCAACTTTAGTCTCAAAAATGGTTAACTGTTCCTTATCATATTGAAGACCGCGGTCGTCATTATTTTGTATTAAAAAATCGTTCAACTTAATTTCTAAGAAATTATATTAAAAGTTTTAAATACTTAGTTATTTAAAACCAAATATTTTAAAAAAATATTTAGGCATACTTTTTAAATACCTCGTTTAACTAATTCCACTTACTAATGAAGAGTGAAAGTTTTTGGCTTCTTAATCCCTTAACTTCATTAATCTGAACGCTTTTGTAAAAGCTTTTCAAAAAGTTTGATTATAGAACACTGAAATTTTCTGCGGATTTAATTAACATCTTGTAAGGACTACTGATCACTACAATTTATACAAAAGGTGTTCATTATTTGGTAAAAAAGGAATTAAATTTTTATTGTTAAATTCTAATGTTGAATTAAAATATTCTATGACAACTGTCCCAAATCGTACTTAACATAATTTATCAAAGGCTGATGACTCAAACGTTCAAGCCAAAAATATAGATTTTAAGTACAAAAAGTTTTTCAGACACTTTTGCCAGTCATAAAAATGATATCATGCGTTGTAGTAAAATACCAAGCGCCACCAATCTCCATCTCATCACCGATAAATTGGAAAACCCAGCTTATAAATAATAATAATAAATCTTTATTTCAGGCATCTACATCTGGCCCATAAAATATAAACAAAACAAAATCAAATCAAAATAAAATACAAACACATAAATTAATTAATTAAATCAAATTAGACAGATAATTAACAAAACATGCAGCAATTTAAAATAATAATGATAAAAAAATAATAATTATGTAATGAATTAATTAGAAATTAACAATTTATTCAATTAATTAAATTTATAACATTCTTGACCAAGCAGGCACTGGCTTGTGTAGTGACATCCAGTGCCTGGTAAAAGGTCCGTCAATTCGGTCAGCCTGAACGATACACAATAGGGTCATGCTTTTTTAAGTTAATTCTTTGCGGCTTATAAAAAAAAATAATTACAAATAAAGGTTTTTCACTTTCATGGATTGGATGGATCATCAATAGTGCTGTGTAGTGCCAGCTAAGGAGGTTACTACCCCTTTCTACCCGCGGGTGTCGTAAGAGGCGACTAAGGGTATGGGGCACTTTTAAGTGGACTTTGGGCTATGCCGTTGGAGACCCTTCAAAAATGATACTATATTTCTACCATCTTTTCCCCTATCAACATCCAAATGTCATCCACATTCTAGAGAGGTTCTAGATCTAAATGTCTAGGCATGCCTACCCCTTTTTGGAATTTATGGCCGTGAATGTATGTATGTAGGTAAAATAACAGCTTCATTAAAATAATAATGCAAATCATTGATAGGCTTTCAATGTGTCGAATAAATGCCATTAATTACGATGTTAAGTAGATTCTACAATAGAGTCATAAATATTCCGGTTGCACGGCTTTTGTTTATTACAATTCATTAACTATCGACTACAATTTATTTACACGATTAACATCATTTGACATAAATAGAATGATGGACGATCTGAAACTAAAATACAGATAACATGTTTAACAGTTCATAGATTGTGGATTTGCGGGTATAGTTTTTTTTTAACCTTGTATGGTATCTAGAAGTGAAATATATAATTATTATATCGCTGCCCTTGAATCAAATATTATTTTTTGCGCCACATTTTCTCCGCCATTGTAGGAACTTAAAATCGATATAATAACACAGTATTTGTTTTGTATTTTCTTAAATCTCTTTTATATTTTTTTCAGGGTGTCACCATATTAAAATAGTCTTTACTTTATAATAATTACAACTGGTAAAAGTATATTAAATCAACTAGTTGTAACACATACGGACAAAACTTGAAGCAAACTTGTGTTGACGCCATTTTGCTATAATGGTTGTGCGTTTCAGGGCTGTTATTCCAAAAGATTTCAATGTGCTACATCCTTGGCCATTTGGTATCACTATAGATTATTGCTATTGCGCTCACTCTTGTGTGAGTTTCACTGAGAGGGACAGGAACGGACAAAAGTTTAAATGAAAAGTTGAACAGCAAAATATAGATTTCAAGACTACGAGTATAAAGTTAGGTAATGAATTCACACCTATGTGATGCCATTGGAGCCTAAGAGGTGTTTATGAAAATATGGCATGTTAAAATTTATTTTATTTACATCATATTTTTTAACAAATTGTTAAAATGTTTAACAGCATATTATAAGACCATGCACTGATGATTGAAATGGTTTGTTTAAATTTGTTTTTTTTTTTTCAATTTATTTACTTGCTTACTTATACTCACGTCCATTGTTCCTATTGGGGTAGGCAGAGACTATAGATCGCCATTTGTACGATCCAGGCAAATCTCTCTTGTTTCTTATACATTCATCATTCTTCTCATACATGCTCTTTTATTCTTCATACTTCTAATTTCACCACAAATATGTTTTATTTAGATGTTAAATTAAGAGACTACATATAGTCCAGTGGGTAGAACACCCGCCCGAAAACAGAAGGGCGTGAGTTCCAATCCTGGGTCGGGCCTACACCAATTTGTCTTTTCTAAAGTCATATGTGTGGTTAATTTATCATGGTTGTTAACGGTGAGGGAAAACATCGTGGGGAAACCCACATGGCTGAGTTGTACTTAGTCATGTGACAGTATATTCGTACAAAACGGCGATAGGCCTGCCCCCTATCACGTGAGTACACTGTCTAAGCATAACGTGGGTACCTTCTCTGGACACTAGATGGCGCTGCCATGTGAGTTCAGAAGTATTGGTACCTCTGCCAACCCCTTCGGGGATAAACGGCGTGAACGTTCATGTAACGTTTATGTTATATTACATATATTCAACCCTTATTTGATGCATGTCACGATATTAAACATCACACTCAGTTACTTCTAATTGCAACCGTGATATCTCAGTGGATAGAACACCGCTTATCGTGCAGATTATGACGGTTCAAACCCCAGGTCGGACCTACACCAATTTGTCTTTCCTAAAGTCATATAATTTAGCATGGTTCTTAACGGTGAGAGAAAAACATCGTGAGGAAACTCATATGGCTAAGTTGTACTTTGTCATGTAACAGTGTAATCGTACCAAATGGTGATAGGCCTGCCCCCTATCACGTCAGTACACTGTCTATGCAAAATGTCGTTCATCGTCGCGTGATGTTCACAAGAATTAGTACCTCTGCCAACCCCTTCGAGAATGTAAGACGTCAACGTTTGAGTTGAGTCTGAGTTACTTCTAAAAACAACATACATACATACATACATATTCTCACGCCGTTAGTTCCCATTGGGGTAGGCAGAGACTATCGATCGCCACTTTGTACGATCCTGGCAAACCTCTCTAGCTTCATTCACATCCATCAGTCTTTTCATACATGCTCTTTTATTCTTCGAAGTTTTTAAGAATAAAAACAACATTTTCTACAAATATGAAATCGAAGCAACACACAAAACGTGTAAAACAAAATTCTCGACTGCAATGAAATATAGTGCAATCACAAATAAAGCCATATAATCGGTATCATAGGCAGTTCTTTGTGTAGTAAGCCCCATTCTACCGCGTTCGGTACAAAAGTAGTAGGCCCCATTCTACTCTACCGCGTTCGGTACAAAAGGTAGAACAAAAGGCTCGCCACTCGACGCCAGCCAGCCTCATACTCGCCTACTATATTTTCACTAGTCGTGCACATATTTTTAGCCGACATCCATAAATAATGCGACAGTTTAGTGCATGAAAATAGGTGGTTCTAAAAGCTGCCTACACAGGAAGTTGTTTTTACCGTTCTGAATTATTCGTGTGTTACTTGCAAAGTCTTAAATTTTGTGGAAAATGTTATATTTGTGAGTAGGTTTTATGTTATATTTTTTAGTGTAGTTTGGTACATAATAGAGTAAATATTACTTACTTACTTATACTTACGGCTATAAATCCCTAAAAGGGGTAGCCAGAGCTGAGAAATTATAAATTCCTCAGCCACTTTTGGAAGTTGAGTGGGGAAAAGATGGTAAAATAAAGGTTGTTGGTGGTGGGTCTCCATGGGAATAGAGTAAATATATCTCTTTTGATTGGTACTCTATGGGAATTAGTTTACAAATTAAAAGTTTAAGTATATGAATTGCTATGTAGAAAATCAGACAAATTTATTTACGTATTTGGTTAATAAAATGTAGTAATAACAGTAGTAATATCAAAATTAATTATCAAGATAGTTGTACGTAGTTAGCTATGTATTGTCTAAGAATAGCAGTACCCCATTTCTTCTCGTGAGTGTTTGTAGGAGATGAGTTAGTGTATTGGGGCTTTTAAAGTCATTTTTAGGCGCTGTTATAATATTTGTGTTTTACCTTACCGTTAACAACCATGATTATTAATCCACATATCTCACTTTTGAAATAAAAAATAGGTATAGATCTGACTCGAAATTATAACCCATGCCTGCTTGCAAGATAAGCGGGTGTTCTACCCACTGAGCTGCCGCAATTGGTAAATAATTTAATCTTACCTTTTCTCGAGCAAAATCATATAAGTTTAAATGGAAGTTGTAAATCGAAATGGGAAATCATAGATTTAGATCTCCTGTGGTCAGCAAACTGCCACACTGATAATAACTCTAGCATATTCCGTATCTCACCCAAAATTTCCAGACGATCGCATTTCTGCATACTGTTAAATTTCTAGATCAGCTAGACTATCAAAATCAAAGGTAGAAAGATATGAGAACAGTAAAACAACATGTTAAATACGGTATATAATAGAAGTCATTGAATAAAAGAATATGTTTGAGAAGAATGATGAAAGTGGCAAAAGCAAGAGAGATTTGTCAGGATAGTACAAAGTAGTGAACTAT
Organism: Bedellia somnulentella; assembly: GCA_963576735.1. NCBI lineage: Eukaryota > Metazoa > Arthropoda > Insecta > Lepidoptera > Bedelliidae > Bedellia > Bedellia somnulentella. The sequence goes on along the minus strand of OY755175.1, from coordinate 19,112,991 downwards.
AGTCTCTGCCTACCATATATTGGTAAACTATTCGAAAGCAACTGGTGGGAGGAAGCCCAGGCGCGTGAAGAATGGAAGAAAGGATCACTTAAAAAGCCCCTTAAGCTTGATATATTTGTCACAATAAACTCTTGTAAATTAAATCAAAAAAAATATGATTTTATTAACAATTCAAGAAAAATGAAACGGAAATTTCACAAAAGAATAAAATGATGAATTAAGATCTAGAATTGGCCAGGTACAAATAAAAGTAAAAAGCATATTTTCTTTTCTTGGACAAAAATTGCTTTGATAATATTAATGTACGTCTCGTTTTACCTAAATAAGACTGCTTTTTTACAATCATAAATTCCAAGAAAGAGGAAATACAATGTCATTACGTAATAGATATCATTATTTATGCGAAGCGGTATCCTGTTGCTTATTTTTGGAGCAATAAAGTCATTAGAATTTATTTCAGTTGAATATTAATGTTCTAAAAGTACTAGTTAAGTAGTTTACCGTGTAGTGTCGGCTTAGAATAGCACCACCCCGTTTCTACCGATGGGTGTACGTAAGAGGTGACTAACGGTATTGGGGCTTGTAAGGAATTTTTGGGCGATGTGGTTGGAGACCCATCACCAACAACCTCTACTTTACCATCTTTTCCCCAATCAAATTTCCAACAGTGGCTGAGGAATTTTTATTCCTTAGCTCTGGCTACCCCTTCTAGGGATTTATAGCCGTGAGTATATGTATGTATGTATATATGTAAAAGTACTATTATTCTTACCCGACTACTTCCAAAGGAGGATTATGTATTTCGAGCGTGTCTACGCATACTATCTTGACCCTGTCAACTTTCAAATGTGGTTCAGGAGTTTCTAGCTCTGATGTTCTGGATACCCCTTTTTGGAATTCATAGGCGTGAGTATATATGCATTTTTTGCTTTAACTGGTTGGTGATGGGTCTCCAACCGCATCGCCCAAAAATCCCTTAAAAGCCCCAACACCGTTAATCGGAAGAAACGGGGCAGTGCTATTCTAAGCCGGCACTACACAGCCCACTAAATTGGAAATATGTTTTGCTTTTTATGCTGCTGGTATGATTCGGTTACTACGAGTGTATGTGTTTACACACCAACGTATTTAATGCAACTAAGCGAAATAAATTCTGCTGATCTAAGGATAGCGTTGTAAAATAGCGCTTGAAATTTTGTATATTTTCACGTTTTGGGATATTATGTAGGGTTTTGCGTTGCTATTTACTAACAAATTTCTGTATAATTTGATAGTATGTTTGTAAACTATGACAAAGAAACACTACTTTTAAGCTTTGATCGTTTAGCTCTCGAACCAACAGTTCTCGAAATTCATATTAAATTGTTAATAACACTGACTAGTTCCCAAAAAAATAAATAAATCCTTTTCCAGGAAAAGGTACAATTGTCCACTTAAACAATCACGCCGTATGTCCCCGAAGTGGTTGGCAGAGGTAATAATAGTTATGAACATTACGTGACATTGTCACCTGGTGTTCAGAGTACCTAAGTTTTGCTTGCACTTTGTATCCACAGGGGGCAGGCATATCACCGTCGTATAGCCTATCAATTGTCTCTTTTGACAAAGGAGAAGACTAGAGATCTTCAGAAAACCTCTTTCACTGTTCTCATTTTCGATTATTATTATAAGAAAAAACGTTAAACCATAGAACCGACATAAAAATAATGGTATTAAATGATAATCATTTATTACAGCTATTCCAAAAACACAATACAGAGATGACCAATATGACCATAGACAATAAAGCTAATAAAACCGATGGGTATTTTATCAGCATAACCCCTATCGTTGTCTGTAAACTGAACTCATAACGAGCGTTAAAAAATTAATGGTCTGCCATTAGAAAAGGCTTAAGCATAACGCATTGGGCATTGAGCGACAATTACGACTGTGATATTTAACTGCCAATTTACGAGGATTAAAAATTAAAACGTATTAATTCAGTTTTGTAGACATTGTAAAAAGTAGGTTTGTATTTCCAACCGACTTCAAAAATAGGAGGTTCTCAATATGATGTTTTTGTATATATAAGTAATCAATTTTAAAAGTAGTTTTTTTTTTGTACTGTTAAATATGCTTGCAGAGTGGTTCCTATCTATTGATTATCGAATTTTGTATGAAAAATTAGGTTTCCACCAAATGGTCGTGAAGTTGGTTCCATTTTGTTATTATTTCTCTTTTACTGAAATTTTGCTTGTTAAAGCGTGTACTTGTATTTTCGTGTGAAAACAAAACTGTACTTTTTACTTTAAATTGGAGGACTCTGATTTATTCAGAGCGATCGTTGTGTATTGGGTTTCATTTTAATTGAGTATTCCTTGCTAATGGCTCTATTCAAAACTAAATGGCATACAAAATACTCAAATTTTATTTTAAAAAACTCCTTACTCGTGTTTATTTAAAGTAACACTTATAAATTGATCAGATACAATATCGGATCCTTACGATTTCCATATTTTAGCTATTTCATAAATTCCGCAAAACAGTTCAAACGACCAATTAATAATTCTGCACGTCTACGAGAAACGACGTCGTAGTCGCTCCTTAGCGGAGGTTTGATATCACTGGCATAGCACTTAGTAGACAGTTCAAAAACGATTTATGTAGTTACGTGTATTCGGTTTCATTTCGATGGAATATTTCTTACTATTGGTTCTTTACAAAACTAAATGGGTGTTTTGTATACACTCAAATTTAATTTTAAAAACTTAGTACTTGTTTTTATTAAAGGTTAGCGCTAATAAATTGATGTGATATAACATAAGTTTCTTACAATTTTCATATTTCAGCAATTTCATAAATTCCGCAAAACAGTTTCAAATGACCAATTAATAATTCTACACGTCTACGAGAAACGACGTCGTAGTCGCTCCTTAGCGGAGGTTTGATATCGCTGGCTAGCACTTAGTAGGCAGTTCGTAAATGATTTATGTAGTTACGTGTGTTCGGTTTCATTTTGATAAAGTTTCTTTACTATTGGTTCTATACAAAATTAAATGGGCATACAAAACACACAAATTTAATTTAAATAAAACGTAGTCTTTGTTTTAATTAAAAGTTAACGCTAATAAACTGATGTTTTATAATATTAGTTTCTAACAATTTCCATATTTCAGCAATTTCATAAATTCTGTTAAACAGTTTTAAATTACCAATTAATAATTCTACACGTCTACGAGAAACGACGTCGTAGTCGCTCCTTAGCGGAGGTTTGATATCACTGGCGTAGCACTTTATAGGCAGTTCGTCGACGATTTATGTAGATACGTGTCAGATGGAATTATGATGAATCATTTCTAATTTGTGAATGGTCTTGTGAATCTTGAGATAAAAACAATTTATCTTGTGATACAGAATTTGGTATTTCGTGTTTAAAGCTGATGTTTTTGCGTCGGCTCCTGAAGTCTTTACTACAAGTGAAATTATTCAAGAAAGCAGGAGTGGTATTGCAGTCTTTAAACTTTTTTTAAAGTTCTCCATCAAATAAAAGAAAATATTGTGCATTAAAAAAGCACTGGAGATTTACTCTTAAATTATTAATTAAATATATTACCTTAGCAACAAAAAGCTATAGTTGAAGAAATTCTCAGTTTTCGACATGCAAAAAAAGTTTATTCACATGTTTTAACTTATTGTGGAACTTATTCTAATTTGAATATTTTAAATTCGCATAATAACAACTACAATTACATACATATACTCACAGCTATAAATCCTCGTATCAAATAAAAAAAGTATCGTTTAGGAATTGGGGATTTTTATTAGATTTGTGAAATTCGCATAATTACAACTGCAGCGTGCTTAATTTAGAGTGCAGCTCTTAATATGAGAGCGTTTGTAAATATGATGATGAATTTTAGATAAGCAAATTTCCATTGGATACACAATTCAAAATTTATAGTAACACGAATAAATTTCCATTTTTGTGTCACGAAAACTGTGTGGTTATCAAATATTTTAATTTATATTGTTTTTTCATATTTAATTATCACAATATTAATTAAGTTTGCTTTTAAAAAACTTGTTTTGATTTTATTTCTTAAAAAATACACAAGTTTTGCAGCAGTTAAATATACTAAGGTAAAAAGTTTTTAATGCAATGTTTAAAAATAAACTAATTCAAAGCATATCGAGTCTAAATCAACGTGCTCGTGAATCTCCGAGTGTTGCAGTTGAGACACATTGGTCACCCTGTTTATAGTACCAATTTTTTTCTTGGATCGTGCATCGACTCGGTAAGAGGCCCTCTCTGGCTGTACCATGGTTGTATTTACAAATTCAACTTACTCATCCATCTATCAAAAATTTAAACCACTATAATTCTGTTAATTATGTGACAGTGTATTCGTACAAAACGGCGATAGGCCTGCCCCCTATCACGTGAGTACACTGTCCATGCAAAACGTGGGTACTCTGAACACCAGGTGACAAAGTCACGTGATGTTCAGAAGTATTAGTACCTCTGCCAACCCCTTCGGGAATATTCGGCGTGAACGTTTATGTTATGTTATAATTCTGTTAACAGGAACTAATGACCTAAGAATATGTATGTATGTAAAGAACGTAATGTGCATTTAAAGATAATCTAAAACCCTCTTCCTTAATAAAACAAAGATAACAATTGAAATACTTGATTTAAAAGCTTTCATTGGCATTCATTTAATCCTGTTGATGTTATCTTTGAATATATAGCTTGTCGCACAACAGTAGCCTCTATCTTCCTAATGATAAATTACTTTTTACAGTGTCATGGAAGAGATTGAGTTTCTAAATCTCGGGAATCATTGGTTCAAAGACCATTGATGCGATTTAACTTAGTATTTCTTTTTTTAAATGGATATAAGATAACCCATTGGAATATAATAATTTAGATAAGACTATTAAGATAATACTTCGTTTGAAGGCCAGATAAAACAGTATGAAAAATTCTGAGTCAGAAGTAATAAGAATAAAAGAAAATGAATGAGAAAACTTGTGAATTTGAGGGAAGCCAGCGGGCTATGTCGGGATCGTATAAAGTAGCAATTGATATTACCTACCACAATCTAAGTGAAAGGCGTGAGCAAAAGATAACTGCGTAAAACAGTATTATCTTCAAACCGTAACAGTATAAAACAAATTTGTCAAATTTATCGATCGAGATTTATTGAAAACACGTAAAGTTTGACGACTTCATGCTTTGGAGGGCACACTACAGTTGTATTCGTTAAAAGGTGCCTAATCGCATAAAGCTAATGTAGTAAACTACGATATATTAATATATAATTTAATGTAAGCTATAATCTCCTCAATAGGATCATATTGTTAATGTTCTTTAAAATTGTAAAGACAATAAAGGAAATCAATATAGAAAAATATGTTTATTTTCTAACATAACATAACATAAACGTTCACGCCGAATATCCCCGAAGGGGTTGGCAGAGGTACTAATTCTGAACATCACGTGATATTGTCACCTAGTATTCAGAGTACCCACGTTTTGCATGGACAGTGTAGTCACGTGATAGGGGGCAGGCCTATCGCCGTTTTGAACGAATACACTGTCACATGACTAAGTAAAACTCAGCCATGTGGGTTTCCTCACGATGTTTTCCCTCACCGTTAACAACCATGATAAATTAACCACACATATATCTTTACAAAAGACAAATTGGTGTAGGCCTGACCCGGGATTTGAACACTAGTCGTTTGCACGATAACCGGTGTTCTACCCATTGAGCTATCACGTCGTCTAAAACTGTGTTTTCTACTCTTACCAAATAACAACAGGAGCGTACTCAAAGGTTTTCAGACGATGACATAGACTTACCTGTAAAATAAACAAGTTAATTAAGTAATTTGATCGGATCTAGTTTATTTATATCTTAATTGTAATCTAAGTAGTATAAGTATTAAAATCTTACAAACAGCTTTTATATTATACTACTGGTCCGCCCCGGCTTCGTACGGATATGGTGTTGAGTATTGTTACTGCTTACCCCCTCCGTTATTTAGCGTGATGATAAATAGCCTATGTCACTTATGGAAGTCCTAGTTCTCCATAGGTAAAATATTTTTTTAAATCAGTCAATTAGTTTTTGAGCCTATTCATTACAATCAAACTAACAAACACAGTTTTCATCTTTATAATATTAGTGTAGATGTACTGAGTAATAACAATAATAGATTAAAGGTAATTTAAATTTATTATTTAAGAGCATTATATTAAAATCTTGGTTAATTTAATATTTTGGTGGTTTCGTACTAAATGGTTAAACGGGCCCCTATTTCCGTACTGGGGCGGAAAGGTCCGGAATTGGTGAAGAGGTAGCTTAAACCAAGAGGAAGGATTGGTTTACCGGCAATTAATTGGTTATAAAACAGCTTATATGATTTTAATTCACTAATAGGAACTAAAAACAAAGCTAATTACTATGGGTGCTTAAAGCAATCAATAAATTCGCTATGCTAAGTGTTTTTTTGGTATTTATTAAATACTAGTGGATCGTCCCAGCTTCGCACGGGTAGCGTTGTTTTTTAAATATCTAAGGTTTCTTTCTTTAGTCACTGCTCAAGCATTGTGAAATTCAGCGCAATGTTTTCAATTTATTAAATTTATAGCACTCCCTAAACAGTGTAGTTTGGTGATTTTGAATGCGCTTTAATGAACGGTACAGTATTTCCGTTTAATAGCAAATTTTGGAATAAAACGCTATGAAGTGTTTATAACAATCTAAAAAATAAATCATTACGTGTTGTATGATGCGACTACTGGCGACATCTAGTATGTTATATGTAAATTAGTAACGATTCGGTTTTGGTCACGGGCGCGATGGCTTATTTTATGTATAATTTCGGTGTTTCTCTACCGATTTCTATGATTCTTTTTTTTATTGAATAGGTAATAATGTTACCTTTTTTAAATTAGGGATGAGTGAGAGGTTCACAAATGTAAGAGTAAACAAATATAATCAGAATGTTCCGAACTGCTATGCTATCAGGAATTACACGTGTTATTGTGAGTCAACCATAAAAGATAGACATAAACTGTTGTGAATTTTTTTTTAGATAATTTTATGAAAAATATTTCCGTCATACATGATTTCTATGTAAGTTTAACCATTAAGGCTGCACACGCGACGGAAGCTTAAAAAATGGAGTAACTTCTCCCGTTTTCCCAATTTTTTCCCAAAATTCCCCTTTACTACTCTGCTGGAAAGTATACAAAAACCTGCGCAGGAGTATGAAGAATAATTGTACCAAGTTTCGTTAGAATCCGTCGAGTAGTTTTTGTTTCCATAAGGAACATACAAACCGACAGACAGACAGACAGACAGACAGACAGACAAAAATTTTACTGATTGCATTTTTGGCATCAGTATCGATCCCTAATCACCACCTGATAGTTATTTTGAAAATATATTTCATGTACAGAATTGACCTCTCTACAGATTTATTATAAGTATAGATTTGTTCTCGAAAGAAAACACAAAAGATTAACTTAAATATAATTTTTATTAATTTATAAAATGAGTAATTGTTAAGTTACAAAACAAACACTGAATGAAGAATATTGCAAATAAAATCTTGTTTTAATGAATGATTTTTACTCTTCGTTTATATCGACATATGAAAAACCTTTCATTTACAAACATAAAACAACTTATTTTGCTAAACTATTGTCATTAGCTGATACAGTAGTAGACACTAAAGAGGAAGCTCCATTTGGGGATTAAAAGGCTTCTCTGTCAGCCTACACGTCTTTTGTATAAAGGGTTTTACGTCAGCTTAATACCTAGTTGACCCTTTTAAGCTGTATATGTTTCCCTTCTCATGTAAACATGCGAAGAAAAAGATATGCGAAGGCAATTTAAGTAAACTCGCATTCTGGCATATTGCCACGCACATATCTATTCATAAACAACTTTTATTGCCATAATCGTTTCGTATGTGATACAGCGAAGAAAACAAAGATTCCCGGACGTTTCTTTTAGTGGCGATATATCGTGTGAAATAGCTCATTAATCTTTTGATTTTGGTACCAAAAATATGAAAAAATGGCAAGAACTACATACTAGTGTAATGAAGATTGCAAACTTTTGTAAGGCCTTGTAAGCATTGAGCGGCATCGGTGTGTAACAGAATGTATTTTATAGAGTCATAAAGTCACCGGCTCGTCACACACACACACTACTCGTAAACTTGTCAGCTAATATTCATGACTAAATTATAGAATTAAATTGTAACATGATTTTCCGGAAACCTGACTATATGAGAAGTTTTGTTTGCTAAAATTTTATTTTACCTATTATTCATGTGTGTAAGTGTGTGATTATAGAATAAGGATATTTCTACATACATACATAAACTCACGCTGTTTTGTCCCATTGGGGTAGGCAGAGACTATCGGATGTCACTTGGCTCCTTTCAAGGGTGAGGTACGGAACGCCTATAGTAACTCTTTACGAATATATTGTTACACAAATAATTATAACTTACCTCTGTAGCTTTTAACAATGTATTCAATAATGACAAATGAATGATATATAATGTATTCATTACAAATGGCCATAGTTGTAGATGCGATTTAAGACTTGAACCTATTTCTTCTTTTGTTGTGTACGAGTTTACGAGTACAAACACATACTTCCGCCATCATCTCTTCTTTAGGGCGAAAAAGATAGGTAAGCACTAATATTACTCAATATTTTTTTAGCAACAGCCTTGGTTATTGTTTAAACTTAAAATGTTTTGTGATAACTGTGTTTTTCTTTTATTTATCTAATATTCTATACCATTGCTGTGTAGTGTCGGCTTAGAATAACACTACCCCATTTCTGCCGGTGGGTGTACGTAAGAGGCGACTAACGTTGTCGGGGCTTTTAAGGGATTTTTGGACGATGCGGTTGGAGACCCATCACCAACAACCTTTATTTTGCCATCTTTTCCCCACTCAACTTTCCAAAAGTGGCTGAGGAACTTCTAGTTCCTTAGCTCTGGCTACCTCTTCTTGGGATTTATAACTGTGAGTATATGTATGTATAAATGTATTCTATACCATTAAATAATCTAGGTCGTTTTATAGACACGTGTTTCATTCGAGCGACCATAATCCATTGCGCCGAAGACTGAAAATTTATCGCTACTTTTTGACTTTTACGTTTGTTTTGTTCATATCCGTGATGGCACAACACAATACAAAGGTTCACCGCTAGCGATTTTAATGGGAGATATGCCCTCGTGGTCGTGGGCTATTAATTTTTATGATATATTACATTATTGGCTCGTGTTTACGCTTTTTTCGATTGTCGCTGACCGAATGGGAAACTTTATGTGCTTTTTATATCTATATATAGCTACACCGACGAAAAAAATATCTATGACATATACACAATTCAGTATAGAATATTTAAATAGATGATATCGATAGCAGAAAAAAACGATCTAAATGATCATTGACTATGACTTTCAATATCAACCAACCATTCACTTCAGCCACCCCTTAGTTAAAATGTCCTTCTTTCTTTCTTAGTCACAAAGTGAGAGACGAATAGGAAAACATTCGGCAGTGCTATGCTAAGCTGTGTAGTGTCGGCTTAGAATAGCACTACCCCATTTCTTCCGGTGGGTGTACGTAAGAGGCGACTAACGGACTTGGGGCTTTTTAAGGGATTTTTGGGCGATGCGGTTGGAGACCCATCACCAACAACCTTTATTCTACCATCTTTTTCCCACTCAACTTCCAAAAGTGGCTGCGGAATTTATAATTTCTCAGCTCTGGCTACCCCTTTTAGGGATTTATAGCCGTGAGTATATGTATGTATGTATGTATGCTATGCTAAGTTGATACTACCCAGCCTTTGTTCAAAACATACTCAATAGCGTTAGTCACAAACTGAGATACAAGTCACTACTCTTAATCTCCCCACTTCATCCTTACTTAACAGCTTGTAGGTACATTCCGATAAGTCCACTTGTAAAGTTGAACTCTACTGGTAACATGTAAACTATGTTAAATTATGCCCTTATAGATGAGAATGTCCGTTCTAGTGTTAGAATTTCAAGTGAGTTGCAGAAATCGACTATTCTAATTCAAAATATCCCCAATTTGCAATTCAATTCATGTGCTTACTAGAAAAGCTGCCAGTGTGTATGAATTATACAAATACATACATACATACATATACTCACGGCTGTAATTCCTTAGAAGGGGTAGCCAGAGCTAAGGAATTATTAATTCCTCAGCCACTTTTGGAAAGTAGAGTGGGGAAAAGATGGTAAATATAAAGGTTTTTGGTGATGGGTCTCCAACCGCATCGCCCAAAAATCCAATAAAAAGCCCCAGTTCCTTAGTCGCTTCTTACGACACCCGTGGGTAGGAAGGGGTAGCGACATTCTAAGGCGGCACTACACGGCAAATACAAGGCTGGTTAATCCATCGATTGCTTAATAATACCTTTACTATAAGTGGAATTAGTTCGACGCCGTATTGATTAGAACCGATTAGCTTAGTAGGTAAAACAGCGCTTGTCGTGAGACAGTGAGGGTTTCAATCCCGGGTTGACCCTACACTAATTTGTCTTTTCTTAAGACACATGTATGGTTTATTTATCTTGGTTGTTAACTGTGAGGGAGACATCGTGAGGAAACCCATATGGCTAAGTTGTACTTGGTCATGTGACAGTGTATTCGTACAAAACGGCAACAGGCCTGCCTTCTATAACGTGACGTCTGTCCAAGCAAAACGAGGGTACTATGAACACCAGGTGACAAAGTCACGTGATGATCAGAAGTATTAGTACCTCTGCCAACCCCTTCGACGATATGCGGCGTGAAGTTTGAGTATTGATAAAATAAAATCGTGTGGAATAGCGTAGGAATATGCACAATCTATTGAAAATTAACGAGAAACTACATCAGCTTGAGCTATAAATATTCTCTATTATTTTATGTTGCTCCTTGGTTGAGTCAAGATAATCAGGTCAAGCATATGCAAGACTCAGAATATGAAGATATTGAAGGCAAAACAGAGCACAGTTTTGATATTTATTTTATTTTGTTCGGAAGATTAACAGCAAAACATAACTTACAAAGTACTATATAAATGTTTGTGTACTTATTAAAACTCTTCACCAATATACCTTGCTGCTTGTATTTCTTATTTGGTACCCTTGACAAGAAACTGCATCACATTTAGGTGTCATAAGATTTATAATATTGGCGCAGACTTGGATTGGTACATACATACATACATACATATACATACATATACTCACGCCATTAGTTCCCATTGGGGTAGGCAGAGACTATCGATCGCTACTTCGTACGATCCTGACAAACCTCTCTAGCTTCGTTTACATCCATCAATCTTTTCATACATGCTCTTTTATATTTCATTGGATTGGTATTCCATTAAAAAGCACCAGAAGCAGTGAAATATAAACTATACAAACAGTTACATACGTCTTACAATATAAAACGTAAAGATCATCATCATCAGCCTAAAGAAGTCCACTGCTGGACATAAGCCTCCCCCAAAGACCTCTACAATGACCAGTCCTGTGCTGCCCTCATCCATCCAGTTTCCGCGACCTTGACCGAGTCATAGAATTGACTGTCATAGCCTATTACAGATATGCAACTTAGATAATGTTATGATCACCCTAAATCGCAGACAATATTTTAAGGCTTGACAAAAATCACACGCTGAAATTTCATTCTATTATGCTAGATAATATTTATTTATTAAAAAGATATTATTTTATTGTAATGATATTTACAAATTAATATAAAGAGAAACACGAACCAAACAGCTAAAATACACTGATGTATAATGCATTTCATAGCAATGTGTAAATAATCCGGGAGCCTCCAAATTTGAATATTCTCCTAGCACTTAGAAGTATGAGTACACTAATTAATTCCTCTTTGTGTGGAAACTCGGCTAATTTAAATAACACTCTGTAAATAGGAAAAGGCACGGACATTTTGTATTCCTGCAGTTGTAACACTTTTGTGGTAAGCGCGAGCGAAGGGTACGTGGGAATAGAAATTAGCACAAAAAGAATAAATGTCTCTCTTTCTCTATTTTTTTCTCTCTTTCTAATTTTGAGAATGACAGTACAAATGTGGTGCAATTTAAAATTGTAATTAGTTTTTATTTAAACGTTTTAAATCTTTGATTTTGAATGATATAAACCAAAATATTGTTGGTAGAATTACATATTTGCAAACTTTGTATTCCGTGAAGTAAAATAAGAAAAACAGATCATGTTTGAAAAAAGTCACGTAAAAATAACAATAGTAGCAAAACGGGTTTTAACATGTATACATATACTTATACCTATAAATCCCAGAAGGGCTAGCCAGAGCTTCAGAGCAAGAAACTTCTCAGTCGCATTTGGAATTTGATAGGGGACAAGATGATAGAAATAAAGTATCGTAGGTGACGGAAAGCCATCACCAACGATACTTTATTTCTATCATCTTGTCCCCTAAAGCCCCATACAATTATTTGCCTCTTATGACACCGCCGGGTAGAAAGGGGTAGTGACATTCTAAGCCGACCTACACGGCAAATTTTAACACTGATTTTAATAGTATAGTTTCCTCAAGCTTGTGTTTTTCATGGTTTCCCTTCTAGTGCTCATAGTACTGGGAACTAAGTTTATTACCTAATTTTTCATCATATTTTATGTTTGTCTTTTGTATATGCGGAAAGAGATATATTAAGATAATTTTATGCTGCAGCTATGATATTGCACTCGCAAATATCTTTAATCCATCAATAGTTAACTAACAAGCAAAAACATCGGACAGCGCTGGGATATTCTTGAGCTCAAACTCATAGATTAAATTTGTTCTCGCAAATATCATCCTTCATTTTCTCTCTTACTCGAACATTATCTGTATACTGAGCGAAAACTTACTCTGAATATATAATGAGCTTTAGAGATAAGAGCGATTTTTCCTTTTAATAATTCAGCAATAGAGACGTCTGTTATAAGAAATATCGGTATTACATACATACATACATATTCTCACGCCGTTAGTTCCCATTGGGGTAGGCAGAGACTATCGATCGCCACTTTGTACGATCCTGGCAAACCTCTCTAGCTTCATTCATACCCATCAATCTTTTCATACCTGCTCTTTTATTCTTCGTACTTCGGACACCTGCCTTTTTGAGCACATTTTCTATTTGATCCAAATATATTCTCCGAGGTCGTCCTCTACTTACATTACCTTCCACATTGGCTCTATAGATCTCTATAGATAAATTATTATGATATCAATCAAAAACGCGCACAATGATACTTACATGTTACTTTTCATTGGAGCATACTAATATTATAAATAATCATCGCTATAAATCACAAAAAGGGGTAGCAAAAGCTTCGGAATATAAAAACTATTAGAAATTAAATTATGAATAGATTGTAAAAACAACTCTTACAAAATCCAGGGGAAGAAATACATACATACATATACTCACGGCTATAAATCCCTTAACGGAATAGCCACTAGCCAGAGCTTTGGAATGAGAAATTCCTCAGCCACTTTTGGAAGTTGATTGGGGAAAAGATGGCAATAATAAATGTTTTTGGTGACGGGTCTCCAACCACATCGCCCAAAAATCACTTAAAAAGCCCCTATACCCTTAGTCGCCTCTTACGTTCACCCACGGGTAGAAATAGGTCAGTTTTATTCTAAGCCGTATTCTGTTACGTAATAAAATCTATCTAGATTGCACTAAATTTAAATCCCTTCCTCAAACAATGAAGCTAAACTAACCAGTAAGTAACGAAGGTAACCGATTATAACTCGAACAATATTTCATTGACGAGATGAGAATACATGTAGCCAGTTCAAGTATTAATTAACGCTACGGAACGCTCTTCATAATTCATGCACTTATCGCTCGTATTAAAACTGCCACGTACAAAAGCTTTAGCGATTACTAAAATATTTTTTGAGTTGTAAACGTCTTTATGAACCTTGAGCACTGGTTGCATGCACGAAAAATTGTCACGTTCATACCTGAATAATCAAATTAATATAAATTTAATTAATATAAGCTAATTTACATAGCAAACACATTTTTTTCTTATTGTGTGAGATGGATCTCTTCTGTCTTGGAAGATATCGATATTTAAATCTTATAATACTCTTGTTCTTGGGGCTTGGAAGAGGCTTCTTATAAGAACGTTTTCTATCTGATTTAGAAACGTTTTACTGGCCGTCCTCTACTAACAATCCCATCCTATGTGGTGCTCTATATATCTTTTTAATACAATTGCTCAAAAAGTGGCGTATTACAGGGACGTATAGCGTTCGGGAAGTGGGCTATTACACACTCGTGCTTTTTCTTTACCTTTCCCGCACTAGTGCGTTTTCTTTCCCAACTGTCAAAATAATGTCTATTTTAAAGAAAAACCAACCATAAAGATTTTACTAAAAAAATCAAAGAAGTTTTTATGATTCATGTTAATACGTGGCATAGGTCGTATTAACATGAATCAACAACAACAAAATAATAGGCAAAATCGACTAATTTGTTTCGATATCTGATTTAATGATTTGATAGAATTAGTGAGGTTAGGTTTCATTACATTATAACTCATTAAATTTCATTTTCATTTCATATCAACAAAAAAAGTATACATAAGACTTGGCTGTATGGGCATAGTTTCCTTTGCCTACCACAATAAGTAAAGAAAAAATGTCGCCATTTTCCAGAAATAATCTTTGGGAGTTTAGTTGTTTTGTTAAATTGCTTAATTTTTTCGCAACTGTATTAAAAATAGTCGTTCAGTACACGTACGGAACCGTCATTGCAACTCGTTCCGACTGTCAACCCTCGCCTTCGGCTCGGGTAGACATTTGTCGGAACTCTTTGCAATGACAGCCATTCCGTACTAGTAATGAAATATACTATTTTCGCTACTTTATTTTCATCCATCCTCTCTGTGTGTCCAAACCACCTCAACATTCCTTTTTCTGTCTTGCATACTACGTCATCTTTCAAACCTACTCGTTCACGGATCACACTATTTCTCACTCTATCACACAGCCGAATATAGTACCAAAATAACAATAGAATATATCACAATAATACATCCTGAATCGGACCCACACCAAACACTAGAATAGAATGTGTCTGTTCAAAACACATAACACATATTTGGTTAATGTATAAAGGTCCTTTCTCTATCTTGCACACTACGTCATCTTTCACACCTAAACGTTCACGAATTATACTATTTCTCACTCTGTCGCACAACCTTACATTACATATACTTCTTAGGGATCTCATTTCCACTGCATTCACTCTACTTTCATGCCTCTTTTGCCTCTTTTTTGGTGGTTTGGTCATATAGAGAGGATGGATGACAGTAAATTGGTGAAGGAGATCTATAGAGCCAACGTGGAAGGTAATGTGAGTAGAGGACGACCACGGAGGACACACCTGGACCAAATTGAGAGTGTGCTCAAAAAGGCCGGCGTCCGAAGTATGAAGAATAAAAGAGCATGTATGAGAAGAATTATGAATGAAACAGAAGCAAAAGTGATTTGCCTGAATCGTACAAAGTGGTGATCGATAGTCTCTGCCTACCCCAATGGGAACAATGGGCGTGAGTATAAGTAAGTAAGTAAGTAAGTATAAAGGTCGTTAACGGTGAGGGAAAGCATTGTCAGGAAACGCACATGGCTAAGTTGTGCTTAAGTCATACTAGACCGTTTACAACTAAACCCACTTTTTGCATGATTGCATACTTTTCGCTGATTATTTTATTGTTTTGTTTATATGGGGCAAGAATTGATACAACTTTTTACATATTTTTATAGCTATTTTATAAGTACTAATTAGCTACTGGTATTTACTTTTATTACTTACTAAATTCCATAATAAAGTATCCAAGAAAGTACGATTTCAATTTAAGAAAAAAATTAACGTTACCAACTTGGCTAATCCCAATTTTATTGACCTTTCTGTTTGCTATAAACTCGTCATTTTCCTTAAACGATATAATAACTTTGAGTAATAAAATAAAGTTAGCAACAACAATTACAAGGATATGTAATCTTCAAAACTTTAGGGCGTTTTGAACGTTACCTTCGCAAAGTGCCCAATTAATATTGCTGTATTAAATTGCTACAATTAATGGATTTCTATTTACTCCGGAGATTCATTTATTATTCGCTTTCTCTTCAAGTAATTATAATTAAATAAAATTTGAGTAGAGAATTAAGAGTGAAATTATATTTTGCTGAGAGCATAACCTTTGACGACGTCCGTGGCCGAGTGGATAGGTGACTACCTTCTCGGTCCGGAGGTTACAGGTTCGATCCGAGCAAAACGGATTGTTTCTTAGTATGGCATGCCATTTATATTTACATACATACATACATATACTCACGGCTATAAATCCCTTAACGGGGAAGCCAGAGCTTTTGGAAGTTGATTGGGGAAAAGATGATAATAATAAACGTTTTTGGTGATGGGTCTCCAACCACATAGCCTTAGTCGCCTCTTACGATCACCCACGGGTAGAACTGGGGTGGTGTTATTCTAAGCCGACACTACACAGCAAATATAATATTATTGTATAATATTAATTATTAATATACTGTGTAGTACCGGCTTAGAATGTCACAACGCAAGAGCGACTAAGGCAGTTTTTGGGCGATGGAGTTGAAGACCCATCGCCAGCGATACTTTATCTCTATCATCTTGTTCCCTATCAACTTACTAATAAGACGGAGGTGTTTCTATCTCTCAAACTCTGGCTACCTCATTCTATGATTAATAGTCGTGAGTATATGTATGTATGTATTAAATACATCATTGAGTTGGTATTCCATACTATAAATCTTACTAAGTTTTTCCTAAAAAATACTAATGGTGATAATAAATAGTAAAAAATTGTTTACATTTTTAGTTATACGGTAATTTAAATTCCTATTATCCCCTCACGTAATATTATACATGCATAGAATTAATAATGAAAGGCAATTAGATACAGACCCCTTTTAGTTTAGTAAACCCGCCGACCAAAGAACGATGATTTCCAAACGTATTTTACGAAACAGTTTTCCTAATGAACGAGCACGAATATTCCTCTTTTCAAAATCCTAGTCTATTTAATTTAACTAGCACTGTATATCTGGTTTAGTTTTTAGAATATGTTCGAAATTAATAAACTTTTGTCAAAATAAGATAAAACACACAATTGGTACGTATGTGTCCGAACAAATATATTTAACACACTTATTGAGTGCTCAAAAAGGCAGGTGTCCGAAGTATGAAGAATAAACGAGCATGTATGAAAAGATTGATGGATGTAAACGAAGCCAGAGAGGTTTGCCAGGATCGTACAAAGTGGCGATCGATAGTCTCTGCCTACCCCAATGGGAACTAACGGCGTGAGAATATGTATGTATGTATGTATTTCTGACGCCTATCATTTTTAAGTGGTCGAGTGTTGGTATGGTTATATGTATGTATGTATGTACACTTATTGATATAAAATGTGGTTTAACTTAACATTATGTAAACTACTTCTATCGATCGCCACAGATTACGATCCTGGCAAACCTCTCCTACAACCGTTTATCTACATTCATCAATATTTTAAAACAGGCTCTATTATTTTTTATACTACAAACTGCCTTTTCAGTACATTCTTCATTTGATCTAAACGTGTCCTCCGTGTTCGTCCTCTTACCATTATTGACTCATTACTACCCACATTATTTACTTCACATACATAGCCAGAGCTAGGGAAATTAGAAATTCCTCAGCCACTTTTGGAAGTTGCGTGGGGAAAAGGTGTTAAAATAAAGGTTGTTAGTGATGGGTCTCCAACCGCATTGCCCAAAAATGCCTTAAGAAGCCCCAGTACCGTTAGTCGCCTCTTACGTACACCCACCGGAAGAAATGAGGTAGTGCTATTCTAAACCGACACTACGCAGCAATTTACTTCAGAAATAGGAATAGGGAGAAGGGATTAAATTAAGGACCATTTTTTCTTCTCCTCTTTGCTTAAAAGTCCCGAAACTAATATTGATGTCGTAGGACATCTGAAAAAGAGATCACTGGATGTGATTCAGATCTAAAACCAACAGTCGACCACTTAAAATTGATAGGCGTCAAAAATGTAGAGAAATAAAGTTTAAATCATGAAAATACAAGTAAGATCTCCAGGAGGCCTAGCAAGAGCATTATTTTATCGTTACTCTGTCGGTTAGAATGAGATAAAAGTCTACGATACTATATTATTATATGTATTATTTTGCCGTGTAGTGCCGGCTTAAAATGCGCTACCCCTTTCAACCCACGGGTTTCGTTAGAGGCGACTAAGGGTATGGGGGCTTTTTATTGGATTTTTGGGCGATGCGGTTGGAGACCCATCACCAAAACCCTTTATTACCGCCTTTTCCCCACTCAACTTCCAAAAGTGACTGAGGATTTTATAATTCCTTGGCTCTGGCTACCCCTTCTAGGGAATTAAGCCGTGAGTATATGTTTATGTATGTATGATACTATTTAAGTTCGAAAGAGATAGCTGTTTAATACCATGCGCTATCTCCCTATAGTTAAGAGGTCGCTCGTGTAAGCCATGCAGCAGGGCAAGCACGAGCATTATTTAATCGACACGATAACGGTTAGATTGAGATGGCAGTATACGATACTAAATAAGTGCGATGGAGATGGCTGCCTTATCGCACGCGATAACTAGTTTAAACATCGCTCGTGCTTGCCCTTCTGGTGCCTATTCCGTTAGGTACTAATGGCTTGAGTACATGTCATATAGAATAGAATAGAATAGAATAACTCTTTATTGTACATCAAACACAAATTTACAAAAGAAATTATCATACAGTTTACAGTGAGGTACAATCGGCGGTCTTATCGCTAAAAGCGATCTCTTCCAGACAACCTTTGGAAGGTGAGATCGGTAAACTAGTTATCTAGGTAGATGCACAAAACAAGCTTACTTTAAAACTAACTTATTTAATTGAAATAATAACATAAATATTAATTACACAAAATAATATAGGTACATATTACACACATATGAACACACATACATACATAACTACATACTTTTATATATACAAGTAATACAAATACCTAAATAAAATACACAAATACGTTTTAGAAATATAATTAATACATATAATTTAAAAAGCAACAGTATTACAGCGCTTCAGTGAGATAGTGTTGTTTCACCAGATCCTTGAACACATTAAGGGATTTAGCCAGTCGCACCTCCACAGGAAGTGCGTTCCACAATTGCACAGCGTGTACAGAAAAAGAGGAGCCATAGAAATTGGTTGAATGAGAGGGAATGGTTAATTGAAGATTATGGTCTGAACGTAAATTAAGGTTATGGGAAGAAGATAGAAATTGAAAACGTTCTTTTAGATAGAAAGGGGTGGCAGGATTGAACAAGATAGAGTAAAGAAGAGACAAAGTATGCGCATTTCGGCGGAGGCGAATAGGAAGCCACTTAAGTTTAGAACGATAAACAGACACGTGATCATATTTACGCAATCCAAAAACAAACCTTATGCATAAGTTTTGGAGACGCTCTAATTTATTTAGCTGTTCTTCCGTTAAATCAAGATAACAGGTATCAGCGTAATCCAAAATTGGAAGGAGTAGAGATTGAGCTAACGCAGTTTTGGTAGCAGTAGGTAGAAAATTACGCAGTCTCCTGAGGGAGCCCGCTGACGCGAACATCCTTCGGCTTACCGATTCTAATTGGGGTACCCAAGATAAATTGCAATCGATCATAATGCCTAAGTTCCTTACCACGGGGCTAAAAGAGATTGATTTTCCATCAAATAACACAGGTGGCAGTGATTTGTAATCAATCCTAGAAATCATTCGAGAACTACCGACTATTATTATTTGAGATTTATTTGGATTGACTGCTAGCCCATATGCCTCACTCCAACGCAAAATGCGCTCCAGATCACCATTAATCAGGCCAATGGACATATTCAATTGATCAAGATTTGCTTGTGTGTATTTGATTGATGACAGATGATTTGAAGATCATCTGCATAAAGGTGGTAGGAAGAAGTGAGTTGATGAGAAATACTATTAATAAATATAGCAAATAAGAGAGGAGACAACACACCACCCTGTGGAACACCGGCAATTAAATCACACCACGGAGAATAAGAATCTTCGATGCGAATGCGCTGCCGACGCCCCTGTAGATAACTACGAAACCAGTCAATCACCGTTGGAGATATGTTAATAGAACGAAGCAAAGCCAATAATATATCAAAGTCAACAGAATTAAATGCGCTATTAAAGTCAAGCAGTGATAGAACAGTCAGTAATCCCTTGTCCATCCCCAAACGTATGTCATCAGTAATTTTAACCAAAGCCGTAACGGTACTGTGGGAAGGGCGGAAACCAGATTGGAAAGGATTAAGTAGATCATTTTTAGTCAGGAAATCATTTAATTGTCTGTGTACAAGTCGTTCAAGGACTTTAGAAAGGAAAGGGAGGATAGATATAGGGCGATATTCAGAGAAGGATTTTGGATTAACTTTTTTAGGAATCGGGGTGACTTGGGCTTCTTTCCATACCGTCGGAAATGATCCTGAGGTTATGGAGTTATTGAGGATATCAGTAATGGTGGGAATTATTATGTCAAGTATAGGCAAAATCATTTTACGACTTATACTATCACCACCTGTTGCGTTTGATGTAATTGACATAATATTCTTCTTAACATCACAATCGGAGAATTGACAAATAGTAAAGGGAGGATAATCCGGAGTTGGAAGTGTAGAAAGAAATTGCAGAGTGTCAGCTTTTTTAATACCATCAAAGGTAGACGTTGAGGTAAAATGATTATTAAGTGAAGTAAGGTACAGATCTTTCGGGATTGAATCTTGACGAGATTTTCCAACTCCTAAGGATCTAAGAAACTTCCAGACTTTAGCCGGATCGCCATTCTCAACGGAATCATGAATGTGGTGTCGCTGTGCATCCCTACACACCCTATTGCAGTGATTTCGAATCGCCACAAACTTTTCCTTATTTAGATCAGACGGCCGTGATTTAAACTTAGACTGGGCCCGAGTTTTCTTCGACAAGAGATCTCTAATTTCGTCAGTGAGCCATGGTGCAGGAAAATGTCTCATTTTAACGGCTTTTACCGGAGCATGAATATCGTAAAGTGACGTGAGTAAGGTATTAAATTTTTTAACTTTTTCATCAATAGTATCCCCTACGGTACATTCCGTCCAATCAATATTCGAAGCATCGTGTCGCAGCCTATCCAAATCTATACTACCAAAACTGCGCTGCAGGAGAATTTTCGACTTGTTTTTAGGTGGGCGAACTTTATAAGATACGAAAATAAGATCGTGATGTGAAAAAGCATCAGCTGAAGTTTGGCCATGAAGGGCGACATGATTAGGAGAAGAGACAGCTATCAGGTCAAGAAGAGATGGAATGCAATTGGGTAAGTTGTGGGTTGCATTAAGAGGAAGAATATGAAAATTACTGCTATGAAAAATCGAAGCTAGGGATTTTGAACGGGAATCACGTTTTAAAAGACAGGTGTTGAAGTCACCCATTATAATGGAGTGATCGTAAGAAGGGGTGAGGTCTTCTAAGAGTTTCTCAAAAGAAGGAAAAAAGTTTAATTGAAGGGATGGACTATAGTAGACACCAAGTAAAACTTTATTGTGACCTAGTACGAGTTCTAGGAATAAATGTTCACCTGCATTGGAGGGAGGAGGCTGAGTTGACGTGCTAATAATAGAATATGGTATATGAGTTCGAAGATAGATAGCAACGCCACCACCACGACCGCTTACACGATCGTTTCTAATGAGTTGAAACCCTGGTAAAGTATAAGAAGCGGAAGGAAGAAATGGTTTAAGCCAAGATTCAGATACAAGAATTGCGTGAATATTTTTACTCTCAAATGAATATAACATGTCATTAAAATGAGCAGTGCAGCGTCAGCAAAATGAGTCATATGTCATACCACAAGGCGTGAACCTACGTTCTTGCAAAAACAGTATAAATGAACTTAGCAAATGCGTAGTAATATTGCCTTACGTAGCTTTTATGAGGCTGTGAAATGTTGGTCGTAAATTGTTCGCAAACGCAGCGCCACCTAAATGAGCTTACTACATTCTTATCTATGTCGAGCCGACGTCATTGTTAGGCTATCAAAAGCGTTTTGTATTTTTATCCAGGTTTTAAAGATTATATAAAAAAGGTAACAGAAAAAACTACATGTTAGTAGAGGACGACCTCGGAGGACACATTTAGATCAAATAGAAAATGTGCTCAAAAAGGCAGGTGTCCGAAGTACGAAGAATAAAAGAGCATGTATGAAAAGATTGATGGATGTGAATGAAGCTAGAGAGGTTTGCCAGGATCTTACAACGTGGCGATCGATAGTCTCTGCCTAATGGGAACTAGCGGCGTGAGAATATGTATGTATGTAAAAAACTACATGTATACATATACTAACGCTATTAGTTCTATTTGGGATAGGATCGATCGCCACTTTGTACCATCCTGGAAAACCTCTCTAGCTTCATTACGCTATGAATCTGTACGCTAGGTTACAAAATATTTATTTACTCTGTTTTTAACATCATTACAAATAATAATTGAAATGGGAAAGAGTTGGTTCACACAAGCAGTTTTAAAGTGTGACGATATCACCTAGTATCTTCATCCATTAAAACAATTATAAAACCCTCATTGCCTGTCATAAAGTTCACGTAGAATATCTCTTCCAAGAAAACATTACGTGCGGCTTACGACACGATGAGAATAATACCTCGAAAACCTCATAAAGAACTGATATGAGAGCGTAATGAAACCAAAACGTTGATCAAATTGCGACGCCTAATATCGTTCTGCATGTAGAAAGATAAAAATGTTATAATACTCCATTTAATACGCTCTTTGAACTTCCTAACTAAGCACATTGAAAGTAGGGAGTTAATGTGAACTGGCACGTGCAAATCGCACTCGACGAGCTAAATCGTGTTCTTAGGAGCACTTGTAGAATTATTATATAATTTGAATCGTTGCTAACTTATGTAATCTTATTATATTTTATATTTGTGCTGTTTAGAGTCGGCTTAGAATAATATTTACTCTTTTTTTTTCCGTGGGCGATTTACGAAGTGACTATACGAGCCTCTTGAGTGAATTTTATTTAAGTTATGTGTTTAAATGTTCAAAAACGTTAGAACGTGATCTAAGGCTTCCTCACTCTGTAAGACCATCAACGTCTGCAACTGAAATACATATCGCAAAAGTTAAGAAAATAGTGAGTGAAAATTTTCTTTCACATTCGCGAGATTTAGCCACCAAATTGAATGTGTCTCACGAGTCGATGCTTATCATCCTATCACTTGGGTACGAAACATGATTTATCATATAACTAAATCGAATAACAGTCGCTGATGACATGCTAGGACAAATGAATTCCGACTCAACATTCATGAAACGCATTATTATTTGTTACAAAATTATACTTTATTTCTGTCATCTTGATACTTAATTTCCAAATGGCTGAGGATGTGTTTTTTGGGATTTATGGCCGTTATTTATGTTCGTATGTATGTACAAAATGTAGGTATACAAAAAAAAACCACTCAACAAGCTTCGGAATGGCGCCATCTAACAGAACTTGAACCGGAAAAAGCATGACAAAATTGATCAAATGCAAAAGTCATTTTGACAGTTTTCTTTGGCCGTAGCGTTGTCCACCCAAAATGCTTGTAGAAATAAAAAAGAAATTCGGGCGTTCTGCGGCCTTTATAAGAACATTTTTCTCTAAAAATGCCGATCTATTATTGTGAATATATTTATCATTAAATACCATCGAGCAACTATCGTATTCACTAGACATGGCAACTTCCTACTTTTCCTTAAACTCAAATTTATTTAAAAAGTTTTCGAAAACTCATCAGATATATTTGTAGACAGAAAATAAGAACCATACATTAAAAAAATACTAGACTCAAAAACTCTTTAAATATTTAAAATATAACTAAATTCAAATTCAAACACAACAAAACTAAATTTCCTATTTCCGTGCCCCTAATAGGGTTCCGAATGTATGGGCTATCACAGCACTTTGCCCCAGTATTCAGAAAGTTGGCCCATTACTCGTCCCGTGAAAGGGAATGTGAATAAACAGGAGAAACGCGTGACTCGAATGAATATAATTTGTATTCGTCTTCTACTCTGTGAATACGTGATGTAAACTTTTACTTGCATATTTACGCTCAACTTTTACTCGGCATATTTACGCTGAACTTTTTCATTTACACTAGGGCACCTGGTTCTATGCTATGAAGAAAACGCTTGAGCATTCAAATTCATTTATAGATCAAAAATACTTTCATGAAAAATAGAGTTTTTAAACTGCATGGAGACTGTGATGTAATTTAGAAAAATAATGATATTATCAGTAACTATTTTGAACAGAGTACTTAGTATGTATTTTATCGGAATAGAGTGGAAGTCACCTTCGAATAGTATTTACCCATGTCTACTTGTGAGTGTCATACAAGGGCATTTAGAATCTTGAGACTTTTAAAGTAATATTATTATGTGTTTTGAGATGAGAACTATCACCAAATTTCCAATATTTAAAACAAATCCGACTAAACTTCGAAAAACGGCTTCGTAATTATTTTTTCTGAAGCTCTGCTTACCCTTTCTTGAAAATTATAACCGTACGAGAATATATCTTTAAAAATTATAAAAATAAATACTTCTTCGAGTACTGAAACTAATGAACGTCTCAGAGGATAAGACGAATTTGCATTTCCAACGAGAATGGTAGTAAATCAATACTGCAAAATCATCTCATTGTCTTCTTCATTCTAAATGCTGAAGCGCTTTAGTATGTGACGTGACTCCTAAAAACAATAGAAGCTGAAGGGTTTATTAATCAAAATGATTGAGCGATGTAGGTTTCGCGATGGCACCTGTGCCTTGTTACAGGTTGTCGAAATCTTATATTTTTTCTTTATGCTTCTCGTATATAGTAGTATAAGCAAAAATTGTTACAGCAATAATATCGCTTTTTTTTACAATGGATAAGGAAAAAAAGGCATATAAACCAAAGAATATTACAAAAATAAATTAAATCATTTGATTAATTTGAAATAATATGTGTGCTGTTAAATTATAATTTTAGCTAATATATGCTTTTAGACAAGAAGGCAATCCACAAAGAAGGTGTTGATCTCAGATTTAATTGACCTAACCTAATATTTTTCATTTCTAACAGACAGATTTCTTTACACTGATTAAATTTAAATTCGCTACTGCATTAAATACATCTCAAGGCAAAAACTACTACGAATACGAAAACTAAAACAAAATTGTTCCCAAAACATTTCCATTCAAAAAACATAGACCTTAAAGTGCGAGTGACAAACACAAATCTTCACTATTCTGTATTCAGGATGTAGACCATTTGTTACAGAACGGCGTGTCACGCGGCGCTGTCGAACCTATGTCCCCCGTAATGAGTCGCATACTTCACAAACCACCCACGCCTCGTTTTTAGTTCCAAACAACACATTTACAGTTTTACAGTCTTTTCAACACTTGTACAGTTGCCGTGTTTTATACATAGAATTTTCAGTATGGGCAAAATTAAAGAAATATGTTAAAGATAAAAATAAAGGATTTTAAATTAATCTATTACGCATTCCATAAACTATTAGGGTAGGCAGAGTATCTAGAACTAAACACGACACGTCTATTTCTTCCTTAAATTCATAAATTTTATCGTAAATGCCCTATGAGTCTCCTGATTTAAATAATAAATATCCTACGCTGCTATCCCTTCAAACTATTCCTTTTACAAATTACACAATAATTTTATCAGTTTTCTTGTAACACACAAAAAAAAACATGCTTAACCGTAAAAATTCTCTCATATTTTATGTGTTTTATATAATGCCCTTAATAATTCTGCTGCCCCCCATTATCTTCGGTGTAAGTTCACATATTTATGCTCGCACGGCCGTGACTTGCGATCACAGGATAATAAGATGTTGAGCGTACCTCTACATACCAGTGCTACATATAGTGATTCCTTTGCAGTCAAAGCGGTCAATTTGTGGAACTCACTACCAGTTGACATACGGCTGTCATCATCTTTAAACATATTTAAAGATAAATTAAAATCTCATTTTTTTAAGACCTTAGGTTGGTAGATTTTATAATGATAAGTATATGTCTATATTAGTATTTATTATACAATATAAAAATATTATATATATATATATTTATATGTATTCATATGTGTGTATATTTATAAAGAACTAGCTTTCCGCCCACGGCTTCCGAGTGAAATTCGGTTATATTACGGTATAATTCACAACTATAAGAAATTTTCTCATTCCCACGATTTTCCTCGGGAACATCATTTTTTTTCGGAATAAAAAGTACCCTATTATTTAATACAAACTTCTAACTATACCTTTGCAAAATTTCAAAGCAATCTGTTCAGTAGTTACGGCGTGAAAGCGGAACAAATAAACAAACAAACAAACTCACTTTCCTATTTATAATATTAGTAAGGAAGTAAGGATAAGTATATTTAATATAATTATTATACATATTGGATATTTAAATTAATATTTAGGTTAGGGTTGTAAATAGGTTGTGTGTGTTTAGTTAAGTTTGGTTTTATTTGCATATTAATTTTCAATGACTTCTGTTTAAGAGTTTTGTACTTGTTTTTCCTTACCATAAAGGTTGACTGGAAGAAATCGCGTTAAGGCGATAAGTCCGCCTTTGTGTACTTAGTCCTAATGATCTGTACCTATATAAAAAACATTGTATTTGTATGCAATAAAGTGTTTAATAATAATAATAATTCTGATACCCTTTCCCTTCTTCCGTACGAAGTTAGTTCCAACAAATAAATAGAATAGCTACAAGTAAAGGCTCGTCTGGAAACGTTAATGGCATCCGTCTGACGTCCCGAGGCTCGTGATAACCTTTCCATTGTCCAACAACTTTGCCCAAAAATGAATTTTCGATACAGTTTGTCTTTAGAGAATTGGGGAGAAGAGTTTTTTCGGACTCCGAGGATTATATGAAAAATAATCAGCCTGCATTCTAGGTGTATTAAATGAGGGAAAAGTTTGCTAGTGAATTGTTTTCGTTTTCTCCTATCTGTGTGATTATTTATTAATAGTATATAGCATGAATAATATACATAAATATAGGCCAATGCTGACAGGATTTTTAAAACAAATTTTTTCGGAGATTGAGAGTGAATTTAAGGAAATAAATGTCCCAGTTTTACAATATTACTATTGATTTACAAGATGTTTGCCTTAGTTTGCTTAGAGTATATTTGTTGTATATTGATTGACTAATATTGATCATTCAACTCATCGGTTGTGTTTGCTTAGTTCTATACATACAAACAAATACTCACGGCTATAAATCCCTAGAAGGGGTAGCCAGAGCTAAGGAATTAGAAATTCCTCAGCCACTTTTGGTAAATTGAGTGGGGAGAAGATGGTTAAGTAAAGGTTGTTGGTGATGGGTCTCCAACCGCATCGCCCAAAAACCCCTTAAAAGCCCCAATACCGTTAGTCGCCTTTCACTTATACCCATCAGTAGGAACGGGGTAGTGCTATTCTAAACCGACACTGCACGACATTTATAAATAACTTTTTACTGATTTGCCAATATTTTGACACCAATATTTTGACCATCACATATGTGATGTCAATTTAATTCACAAAACCATTGAAATTTATTTTTATAAAATGTTATCGCAATGGGATAAAAAATTAAGAAAAATACCAGAATAGCAGGTTAACCCGGGTTTTTAAAACCAATTATATGATAAAAAAATCTCTTTAATTTCCCACCATTGTAATTATAACATTAATAATGTATATTTTTATGAACACCGAAAACAATAGCTTTCTTTTATTCGCGCCGTAATAGTTAAACAAAATATAAGCAATAAATTCAGCATTTACAGATCTCTTCAAATTTACTAGGAGAAGATTCTATTGCTCTCTTACTTCGTCAGTTTATAAGTCGTAAAATTTTGAACGACTCAAAGAAAGGCGAGTTCCCAAAGAGTTGTTAACTTTTCATTTGTATCGTGCACTCTTGACAAGTTCATTGGGAGTTTGCGAAATGAGGGGAAAGGGTACCATGACTTTGTTTAACGATATTGAGTAGAGCTTTAAGTAACGTAAGACAAGTTTATTGTAAGTGTTTTATAGGAGTTTTGGTTCTACAATGGTTTCCAATAAAGTTGTTGTGGTGTTTTTTTATTTCATTTTGAGTTTTTGTGGTTGGATTAATTGGTGTTTCTCTCGTGGGGAAAGTGGCGATTAAACGTATTTCTTGCTTTCAATATGATTATCACTTCATATAAATGTTGATGAAGATATCGAGAGAAGAGTGAAAAAGGGTAATGCGATTAATGGAGCATTGAATAATCTAATGTCTAGTCAGTCGGTGTCTGAAAAGGCCCGAATGGCAGTGCATGATGCTGTTCTGGTTCCTACGCTTATGTATGGCAGTGAATGTTGAGTGTGGCAGAAGAAGCATGAGAGCAAAGTGAATGCAGTAGAGATGAGGTCCCTGAGAAAAATTGTAATTTAAGGTTATGTGATCGTGTGAGAAATGACGTGATTTGTGAAAGTAAAAAATGATATTGTAAGATAGATAGAAAAAGGAGTGTTGAGATGGTTTGGGCACATAGAAAGGATGGATGACAGTAAATTGGTGATAGATATCTATAGAGCCAATGTGGAAGGTTATGTGAGTAGAGGACGATCACGGAGGACACACCTGGGCCAAATAGAGTGTGTGATCAAAAAGGCTCGCGTCCGAAGTATGAAAAATAAAAGAGCATTTATGAAAAGATTAATGGATGTAAACGAAGCTAGAGAGGTTTGCCAGGATCGTACAAAGTGGCGATCAATAGTCTTGCCTAGCCCAATGGGAAATAATGGCGTGAGTATATGTATGTATGTATAAATGTTGATGCTTTTTATTTATTATGCCGTGAAAGAGTTAAAACTAGACTAATGATATATTTTTAGAACCTTCACGAGATGTCACTGATTATAAAATGAGAGATTATACTCACTGTGTAACAAAAAACTACTCCTTTTCCGGCAGAAAAATAAAAGATAATTCATCCACTTATTTATCTGTTTCTGTATAAAAGTTTACAGTTTTTATCAACTCAATTTGTTTTCAGTAAATTATTTACGGATTTTTTGCGCTTCAGATTGATTGGTAGCCATCCGAATATATTTTTCTACAGCTCAGTTTTAATAATTCTATTAACTTGATGGTTAAAAGGGGCATAGGTTGTAGTTTATTTTGTTCAGAATTGAATAATTCGTTTTTGCAATTCAAATCCAATATATTTTATAGATATAGGTAGAAAATAACAACCATTCAAACTTTATAGTATGTGCGTGCGTGAATTTATTTTTTTCATCCTCCTTACTCTATACAAATACGCCTTCATACTAAAGCAGTTATTTTTAATTGAGGTTGGAAGTATGGTTTTGTAGATATGTCAACGAATATTTGTTGCATTAATTATTATGTTTTTCTTATCTTCAATGTCTCTCACTTCACTAACAACAACCACCACCACAACACACGAACAGCCTCTGATCCCATCTCAAACTACATCTCATAACTGGTATTCTCTAAAAAGATAGCGCTATCAGAAATTACTGATTGTGGGCCCAATTTAGTGAAACCATTTCTTTAAATTATGTCATTAAATACTGTATATGTGTGCTAAATAAAAAAAATCTTTTCTTTCTTTCTTTTCTATTCAATGTTAGCTTGACACAATTACTCACTGCATCTCGTTACTAAAATATGTCTAAGCAAAAAATCCAAGATATTTTTCCAACATAATTTAAAACGGGCACGTTATATTCGCCAAAAGCTCCGCTTAGACTACGAATGAAGCAATAGTTCTGAACCAAATGACTGGGCGTCCTGCTAGCACGTGACCGGCTACCCAAATCAGAGTTCACGATCATTATTCTTAAATATAAAGACCCGTAGAAGAACATTTGTATTATGTTTCTTTGTGGGCCGCACGAGAAAGGGATCTTTGGCTTCGAATTCAACCATCTAATCAATTTACAGCCGACACAATAGAATTTCAAATGGGTATTATTTTGGGAAAATATAACTTTTGGTGGGTGATATAATAGGTTACAATTTGTATATTCTATTGATTAGTGCCTATAAGTATTCACTAGTTCATGGATAAACAAACACACATTAACAAAACATTAGCAGCCGTGATAGCCCAGTGGGTAGAACACTCGGTTATCGTGCAAACAACTAGTGCTCAAATCCTGGGTCGGGCCTACACCAATTTGTCTTTTCTAAAGACACCTGTGTGGTTAATTTATCATGGTTGTTAACGGTGAGGGAAAACATCGTGAGGAAACCCACATGGCTGAGTTGTACTTAGTCATGTGACAGTGTATTCGTAAAAAACGGCGATAGGTCTGCCCCTTATCACGTGAGTACACTGTCCATGCAAAACGTGGGTACTCTGAACACCAGGTGACAAAGTCATGTGATGTTCAGAAGTATTAGTACCTCTGCCAACCCCTTCGGGGATATTCGGCGCGAACTTTTATGTTATGTTTTATGTTATATTATGTTATGTTACATTAACAAAAATGGCTGTGAAGTATCGGCTTGGAACTGCACTAACGACTTCTTTCCTTAAGTGTTTTTATGGGTGTCGTGGCTGTAGAGCCATCCACAGGCATCCCATATTTTACTTACTTTACACCACTGAACGTCCGAAAGTTACTGAGGAATTTCGGATTTTGAAGTTCTGGCTTCCCCGTATTTGGAGACATAGCCGTGAGTAAACGTGTGTAAATACGTAATGTATGTAATCAATTGGGCATACCAACATAACTTTATCGATTCATAGTCTGCTATTGTTTTGTCATAATTTATTTAAAAAATATCAACTATAGTTATTTTCATGTACATGCTCAAAGAAAGCAAGTTGTTCTTCTTTGTCTTCATTATAAAGATACATACATATACTCACGGCTTTACATCTCTAAAAGAGGTTAGAAACCCAGAGCTTAGAAACAAAAAAAAACCCTAAAAATGAAAAAACCCTGCCACCTTTTGAAGTTGTGTGGGGATAAGATTGTAAAACAGAGTAGTGCTATTCTAAGCCTACATAGCTTAAATTATCGAGGTATCAATTCACATAGCATAATTCCACAAAGCAAGAATGAGTACGAAATTGAGCGTGTCATTTGAATGTGAAAAGATAATTCGGGCTACGTCAAAGAGCAATCTTCATATTTTTACAAAATCCTAGTACGCGATTCACATAAATATTCACGCAACTGGAATCCCGCTATATTTGCGACCAGGATACTTGAATATTTTAGGCTCAACGTAGCATTAAAGGGACAGCTGGATAAAGCATTGTTCTTAGAATTCCCAATTACTCGTCAGAGCTCAGAATTTTCAAATTTAAAAAAATAATTTGCAAAAGGTTAACTTGTAATGAAACGTTATAAACTGTAAAGAAATCTATTTTGATCAATATTAATAGATAGTTATTTTATTTTATTTCGTTTGGAAGATTTACAGCTTTATATCCATTTAAAAAAACAAAATTATTACAGGAAGCCATTTGTAAAATCGTCATATTTACATATCTATATATCTATACAAATAATAAGTACAAAGGTGATATATATTGATGTAAGTTAACATGAATATTGCTAATATGCCAAAAAAGTTAATAAATAAAGCTAAAACTAAATTTAAAACTTACGCCATATACAGCCACATACAAAAAAAAATAAAAAAAGAGAAAAATATATATTTTGAATAAAAAAACAAATGCAACGAAACAAAGAAACTATTCACATCTTCACTGATTCAAAGAATTGTTGGATATCCAAGATGGGTTAAACAAACATTTAAATTGTAAAATTTCTTCATAGTTTTTCATTCTTATAAGAAAGATTGTACAAAACTTGAAATGAATTAAGGCTATAATGAGTCGTTAAAGTTTTTCTGTTTTGCAATATAAATAGAGATGAATAGTTTAGAATAACCCAAAATGACTTTTAAACTTTTATTGACGTAAGCCTTCGTTCATTATTTTGTATATTAGTTTTTACATGTTAGATCATATATATATTGCCCTGTAGTGCCGGCTTAGAATGTCGCTACCCCTTTCTACCCACGGGTGTCGTAAGAGGCGACTAAGGGTATTGGGGCTTTTTATTGGATTTTTGGGCGATGCGGTTGGAGACCCATCACCAAAAACCTTTATTTTACCATGTTTTCCCCACTCAACTTCCAAAAGTGGCTGAGGAATTTATAAATCCATAGCTCTGGCTACCCCTTCTAGGGAAATACAGCCGTGAGTATATGTATGTATGTATGTAAGTATGTATCATATATCTTTTTAATCTTGTAGGCAGGTGTCCGAAGTATGAAGAATAAAAGAGCATGTACGAAATGATCGATGGATGTGAACGAAGCTAGGATATTTGCATCGTATAAAGTTACGATTGATAGTTTTTGCCGACCCCAATGAAAGCTAACGGCGTGAGTATATGTAATCTCAAAATAAGAATGGTCAACTCCAGAAAACAAAATCATTTAAGTAAATCCTGATACCAAGTTCCCAAAAAGCTGCGCTAGTTAAAAAGCTTACGTTATGAAAAATGCATTGGACCGCTCACATACAACTAGAAAGTTCCACAAAAGTTCGCTCAAGCAGTCAATGTGGAAGATGTTCACAACTTTGCCCATTTTTTCTCGAGCGAGCCCTTTTTCCGCGTCACGAATCATTCACACTTTCTTAAACTTCCATCTGTGCTTTTGATCGCAAAGAATCCTAGCTTCGAAAATTGGGTCGTTTAGTCAAATGTAACAAATATAAAATTGGGCAGGTTTG
The DNA here is from genome assembly GCA_963576735.1 of Bedellia somnulentella. Lineage (NCBI taxonomy): Eukaryota > Metazoa > Arthropoda > Insecta > Lepidoptera > Bedelliidae > Bedellia > Bedellia somnulentella. The sequence continues at coordinate 19,079,953 of OY755175.1, read as the reverse complement.
ATGTACGTATATTAACATACATAAATATACACATACTCACGACCATAAATCCCAAAAAAAGGGTAGCTAAAACTTCAGAGCTCCCGACTCATTTGGGACTTGATAGGGCAGGAACAAGATATGAAAGTAGAAATTAAGTATTGCCGGTGATGGGTCTCTAATCGCATCGCCCAAAAACCACTTCAAAAAACCCAATACCCTTAGTCGCCTCTTACGATACCCGTGGGTAGAAATGGGTAGTGCCATTCTAAGCCCGCACTACACGTCACACGTCACATTGTGTCTTAGAATAACGCTAATGAGTTTCTTCCCACCAGTTTCGTACAAGGCGATCCTATTCTTTATTATACCACATTTTACCGACTCACCGTTTAAAACTGGTTGAGAAACTTCTCAATCTGAATCTGGGCTACCCCAATTTTGGATTTATAGCCGTAAGTATATGTGTGTAAATTTATTACTGTCAGACCTAACATCAAATAAAAAAAATTGAGATATATTCGAACTTAATTTCTACCATTGTTTACTTAAAAGATATTATTTGATTACCTGAAAGATTTATGTTAAAGTTCCATTTTGTAATAACACAGTGCGTCTTATCTTTCCAGGAATGCCTTTCGCGTGGAAACTAACAACTAAAACTTTCTTAAGTGTCCTTCCTACACTAACACAATGTGTTCTGTTTGTTTTCTTAGATTACACTTGCAAACATTCCAACAATATTATGTTTGGAGATTAAGTGTCTAAAACCTCCATAATTCAATTCAACTTAAATATTAGAATAGTTTCTAGGATCTTGTTAGTAGGGAAGAGGACAAACTCAAACTCAACGCCTTTAATCCCCGAAGGGATGGCGGAAGGACTAATATTTTTGAACATCACGTTACATTTTTGTATGGCACAAATTAATTTTAACATGAGAGAGGTTTGTCGAGCTAGAGGGGTTTCTCAGGATCGTATACTGCCGATGAGGCGTGCAAATTTTATACATTCAAATTAATAATTAAGTATGTTTAAATATTATAATAATTAAAATTCAATTATAAAACTTATGTCAGAAGGAAAAGAAAATTAAAAAGAAAACAAAAATATACAAAATTAACAAAATAATCGAAAACAGCTTAAAGAAATTTAATCTAAAGTCATATTCACATGTCACACTTATTAATAAATTCAGCAATCGTATAGAACGAGTGTTGTTGTAAATAATTATAAATAGTTGTTTCATATTTATTAAAATTTATCGATCGATAGTCTCTGCCTTCCCCGATGGGAACTAATGGCGTGAGTACATGTATGTATGTATAAGAAAGTACTACTTGGCAATGAGGGTTTCATCCATTCATCATATATAAGATAATCATATTAAATATATACTTCTGACTACGTAAAAGTTTAAATGAAAACGAAAATGTCACAGTAAACTGAGTAGGGAGCTGGCGCTTGTTGCAAAAAGAAGCACGTCATCGCAATCTGTGACGTCACAGAGAGTCTATCACTTGATCCACGCTCTTACACAACATATACAAGCCCGATTTCTGAATTGAGTATTCAAGCTGAGACCGAATTCAGTATCGTTTTGTCTCATTCAGATTTTAAGATTTCAATGTGACAGAACGATACTTAAGTTGTTCTCAGCTATTAGTCAGCAGTCCATACTCAATTCAGAAATCGGGCGATAGACTTATCGTTTTAAGATATTTGCAACTTTGGACTTAAATATTTCTTAAGCACTTTTGTTGTTTGATTGAGGTAAATTTTTGGTTTCCATGTCGCCCACCGATCATCCAAAATGCCCCAATGCTTTCCATCTAGTTTATTAAGATGGAGAAAATCTGGATCTTATTGCAGTTTATGCATTTTTCGATTCATTGAAGGGAAAACACAAGTTTTTATAAGCTAATAGAAATAAAGCAGAAGACAGGTATTAAAAACCATTACGCCATTAGCTAAGAATGTTTTGGCGAATGGAAGCAAAATTCAGCAAAATAAATAATAATATACATATCATATGTAACATCGTAACGTATGAAATAAAGTGGATAAAGGATTAATTACTAGTCCAGTTAAGGCTAAATAAAGTTGGGGCAATTACAGTGATTTTTGGGCAATACAAACCTTCATTTTATCATGTCATCCGACTTAACTTTTTAAAGTAAAGTATCTCAAAGTAGTAGAAAGATTAAAAAAATATTACATTACATTAAAAAAAACCATGATTTACACTTCAAAGTCATTTTATACGGTACTAGTGGTCCACCCCGGCTTCACACGGATGGTGTTAAGTATTTTCTTTTCTACTGCTTACCCCCTACGATATTTAGCGCGATGATTATTCTCGAGTTATAATTAGTGTTACTAACACAACTCTCTTTTATGTATATAGATTAATTATAATTAAAATATATGTCCAAACCTTTAAAGCTGATTTAGAAATCTTAACCAAAATATTTAATCAAGAAGCGTGAAGATCGAAGTACTAGTTTAGTAATAAAATCTAAGTTAATAAATCATCACTGACAAAAACAATTACTCATTCTATAATACTCTACATTCTATGGCACTCATTACAGTGAAGAGATCTCGTCGTTAGATCTGTAATTAAGGAATGAAGGTAAGTATCCGAGGAGACGCGAAGCTATATTTTGTCGCAGGCCGTATCTCTCCGCTCCGTCTCACACACGCAGACAACCCTTATCACTACTTTCCTTACCGTTTGTCATAAATTTTATCACTCCGATGAGCGGACGCCGGCGAAGACTTCTTTTCCGGTTTTTCTCCGCAGAATTAACGACCCGTGAACTCTCCAGCCAGCCGCTACTTTTCCAAGACACGACCACTTTAGAACATAAAACTCAACTTTTTTAATTCACCAACACTTTCTTAGTCTAATTTTGTAAGTTTGTTTGGAGGGATAAAATATTTTTATCACACGTGAAACTTCAAGGTCATAGCCGTTAACGGTGCGAGTGAGAGCTATGAGAGTAGAGGTTACACTAGTGCAATTCCATCGGGTTGTAGAGGGAGGTTTGAGGGGTCGCGGGCGCGCGGCCGGCGAGCGCCACGAGCGACTGCGGACTGCGCGAGGAGGCTGTGGTCCGGAGGTTGCCCCCGCCCCGAGCGCACGCGCTCCCCGCCGAGATCAATACCCCCTCCTCACCCCCGAGGCCGCCCGCCCGCCCACCACTCCACACACGCGGAATCTTCACTCGATTTTTTAATTCGTCTTCGCTCACCTACAGACGGCTTAGCATCAAACTTTCGGAACCTACAAACGAAAGTTTAGCTAATGATGTAACTTTGTTTTTGCTATTTTTAGAAGCGTGGCGTCTTGGTGATGTCGCGTGGTAAACTTTTTAGGTACATGTAAATTTTTACTTAGTATGTTTTTATTAACAAATAATAATTCTACTATTTGTTCTTTTTATATTCTGTGATGAACAGTTCTGGATACAGACTGATTTCACCATGTAATTTAATTAGAAATAATGTATTTAGTCTGTGTCTGTTGTTTGTCCAAAATAAATAAATAAATAAATATTCCGTGACTGTGTGATGAATTTAAGAGACAATTAAGATGTCAATGATTGTGAGGAAATGGTAGTGTGCTAATTTTTGTAGGGCGCGAGGCTGCCGGAGCACGCAGCGGCAGGGCGGCGAAAGGCTGCGTTATTTATTGCACACTCAATCACAGCCTCGATAATAATTTACTTTGCTCGTTGACGATATAATAAGAATGGCGTTATTTGAGACAACAATGGGAACCTCCTAAAGTCATTTTTCAACATAACTATTAAAGTTGTATAATTATATACACTTAGCCAAATTTAAATAAAAAATTAAAGTCAATGTCCTCATTAAATTTCTAGAAAGCTGTGTAGGCTTAAATAGCACTACCCCATTTCTACCCGTGGGCGTTCTCAAGAGGTAACTAAGGATTTCGGGACTGTTAAAAAAGATGTTGGGCGATCTTTTCCCGTTGCAAAAATGGCTTAGTAATTTCTAATTTTGAACCAATGGCTACCCCTTCTTCGGATTTTCAGCTGTGTCTTAAATAGTAACCATTGTATGAATAATTATATTTACTTTCAGTTATTGTCATGGTTGCTCCTATTTCTTTTCCACTTTGCATTTTTTATTTTATTTGTGAGGTTAATTTAATTTTCTGGTAAATAAATAAAATGGCAGTATTTTTGCAATTAACCAATATCATATATCGTGTCCAGTAGAATACTGAATGTTTTAAAGTTGGCTTTCTTTATTGAAAACAATTAAATGCCGTTGCATAAAAATATGAACCTAGATGCTTTATACCGACACGCCGGAATAACTCAATTGGTATAACTCCACCTTTTATACAGAAAGGCGTGTGTTTAAATCAAGGGTTGGGCGTCTACCAATTTTTCTTTTCTAAAGTCATATGTGAGGTTGTTAACGGTAAGGGAAAACATCGTGAGGAAAAAACATGGCTTAGTTGTACGTAGTCTTGGGACAGTGTATTCCAACAACAACGGCAATAGGCCTGCCCCCTATCACGTTAGTACACTGTCCAAGCGAAACGTGGGTACTCTGACAACAGTATCACGTGATGTTCAGAAGTATTAGTACCTGCTAACCCCTTCGGGTATATACGCCGTTAACGTATGAGTTTGAGTTGAAAATGGATATTAACACGAGAGGTGCGATAGGTAAAGCCAGATAATTATTTCGTCATATTTTCCGTCTCAACTTTCAAAACAGGCTGAGGATTTTCAAATACTGATGGTGGACATAATGAGTGGTGTCTTTCGTGGTGCAAAGATCCTCTGTTGCGATTCAACTCGTCAATTCCGCTAGCTACTGTCTGGTTGCTGTACACCTGGGACTTAAGGTTAGATGGGTACTTGGTAGGATATTTTTTAGTTACTTTACTTTTATAAATCATAAGTTACAATGACTTACGGCATAAATTTAACTTAGTGTTTTATACAAATACTATAATAATATATAACACTATAATTTGCCACTACCAAACCCTTTACGGTCCCGTCACCCAAGAGCAATTTCTGAATTTATAAAGGTAACATAACATAAACATAAACGTTCACGCCGAATATCCCCGAAGGGGTTGGCAGAGGTACTAATACTTCTGAACATCACGTGACTTTGTCACCTGGTGTTCAGAGTACCCACGTTTTGCATGGACAGTGTACTCACGTGATAGGGGGCAGGCCTATCGCCGTTTTGTACGAATACACTGTCACATGACTAAGTACAACTCAGCCATGTGGGTTTCCTCACGATGTTTTCCCTCACCGTTAACAACCATGATAAATTAACCACACATATATCTTTAGAAAAGACAAATTGGTGTAGGCCCGACCCAGGATTTGAACTCACGCCTTTCTGTTTTCGGGCGGGTGTTCTACCCACTGGACTATCATGTCGTTGTATAAAGGTAATCTTAGATAAAAATTCTTCAGCCACATTTGATAGTTGAGTATTGTGCATCATCAGCTGGGAACATCGTCCGCCAGGCGGCGTGTGCCTGGGGACCGCGGTCCAACTGTATTAAGTTGGAACTTCTCTATACATACATACATATACTCACGGCTATAAATCCCTTAACGGGGTAGCCAGAGCTTTGCAGTGAGAAATTCCTCAGCCACTTTTGGAAGTTGATGGGGAAAAGATGGTTATAATAAATGTTTTTGGTGACGGGTCTCCAACAACATCGCCCAAAAATCACTTAAAAAGACCCTATACCCTAAGTCGCCTCTTACGATCACCCACGGGTAGAAATGGGGTAGTGTTATTCTAAGCCGACACTACACGGCAATATTTGCTACCTATATATGCTAACTATTTTAAAAACAACTTCGATACAGCGATGTATGATATGTATAGCGTCTTGAAGGCGTGTGTGACGTATATTGCCTGGTTACGTGTTGCTGTAGAATGTGATACTTCTTGCACTGTCAGTGTTTGTTCAGCAGAGTGTTGTACGCGATAGCGCGTTTCTACATAAATAACTTACAAATCATCATTAACAATTAAGGATATGTCACAATTTTAATTAGTGATTGTACCTGTACCCTCGGGATTCTTATAGAGACCTCCACGTAAGGAGACAAATACTTTAACCGTACGACCATCGAGACAGTAGCATAACGTTATAGTTTAATAGATGAAAAAACCAAGTATTTTGGAGTAAAATTACAATCCGTTTCAATCAACATTGTTCCGAATCCAATTCAGCTAAACATTAATTACAGTTTTTCTTGCGAAAAACAATGGGCGCACTTCAATCGCGCGAGACGAAAAAATGCGGGATGCTTAATTAAATTTTAATATCTTTCCTTCGTAGATTTGTCGAAAGAGTGACTTGAACAAAGGGGAAGTCGTCTTCTTTTAAAATATAGCTTTTTACGAATTCACCCTCAGGGTAATTTCATTATGGGTAATTTTTTTTTCGTCTGTGTACTGAAAGGGTTTTATTAGTATATTGATGTTACTAGTCAGTTTCTCTAGTGACTGCACGATAAGCGGTATTTTACCATCTGAGCTATCACGGTAATTCTTTAACTAAAAATATTTTTACTTTACTTTTTAATTTACGATAATTGCTGGAAAATCCATAAAATTAGGTAATATTAATTTAAATCTTCCTCCTTGATGTAGCGGTAGCGCATTTCGCTCGCACTACGGAAGTCTTGGGTTTGAGTCCCGAAGTGTGTAATTCGATATATAACAATCAAGTCAATTTGACAGGAAATTGCGGGTTTGAATCACCAAGTAGCTAATTAAGATTGGATAATGATGAAGATGTGGATCTTTGGAGACCACGCTATACCAGTGTACTTTGGCCAAGTCACCCTATTCAGGTTAGGTTCGAGCCACACATAGGCTGTAATCCATTTAAGCTAAACAACATAACATCTCACACGAATAAAATTACAATATTGTGTACCAAACAAATCAGCAACACAAGAGCATTAAAACTACTGAACAATTTTTAACGAGGTTTCCAAATTTTACGGTTCAAGATAAATACGGCTGGAGAACCGCCGAGGGCTCAGCGTTGTTAGTTATGTAACTTCGCAAACATGGGATTTCCCCGCACAGTCGTTTTTAGCCGCCTTAAAGGAATGAGCTTTTTATGTAAATAGAAGCCCACTCAAAGCTCTCGATTGCAACTGAGCTTGGAAAGCTGGGAGCATCCTTAGTTTTAACTCTTCACTAAGTATTTTAGTAGAAAACGATTTCTTTTGCGCTTTCTGTAATGCGCTTTTGGAGGCATGTCTGACTAGCTACTACCAACCAGTAATTGGCTGTAGTTTTTAATCTACTTCAATCTGCATTTATCAGGTCCTCGTATATTTATTATGGCGTCCGTGGTATGATAGACAAATGGCTGGCTTTTAGGCCTCGAGGTTGTTGGTTTAATTGCCGCCACACTTGAATGAAGAATATCAATTATTGTTTCTTATTCTTGAATAACATTTATTTGTGCATTATATTATTATTAAATGTATCGTCAAGTTTAGATAATATTTCATGAAAGTTACCTTACTTTGTGTCAAATCGATGTGTTATTAATTGTATTATAGGTTTATCTTGTATGTTTAATAACCTTTGCCATAACTGTTAACATATTTTTTTAATTTTTGGGTATAATTATTTGAAACTAAATGTCCGCTCAAGTCTGCGATGGAATGTGTATTTACCATCAGGCTTCTCAAGTTGATTTTCATATGAGCTGTCAGCATAATATGGATGGCCTGACATTCGTTGCGGAGTTGGTAGCATCTCCGGTGGTCTACGCGGTAGGTGGAAAGTAACATGAGTAAAATGTTGTGAAAAGCATAAACAAATGAATAATAAATAAATATACACAGTTTAGATCCAAATCAGATTGTTTTACTTTAATTAGTTAATATCATTAACATAAAATATAAAGTATATGTTTCTACATATGCCAATTTAAAACTTATTTTTTATTAAATTTAAAATCAAATCTCTCTTCTATCTGAACAGATTTCTTCATAATTTTTAACAAAAAGAAAACCGACTTCATAGTTGGAAAAACAACCGAAAATAAACAATCTAGTCCTACATACATACATACATACATATACTCACGGCTATAAATCCTTAGAAGGGGTAGCCAGAGCTAAGGAATTAGAAATTCCTCAGCCACATTTGGAAAATTGAGTGGGGAAAGGATATTTAAGTAAAGGTTGTTGGTGATGGGTCTCCAGCCGCATCGCCCAAAAATCCCTTAAAAGCCCCAATACCGTTAGTCGCCTCTTACGTACACCCATCGGTAGAAACAGGGTAGTGCTATTCTAAGCCGACACTACACGGCATAGCCGACACTACACGGCGATATAGTTCTAAAAAGTACAAAATAATTTTTTTATTTGAATATGAGTACTGTGATTAATACCTTAGCAATTTCTTTATAACACACGCGTCAGTTCAACCTTCCTAAATCTTAAAATTCTCTTAAATTAATTTGTGAGCCGGTGCCAGCCTGCGTGATGATGATTGATAATAATAAGTGTGTATTTCGCACTTCATATACATGTGAAATGTAGGGTACCTTGTAGTTGTAGGGTAAATTGATTTTTGTACGTATTACCATTTAAAACGTTAGGCGATATATATATATTGTTTAGATTGTAATACTCAGACATAGATAGTAGGGCGAATTTACTTTTACTTTTTTTATTATACAAAAATTAATATTAGATTCTGAATATCACGTGACATAGTCACCTGTTGTTCAGAGTACCCACGATTTGCTTAGGCAGTGTTCTCACGTTATACAGGGCAGGCCTATCGGCGTTTTGAACAAATACACTGTCACATGATTGTGAGTTTCGACAGTCCCTTCGATTTCCTGGGATGCCATCATCAGATCCTGGTCTCATGGTACTTTCTCGGTAACAATAACATAACAAAAGAAATGTTTAGTGAACCTGTACTTCTCTTCATAAAAGCTACGAAGAGGTGTATAAATCTATATATAATGTTGAAAGAACTGTTTCCTAACTCCTAGTGATTGAGGAGCCGCACCTTCCATCATCAGCTCAGCAGCATAACAATATGATTTTTAGGAGCAAATGCCAATATAAGTTCAGAAAATATGTAAAACGCAGTACATTTGCCTATAAAATTTGAGAGTTCCCCTCGATTTCTCCAGGATCCCATCATCAGACCCCGATATCCTCATCATGGTACCAATCCGGGAGTATCTTCTTTCGAATAAAAAAATAATAATCAAAATCGGTTCATAAATGGCGAAGTAATCGGCGAACATACATAAAAAAAAATATATATATACGGTCGAATTGAGAACACTCCTTTTTTTGAAGTCGGTTAAAAATACTTTACACAGAGTTTTAAGGTCGTATTCCAAATGCTTATGTTTTTTTGTTGTAATATAAAACTTGATTACATTTCATTCTAGTTGAAATATTACCAATTATCTTATCATCCCCAGGAATTTACTATTACTAGGCTGCAGTACAGCCTTTGTAAACTTAATAACTTATACTCACGCTCCTTATTCCCATTGTGGTACGCAGAGACTATCGATCACCGCTTTCCACTATCTTGCCAAATCTCTTTTGCTTTCCTTATATTCAGTTACTTCTTATACATGCTCTTTTTAATCTTTGGTGTTCTTCAGAACATATCTTTCTATCTAATTGAATTCGAATTTTGGTATAACAGCACCGGTCTCAATTATTTATCAAACCATCTCGCTCACCAAAATTGTTTTTTAGTGCGCACTTCAGAGATCATCACTTTTGAAAATCATGCATACATACATACTTATACTCACGGCTATAAATCCCATGAAGGGGTAGCCAGAGCTAGGGAATTACAAATTCCTCAACCACCTTTGAAAGTTGCGTGGGGAAAAGATGGTGAAATAAAGGTTTTTGGTGATGGGTTTCCAACCGCATCGCCCAGAAATCCCTTAAAAGCCCTAATACCGTTAGTCGCCTCTTACGTACACCCATCGGAAGAAATGGGATAGTGCTATTCTAAGCCGGCACTACACAGCTAAAAAATCATGATTACATCGAAATACCCTGTAAATAAACCGAGTAATAGTCTTGTTAAAAGGCCGAACATTCTAAGAGTTCCAATAGTCGATTAAGTAAATTCTAATGAGATTCTCAGATACATTTTAATAACATTTGAAAATTCAGAAATTATATAACAAACTGCGAAATGAAGCCAATCAAATTGACCAAATGAACTTGAAATTTAATCATCTCCCATTTCGTTTCACTTCAAATAACTTCAGGAAAATTCTCATTGTTTTCGTTCAAAATTTAACTTCCTATTATTTTCACAGTAAATATTTGGCAGAAACAACCAAGGGTGTTAAATTACAATATAAATTAAATGACTCTTAAGTTTCTGACTTCTGTGTCCATAGGTAAAGTTTTTGCCTAAAATATAGAAGATCCGGAGTTATTGAGTCAGGACATCCGTACATAGTATTTATTTTATTCAGAAAAACAAATGCCTCAGATCCTCTCAAGAAGTAAATAAATTACATTTAATAAATTTTACATTTGTGTAAATAATGTATGTACATGCATTCTTATAATACTTTAATATTTATTTAATTTTGTTTACTTCAAATGTGGCAGACACAGATTTTTTTTGTTTATATATTATTTAATTATGTGTTGTGTAGTGTAGGCCTTAACTAAAAACCAGTGTTTTGCCACTTGGCAATATCAAGCACTGAGTTAGGACCTAGTTTGTGTTACCATAGCACTAATTTTAAGTTTAAAAATATTGTTTTTTTTTTCACTTTATGTATTGTTTTTCATATTGTATGTGGTGTTATGTTAACATAAATAAACGAGTTATCTATCTATCTATCTATCTATGCATTCTATGTACATACAATCTTATGCTATTCTTTTCCATTGGAGTAGGAAGATACTATTAATCGCTATTTTGTACGACGTTGAAAAACCTTTCGGGCTTCATTTACTTGCATTATTTTTTTTATACATATTTTTTTACTGTATAATATTTTTTTTCTATTCTAACAATTTACTTTTTGACCATATAATAATACTAAATTAAAATATATTTTTGTGATAATCAATTAAGCACAACCTCTACCTAATCACGGCGAATCAATATTGGTTCTGTTTTGTTAATGAATTAACCTCGAGAAACGCTTTCACAATAAACAACGCGCACCAACGAATTGAATTGTGAACAGAATACGGCGTTTATATCCAAACGATAAAACAACAGTGGAATTTTCAAAAGGTTTATTTCAACAAGGCCGTGAAATAAGTACAAACTCATTATGTGGCAGGTGGTACGCCGGGCCCGCCGATAAAACAACTTTTATTGGTTTTCCCTTTTACTGCTTTCTTATATCGTTTCGCTTTTTATCTCTCAGTAATGCTTTAATAATACTTATTGACATTATTTGTCAAAAAACCAAATAGGAGGAAAAACATTTAGTTGCATCAACAATTTGCCTGACATACAAAATGATAGTACTATTTGTCATAATGCGTCTTTAGAAAACGGCTGCGTTTAACTGAATGTCACAATAACTGATCGTTTACTAAGAAAGTGCCTTTAATTCGATCTGAAAAGGTAGACAAGTGGCCTTCCGAATTTGTAAAAAAATCGGAGGTAGGGAACGCAAACTTTACTTCAAAGTGTAAAAAAAAGAAACAAGGGATAGAAGAATATCGCACTGGCAGCCATTGACACGGTAGCTCAATTGGCAGAGCGACGACGGGGGCGTATACCCGAGGTCGCGGGTTCGATTCCCGCCTTGTGTCGAAATTTTTCTTTCCTTTATTCTTTATTCATTAGTAATAATCCCCACATGAGGTTTTCATGAACCAAAACATTCAAATTAAAGTGTTATTAACCCTTTGTAAAGAAGATGTATGATCAAAAATTTGTTGTATTTTACTTTCATTTGAAGGTAGGTAATATTGAAATTATGGTGGCCACTATTTGGCCACTGCCTTATAAAGGTTTAAAGTACATTGTGAATTTGTTTACTGCCTTTACGCGCTTGTAATGCTAACACATTGATCTAACTTAATTCTACTCTCACTACCAAAATATTAAAATACCAACATCTTGCTGTGATCACTCACCCGGAAGTCGTAAAAAGTGACGGGTCTCCTTAGAAAGTTAAAAATTAATAAATCGATCAATCTTTACGTACCACTTAGTAAGAACTGAAATATTTTAAATTTTAACTAAATATAATTTAAAAGATGAAATGAATACTAATTATGTTGATAACAATAAGTCCGAAAATGGGGAAACCAGAGTTGTATGTTTTTAAATAACGCCTGTATAAGGTATAGTATAGACGCCTCAAAAACCTACGTTGCTTTATATAACACCCGTGGGAAGTAAAAGGTAAATGCAATTCTAAGCCAAAAGTTTGAAGCAAAGTTAAATTATTATTTTTTTCAATGATAATAAAATGCAACTAATGAGGTAGGGTAATATAAGGAATATTTAAAATATTTTGAATGTTTTTGTTCATGAAAACCTCATGTGGGGATATTACTAATAAATAAAAGAGAGAAAAATTTCGACACAGGCGGGATTCGAACCCGCGACCTCGGGTATACGCCCCCGTCGCTCTTGCCAACTGAGCTACCGTGTCAATGGCTGCCAGCGCGAAATTTTTCTATCCTTTATTTCTTTTACACGTTTTAGTAGTGTTTGCGTTTCCTACCTCCGAAATTTTTACTAATTCGGAAGTACGTATGTCGAAATTTTTCTTTCTTTTATTTATTCTTTATTTATTAGTAATAATCCCCACATGAGGTTTTCATGAACAAAAAGATTTAAAATATTTAAAACCAGAAAACTTATAATCGCATCACAAAATACGAGTTGAGTGTATACAAAAGTGATGTATTCCGACCTATCCGCCATCAGTTGATATTGACAATATGTTGTTTGTTAAACAAACAAGAGAATGTAGTGGTACAGAGCGTGCCAAAATACTAACGTCGCGTTGTGCAATTTATCACATTTACAATACATATAAGGTAGCGAAACTTTTGTATTTAAATACATATTTATACCCTCTGTTATACACCCCTAAAACGGGTAACCAGATAATTTAATATTTAACTGTATTTTTCCATTTTCTCGGTTATAGATCCCAGAAAGAGGTAACTAGATCTTCAGAACTAGAAATTCCGCAGCTTCTTTTAGAAGAAGAGTGGGGAGATTATTGTAAAATGAAGGACGTTGGTAAAGGATTCGCTGCCACATCACCAAAAAATACTTAAAATGCCTCACTTCCCTTAGTCGCTTTGAACAATATCCACAGGCAAATATGGATTAGAGTTTTTCTAATCCGATAGTAAATATTCCTAAATACAAATCGCCTAATTATCAACCCTAGCCACTTTTAGAAAAAAATAATGAAACATTCATCATAGCCCATACATGTATGTCGCCTATGTACTATCAAAATAATTTTGTTTTTTCTCAAGACATCACTACCTGTTTAACCTTTTGTCATCTCAAATCTAGAACTAGAACGCAATATATAATAACGTGTTCTACCGTAGGTGTTATCTAACAATGCATCCCACGTGGTGCTCACTGAACAGCTATGATATGAGACCTTCGATCATATATACCAAAGATACCGCACGCCATACAAATTCATCGCACAAAAGTGGACCGCGAGAATGACAAGACTGTTTGACAATTAAATATTTATTTTTCTACAATTATCGTCCTTAGCGCATTTTCTTAAGGCCTATTATTAATTACAAGCTCTAGCACGCGACTGTCAGTGAAACTGTGCTTATCATATAAATAAGCACAGTTTGGCCGGGCCGTTTTTCGTACTTTGTTGGTGTATCTTTGGTATATATGATCGAAGTATGAGACACGTCATTTAGTACGATCTGACACGAGCTTTATTCAAGCAATGCCTCTGATTTTAAAAGCGTAATAATTTTAAGTAAATTTATAAGCTTAACACTAACATTCACACCGTAAATTCTTAATTTATAGGGCACTCAAATTCAATACAAACATACATATACTCACTCATTTGCTGTGTAGTGTCGGCTTTGCTGTGTAGATTCGGCTTAGAATAGCACTACCCCATTTCTTCCGGTGGGTGTACGTAAGAGACGACTAACGGTATTGGGGGCTTTTAAGGTATTTTTGGGCGATGAGGATGGAGACCCATCACTAACAACCTTTATTTTAACATCTTTTCCCACCACAACTTTCCAAAAGTAGCTGAAGAATTTCTAATTCCTTAGCTCTGGCTACCCCTTTAAGGGATTTATAGCCGTAAGTATATGTATGTATGTATGTAAACGACTGTAAATCCCAAAAATAGGTGGCCAAAGCTTCAAAATTAATAATAAATCATCTTATTTTTAACGTTCGATGGGGAAAAGGTTGTGAAACAAATAATAGTAGGATATCTACATCCACCCGATCAACAAACACCTGCACCGATACGATACTCCGGGTAAAAGTGGGTTAATGCTCTGCTAAGCTGACACTACAAAACAATTTAATAACTTGAATTCAATCCTGCATAAATTGATGGAGTAAAAACCTCGTAATGTATTTACAACGTGTGTTATAAAATGTATATGAAGAATGTATGTATGTATGAGAAGAATAATAAATGTAAGGGAATCAAGAGTAGCCTACAAGCTAGCTGGCAGGCTAAGTAGTGCTGCACATGCCGTTAGGAAAATAAGACATTTGACAGATGTACAGACAGCTCGATTAGTTTATTACAGCTATTTTCATAGTGTAATGTCTTACGGTATTTTGCTCTGGGGCAGAGCAGCTGATGTTGGTTCCATATTTATTCTTCAAAAGAGAGCAATAAGAGCTATTTATAATTTGAGATCACGAGATTCCCTGAGAAAATTGTTTAAAACCATAAATATAATGACCATGTCAATATATTTATGAAAATATTATGTATGTAAGAAAGAATCAGGCATCTTTTGTAAAAAATAGTGACAGACATATACGAAATCTGAGAGACAACAATAAAATTTCAATACCTAAATACAGATTGTCAAAAGTAAATACATCTTTCATGGGATTATGCGTAAAAATGTATAATAAAATACCTGAGGACATTTTAAATTTATCAGAAACAAAATTCAAAGCAGTAGTTAAAAGAAATCTTAGTTCGAAAGCCTATTACAATGTTAATGATTACATTAATGATGAAGTGGCTTGGTGTCATCAGGGCTCTGTGCAGGATGTTTCCGGGCTAACGCCAAAGTTGTAATGGACGTAAAAAAAAGATGTGTGTTGACGAGTTTCTTACGGGTTCTTCTCTCAAAAAAACACCTTCCGAATCCGAAGTAAACTTAGCATTAAGTTGGAATTTGACTTTCAAAAAACTAAGATTTATCTTTTTACTTTGAAATAAATGATTATTTTATTTTATTTTTTACTAGCGACCCGCCCCGGCTTCGCACGGGTGCAATGTAAAATATACCTACTACAGAATGTCCTTATACACAACGTTCACAGCTTTTTTGTCATTAGCCAATACAAACATGTTTTGCTTAGACGTTACTCTTGACAGCGCGACATATAATTGGCCATGTGAAAAACACTCAACACTCAAGTCTAATCCTGCAACGTTAAAAGTTTGACCCTGCGATTTATTAATGGTCATTGCAATAAATATTTATTCTATTCAGTTTAATTAATTCTTGATATTTTCCTCGCTAGAGAGCTCCGATAAACGCGTGCGATCGCTGCAAATCATAAAGTGCTATAAGGCGAAGCGCGGCCATCGACGCGCTATTTATAGGCACGCGCCGCCCGGCACAAACAACTACGACCCTGCATTTTAAATTTGTAATATCTTCGGTAATATTCACTTAAATTACATGCTGTAAAAAGCATATTGATCTATAATAAATGCACAATTTATTTAAGGTACTTAATTGGATAAGGATTAATGCTGTATTGTTTAAAATCACTTCGTAAATAACCATTTTTTTGTAAATAATAAAAATGGTTATGCTGGGTTATCCCTAAGAGATAGACATATACCATCGCGGACTTTTTTGTTGAACTTTTTAAGGTGAACAATACTGTAGTACATTATTTTGATCCATCTCGTAGGGTTCAGCCAGCGTTTGCAATATAAGCGCAAAAAAACGTGCTTATTTACGACATCACATTAGAAACCTTTAAATTTATCAGTGTTTCTCTACTATATTATGCATTTATTATGCATACAAACCTTCCTTAAGAGTCACTCTATCTATTAAAAAAAACCGCATCAAAATCCGTTGCGTAGTTTTAAAGATCTAAGCATACATACGGACATACAGCGAAATCGACTTTGTTTTATACTATGTATATTGATTTTAAGAGAGGTTTGTCAAGATCGTACTAAGTGGCGATCGATAGTCTCTGCCTACCCCAATGGGAATAATGGGCTTCAGTATAAATAAGTTAGAAAGTAAGTTATAAAATGTTGAGAATAGTTCCCAGGGGATGCGTTTCACCAGACCTGAGTAATTGAACAGCATAGTTTGCAACACAATGAGACATATTGAGTATTTCTGCTGAATTTGGCCATAATTATCTACGCGGGCCTAGTGCTGGTTAGCAGACTCTCTTAGTGATGGTAACCACTAACAAAACTCAGATATTTCACAATTCATTCATTCATTCATATATTCACGGCTATAGATCCCTTAACGGGGTAGCCAATAAATTCCTCAGCCACTTTTGGAAGTTGAGAGGGAAAAAGATGGTAAAAATAAAGGTTTTTGGCGATGGGTCTCCAACCGCATCGCCCAAAAATCCAATAAAAAGCCCCAATACCCTTAGTCGCCTCTTACGACACCCGTGGGTAGAAAGGGGTAGCGACATTCTAAGCCGGCGCTACACGGCTATTTTGTAATAAAATAATACAATATTTAATTTTAAAACTAATTAGATACTTCAAGTGGAAATCAAAATTATTTTAAGTACATTCGTATCTACCAATTCAGAAGCCATTTTATTAATACGCGATAAAACCGCGCAAGTATAAATCCAGACTCATTAATATTCATTGTCGAATTATTCCTTTCATTGTCTTGGCGAAATGAATAGGACCCGAACAGAAGTAAAAGGGGCTGAAGTAAAATATTCGTAATTACGTGTCTTGATGTATTTGGGCGATATTCAATAGCTCAAGTCCAGTAAAATCCAGTTAAAATTGTAATTAAATTTTTCGCGGCGCCATTTCTTCTCTCAATAAAATACTTCCTTGTCTTATAATAGAATGCCTAATTAAATTTGGATGGGTCTTTACGATTCAGTATATAGGGTATTTTAGCAAAACCTAAAATACCCTATATACAGAATCTTATTGTACTTATTTCTCAATATAGTCAATTACCAATATCAATCGGAAATTTTTGTCTACTCTAATGTGACGACGTCATTATTTTAAGGTATGATTTTATCAATTACCTAATAAATGCATTTTCAGTGTTTTTAGAATAATAGATCTGTCTGCTAAATTGAATCACCAAATATTTTTCAACTTTTACCTAAATATTTATTAAAAATAATATACATACATACATACATATACTCACGGCTATAAATCCCAGGAAGGGGTAGCCAGAGCTAAAGAATTAGAAATTCCTCAGCCACTTTTGGAAATTTGATGGGCGATGCGGTTGGAGACCCATCACCAACAACATTTATTTTACCATCTTTTCTCCACACAAGTTTCCAAAAGTGACTGAGAAATTTCTTATTCCTTGGCTCTGGCTACCCCTTCTAGAGATTTATAGCCGGGAGTATATGTATGAATGTATGTATTTTTTAATAATTAGTGAGACAGCACTTAAGATCTAAGTTGAACAGTATTCATTCAGATTTGACACAAAGATACAGAGACATGCAGAATATACAACAACTATGTTATGAAAGGGTAGTTATGAAAAAAATACAGTAAGTACTCCGTAAAAGACCACCGCAGACGACATACTTACCATGTGCTAATAATTAATGCGCCCTCACCTCATTTTGAAGATATTATTGATAAATGTTAATGAAATGCGAGACATTTGCTAAGACGGTCCAACCCAAAAGGAATTCACCGACTAACTCATTTTTTATTTACATACATATACTCACGGTTATAAATCCCTACAAGAGGTAGCCAGAGCTAAGGAATTAGAAATTCTTCAGCCACTTTTGGAAAATTTAGTGAGGAAAAGATGGTAAAATAAAGGTT
Source organism: Bedellia somnulentella (assembly GCA_963576735.1). Lineage (NCBI taxonomy): Eukaryota > Metazoa > Arthropoda > Insecta > Lepidoptera > Bedelliidae > Bedellia > Bedellia somnulentella. The sequence continues at coordinate 19,061,670 of OY755175.1, read as the reverse complement.
GTTGGTGATGGGTCTCCAACCGCATCGCCCAAAAATCCCTTAAAAGCCCCAATACCGTTAGTTGCCTCTTACGTTTACCCATCGGTAGAAACGGGTTAGTGCTATTCTAAGCCGACACTACACTACTACACAAATTTATACATGTATGTAAAAAAAAACCTAGTGTTTAAACAACAAAACTACCTATTAGAACAACATACATACATATACTCACGGCTATAAATCCCTTGAAGGGGTACCCAGAGCTAGGGAATTATAAATTCCTCAGTCACTTTTGGAAGTTGCGTGGGGAAAAGATGGTGAAATAAAGGTTGTTGGTGATGGGTCTCCAACCGCATCGCCCAAAAATCCCTTAAAAGCCCCAATACCGGGTAGAAACGGGTTAGTGCTATTCTAAGCCGACTCTACAATACTACACAAATTTATATATGTATGTAAAAAAATCGTAGTGTCTAAACAACTAAACGGAAAAACCAAGTACCAAGTCACAAATCAAAGTAGACTGGCTTAAACTCATAATGAACAAAGCTAGTAAATCCAACCGGGTAATAATAGCATTCCTAACATTTTTTATCCCAAACAAACGAATTTAAAGAACCCGCGCCAACACTGACAGACGTAAAATATTGTGCTCATAACTTGTCTTGCGGGTCTCTCTCATACACCATTCCAGGCGTATCACTGGTCGCAAACATCCTGATATTACATCAACTAAACATCTCGTGAATGCAAATATTTTTATAATTCTCTTTGCAGAGTGAGGTGAGGTATTTAGATCATTGTGTGAGATAGCTATTGTGATGTGTTTGTAAATATGTTTTGTTTTTTGTTTGACGCACGTGGCATTGTTGTCTTGTTTGATTGTGGTATTGATTTTCTTTGTTTTTGAAAACAGTTGTGAAATGATATCATGTTTTATTTATATCGCATCGTCATACAATACAGCCCATAAGTGTCCCTTATTTGACCTATTAGAGTGAAAGTCTAGCGTGAAAAGTATAATTATAAATAATAATATAAAACAAATAAATTTAGCCGTTAAAAAAGTAATGCACATATGAGTTATGGTAAGGGATAGTAACTCGACGGTTCTTTGAAAATTCATCATTATATATTTTAATTACTCATGTTTTTACTCAAAAACAATAAATTGTACCTGAATACTGTAAGTCTACTGGAAGTTACTAAAACTTTTCAAACAATTCACCATACAAATGACAGTTATAGTAAAGGAATAAAATTAAATTTACTCTAGTTAAGATCTCTTAGAGCAAAGGCGACTCAATTCCCTAGATTTCAATAAACTGCAGAATTCTCGAGTGTAAAAGTGTCACAACTATCAAAGAAAATAAATTAAAGAGGAGAATAAACCAGAGCGCTGCAAAAATAAATCAATTGGCAAGTGACAGCGCAATCATAGATTGAAAATCCTTTGGTGGCGAGGAAAATAAAACGATGAAATAATAAGAGCGGCTGATCTACCCCCTCACGTTGGCATCGCTGAGGTTGTCATTACACGCTGAGAAAATAAACCAGGACTTGAATTGATACATTTTAAGCTCTTATGCAAAGCTTTGTACATTTTAATAGTCGCTTCATTTCTGAATGTGTTTATAATCTGCGTGATAGAACATTTAGACTGTTCGAATTACGATCTGGAAGTCTCAAATTCTTCCTCGGGGGTCCACTGATAAATTAAATTAGTAAGATTAATTAGTGATAAATTAGTGATTAAAATATTGAAGGACTGTCTTCGAAAAATAAGTCACGACAACATTAATATATGTTTAAAAAATGATTCAGAGGTGTCATTTCAGAATAAAATATATGCCTTAAAATTTATGGTTGATACTGAATAGCCAAAGTAAATTTAGAAACGTATTTGATAAAACTTTTGGTATTTTGTTTTATAAAATATTGTGACATGCAATATTAGTTTTAGATATTTCGTCTAAAATTTGCACAATATTATTTATATCCGGATGCAACTGCGTGCTAGTTGTACGAATAGTTGTAATGAAAAAATAGTTTATGTGACAGAGATTTGATCAATGTTTTCAGCTGAAATATTCAATGTGACTCAGTGATGAAACGCACCCGTTGGGAACTATTCTCAACATTTTATAACACAAGTTGAAAATACAATACGATGTTTTTACATCATAGTCATATTAAACAATTTATGCACGATTGAATTTAGGTTATTTAAAAGTTTTGTAGTGTCAGCTTAGTATAGCATTAACCCAATTTTTCTCAGGGGTATCGTAAAGGCAAGTGATTGCTGGGCGGTGTGGTTTTAGACCCATATCCAACTATTATTTGTTTAACTTCACCAACTTAACCTTTATTATTTGTTTTCTTTCCTTTATTTATTAGTAATAATCCCCACATGAGGTTTTCATGAACAAAAACATTCAAATTATGTGCTATTCTCAACATTTGCATTCTATCTGAAAAGGTGTCTACCTTTTCAGATAGAAGTGGCCTTCCGAATTTGTAAAAAATTCGGAGGTAGGGAACGCAAACACTACTTAGAAGTGTAAAAGAAACATAGGATAGAAGAATTTCGCGCTGGCAGCCATTGACACGGTAGCTCAATTGGCAGAGCGACGGGGGCGTATACCCGAGTTCGCGGGTGCGATTCTCGCCTGTGTCGAAATTTTTCTTTCCTTTATTTATTCTGTATTTGTTAACCTTTTCCCCATCGACTAGTCTTATGAAAGGGCGGGTACAAAAATGTCAAGTGGTAACCCCTTCGAGAATCAACGGCGTGATATTTGAGTTTGTATTATTAGCTTTTAAAATCAGAGGCGTTGCTTGAATAAAGCTCGTGTCAGATCGTACTAAATGACGTGTCTCATATCATAGCTGTTCAGTGAGCACCACGTGGGATGCATTGTTGGATAACACCTACGGTAGAACACGTTATTATATATTGCGTTCTAGATTTTAGATGTCAAAAGGTAGTAAGTGTTCTGTGATGTTGGTCTTGAGAAAAAATATAATTATTATAAGTTAAGAAAGAATATACCTACATTCATGTACTCGCGGGTATAAATAATAAAGTATGTTTTATGGAATACATACCTACATACATATACTCACTCCATTAATTACTATTGGGGTAGGCAGAGACTATCGATCGCCACTTCGTACGATCCTGACAAACCTCTCTAGTTTAATTTTTTTTGACATGAATTCCTCATGTGGGGATTATTACTCATAAATAAAAGATGTTATTAAAGGAAAGAAAAATTTCGACACTGGCGGGGCTCGAACCCGCGACCTTCGGGTATACGCCCCCGTCGCTCTGAAACTGACACTGTAGCTCAGTTGGCATTGCTCTGTGTTTTATTTGAACTTGTTCAGCACAGGCCATCGCGCGCCGCCCTCTTCGTTTCATTCGACCTCCGATTAACATCCGATACAAAAGTATCGGAGTTCAAAAGTAAGTCGGAACCGAAAGTGTAATAATAAACGGAAGTTCCGACTTAACGGAACCGGAATCGAAACTCCGTTACATCTCTGGTTTTAAGCCACAAAATTAAAGGCACCCCACAGCTAAACATTAAAACAATATACCGTTAAATATACTTTTTTCTTATGCTTTTTCATATTATTTTGGGTGTGGGCCACAAGATTCATCTCATAAATTTGGTTTCCGCGGACAATAATAAATAAAAAAAAAAATTAAACTCAACTTACTGGGAACAAGAAATAATAAAACATTTTTATAAAAAAATATTCATTAATTAATATTTAAATCATACATCGTAATTTTCTCACCCTACGTTTATTATTTAATTATAATTTGAGAGTTCTTTTAGTTCAGAGTACCTACAATAAACAAGTCAGCATTAAAATCAGTGGTACAAACTTAAACTCTGACTGCAACATCAAAGAGGTGCTTATTAGCACGTCAGCGCTCGTAATCCTTTACATAAAACGCTAAGTGTAAAAGCGCTTTAAGTGCAGGTAAATGCATCATTACGTTTAATAGTAAACATAACATAATAATAATTTAGGGTTGGCAGAGGTACTAATACTTCTGAACATCTCGTGACTTTGTCACCTGGTGTTCAGAGTACCCACAACAAGTACAAGTCAGCCATGTGGGTTTCCTCACGATGCTTTCCCTCACCGTTAACAACCATGATAAATTAATCAAACATATGTCTTTACAAAAGACGAATTGGTGCAGGCCCGACCCAGGATTTGAACACTAGTCGTTTGCACGATAACCGAGTGTTCTACCCTTTGGGCTATCACGGTTTAATAGTAAAATTTCAGAATAACAAAAAAAACAATTTTCTATTCAGTAACACTGACAGTGACAGAGCAATGTGTTACCCACCTAAGCGTGTGAGGATTTTTAAGTGGTTTTTGGGCGATGTGGTTTGAGACCCATCATCAACGATACTTTCTTTCTACCATCTAGGGGAGCAACTTCCAAATGTGGCTGAGGAGTTTCTAGCTCTGAAGCTCTGGCTACCCCTTTTTTTATTTATGGTCGTGAGTATATGTATGTATGTATCCTTATAGTTAATAGTTTTTGAATAAATAGGTGTCCACAAAGACTAGGATTGAGTTATGCAAAATTATATGCTAGAATTGTTTGTATAGTTTGAATTAAAACTAAACGATTTACTTAAGTAAATTTCTTTAAAATGACTTACGCGTATTTTTAATGGAAAAATGCAATTGAGTAATAAAGGAAAAGAAGAAGATTGTAAATAATTAAGCCACTTAGTACTCCAACGTTCTTGGCACGAATTTCAAAAACTTTCTAATTTCGGATGTTCATAGTTTCAACTTTGTAACGAGTTTATTTATGGAAAAAGTTTTCGGTAACTGACCAGGCTGAATATTTTTAAAGAATTTGATGTCGTGACTTCCAAAATTAAAGTTTTTTTATAGGTTTATACTTACAGGTTATCCTTACCTTTTGATCGTTAGATAGTTTTGTTTTTCAACAAGACAGGCGTCCGAAGTATAAAGAATAAAAGCATGTATGAAAATATTGATATGTACAAAGGATCGATCGATAGTATCTGCCTAACACAATGGGAAATAATGGCGTGAGTATATGTATATATTTTTTTGTCTTTGTTTTTATTTATGTGCTTGCGACACATTGTAATTCTTCACTTATAATGTTTCCTTATACCATCTTTTCCCATTTATCAAATGCTTAAAGTCTTCTCTGAGTAGAATACAGAATTGCTATACACCATGTAGTGTCGGATTAGAGTAACACTACCCCATTTCTACCCGTGGGTGATCGTAAGTAGTGGTATCGTAAGGGTATAGGGGCTTTTTAATTGATTCTGGGTGATGTGGTTGGAAACCCGTCACCAAAAACATTTATTTTCTCCTATTTACTTCCAAAAGTAGCTGAGGAATTTCTCATTCCAATGCTCTGGCTACCCCGTTAAGGGATTTATAGCCGTGAGTATAAATGTATGTACAAAATTGCTATAGTTAATCCAGTCAATTCAAAAACGGGCTGCAGGTACTCGATTCAGATTAGATAAGAACGGCAAGATATTATACACTATAAATATTTAAAACAATATTAAACTACCAATTTTTTTAATTGAAATTAACGATTGAAGTTTCTTTCAATCTTTCAATTATTTATATTTTTTCTTTTTTATATGTTTTGTGGAGATCGGTAGGTTTAATATAAATCGTCTGAGTTTTATTCAAACCATCCGTGACTAATAGGCCAAATATGTTTTGGATGCAAGACAGTTCTGAAAAGAGTCACTTTCGTTCACTGTAACGTGCTCTTTCACTTCCCGCCAGTTAACTGTTGAAGTTTCCTTCAGCTCCCACCTAGTTCTTGCATCGAGAGCGATTCTCGAATCAAGTTATTTGACAACGAAAAATGATACTAAAACGTTATATTTGTTTTATATTCCTCGCAGCTCATATACGTCCCCACCGAGGGGCTCAAGCCTACCCTATATTGGGTGATTTTAGCCATAGTCCATCACGCTGGCCAATTGCGGGTTGGCAGACTAACGACTACTACCGTAATAGTAGCCGGGACCGACAGCTTAGCGTGCCCTCCGAAGCACGGAATCATCTTAATTCTCGGATAATCAGGTGATTCAAGCCTGCAACATCCTTCCAAACTGGGTTAAATCTTACAAATTAAATTTGTGATTTTATATTTATTTATATTTTACCCCTTCGGGAATCGAACCCAAGACCTCCGTACTTGAAACCAAGCACTTTACCGTGACACCACGGAGGCAGTTTTACTATTATACCATTATAATTATCATTTTATGTAGCTATAAATATTTTTATTTCTACTATGTTCGTAGTGATAAGTCTAATGCAAACAAAAACAAATAGTGGACCCTAAACAAGTCTTAAATAAATGTTTCGATTTAATTTTATACCCAACTGACAGTATTGCACACTGACATACAAACGCTTAATAATTACTACGACACAGTGTAGTAGTTTCGTAGTTAGTAGTCTACAGACACTAGACTTTCGTAGCAGAAGACACGAATTCATTTCGTCGTAGAACTCCAACTCATTATTTTATAAAGATTGACATACAACATCTTAGTAGCACAGCTCAATAAAAAATATTTATGCTATGAAAATAAGGCTACACTTTAATGTCTTTTTAAACTAATCAATGGGTTGTTAACATTAACGGAAACCATAATGTTCAGAAAACGAGAAAGCTTGCATTATATATCAGATCCCTTATATTCAACAATGACAATACACTAGAGAAAACGGTTCTATTATTTGAGTATACAGTTAATCAGCTAATGGCTGCATAGCCACTATAAACAAGTTATCTCATCTTGGTTCGCCGTTTGATGAGTTTATATAGCTAGTTTATTGCCTCGCTCGCCTCGATAAATCTTGTCGTATCACACCAGTATGTGTTGGTTGTCAGTCTGGGACTAACTTTCAGCAGTACGTGTAGATTAATTTCTGGTGCAAAGTGTTCAGATGACGCCATTGCTTTTCACAGAAGTCAGACGAGTTGACTAGTATTGGGGCTTTTTAAGTGATTGCTGATCTATGTTATTGGAGACATATTACCCACTATATTTTTTATTAAAATATTTTCACCACTAATATTCCAAAAGTGGCTGAGACATTTCCAAATCTATTCTTTGACTAGCTAGTATTTTTTGCAACTGATCTTGTATTTCTGGATAAATTTATTTACGTATCTAAATATATAAAAAAAAAACTTTTTTTTATGCATTTAAATACTAAGTTATCAAAAAAGGTTGAAACTGGCAGAAAGTACTGTTTTATGTTTTTTTTTATAACAGGACAAGAATAAAACCAAAGAAAGAAAATCATCGAAACATTTTTAAACAATGCTGTGTAGTGTCGGCTTAGAATAGCACAACCCCATTTCTCCGGTGGGTGTACGTAAGAGGCGACTAACGGTATTGGGGCTTTTAGGGCGATGCGGTTGGAGACCCATCACCAACAACCTTTATATCACCATCTTTTTCCCACGCAACTTCCAAAAGTGGCTGAGAAATTTCTAATTCCTTAGCTCTGGCTACAAAATCTTGGGATTTATAGCCGTGAGTATATATATATATATGTAAGAGTATATATGTATTTTTAAACAAAAAAATATTATTTAATAAAACAACAAAATTTATTATTACTTACAACAGTCCACAAGCTTAGCCATATTGGTAAATTAAATGTTTATATTCTTATTGTCTTGTTATTATCTGAAAATGTGACGAGTAGTGAGATGTTTATGGAATAATATAGTAGCGTCTAGACACGACTAAACGACTTTGTTTTTATTACTGCGAGGAAATAGACAATTTTGTTAGTGGAGGTTAGATCAGATTCGAGACAACACAATATATTGCATGGAAAGCAAACAATAGGCGATTTGACAAAGTTTTGAAAACTATCTTACGGTTCTTATTTGTTTATAAGGAGCCCTAATATAATACTTTTCTGTCTTTATTTTAACTATTTTATTAAAAAAACTAAGAAGAAAATTCAATATTCAAATGTATCGCAAAAAACGCGACTTTCTGTTTACGGGCGGGTGTTCTACCCACTCGAATATCATGTCGTAAGAATACGTCTTTGTTTTTATATTACTTTAATAACATTTTTTTTTTTTAATTTAATTTTAGGTGTATAGTATTTTAGTATTTACATGGATGCCCTAATCGTAGAGCTCAGCAGGCAACGTGCCGGATGTTTCGTAGAAGATACCTGTATGAACAATCTGAGTTACGCCGATGATATGGTTCTGCTGAGCCCTACGATTGGAGGTCTTAGGAAATTGGTGGCAGTTTGTGAGAGGTATGCTTGCACGCACGGCATCCTGTACAATGTCAAAAAGACTGAACTACTTGTTTTCAAATCTGGAAACAAGCAGACATCCGAGGTTCCTTTGACGTTGTACGGGAAACCAATAAAACGTGTAACATTTTTTAAATATCTCGGTCATTACGTGACGGAGGACCTGAAGGACGATATGGACATGGAGAGGAAACGCAGAGCGCTGTCGGTAAGAGCTAACATGTTGGCTAGGAGATTCGCAGCATGTTCTAAACCAGTGCGAATTACATTATTTAGAGCGTACTGTACATCTTTTTATACCTGCAGTCTCTGGGCCAATTATACGCTTAAGTCCTACAGCGCTCTGCGGGTCCAATATAACAACGCGTTCAGGGCGGTGATGGGTCTGCCGTGGCGTTGCAGTGCCTCAGGAATGTTGGCCGAAGCGACCATTCCATCCACGTCCGCCATCATCAGGCGGCGCTGCGCCGGTGCGCTCGCCAGCATTCGCGTCAGCCCCAACACCGTCCTGGCCACGATCGCTGGCAGGTATGATTGTCCCTACGTCCTGCAGTGGTTTAGGGTACATTGTGTTAAGGGCGGCAAATGTTGTAAATAATAGTTTTTATATCTAGGGTAGGTACTAACAGTAGACTAAGTGTACAGTTACTAACATTTAAATGGATTGTAAAGTGATCTGAAATAAAGAATTTATTATATTTATTATAGTAAAAGAGCGATGAGTGTTTATGAAGCGAGGGCGGTTAGCCATGAACGTACAAAGTGGCGATCAATATTCTCCGTCTGCTTTATAATTTTGTCGGCCAATACATGCCATTCCGTAATGGGAACAATATTACAGCATGTGTGAAGAGATTGATATGTGGTGAAAAAAACACAATCTCCGCCTACACCGATTAAAATTGGTACCCTGAATTTTAGTAAGTATTTAAATCCCAGAGTCTTGGCAAAGACCAATTCGTCAAATCACTGTCTTCAAAATGGATTCTCAATTTTGCATTAGCTACGTATTTGTTTCGATTTCACGCCTCATTTGGTTATCCAATTACTGTAAATTTGAGATGAGATTCAGCCGATCTTATAAAGATTGATTTCATTGTTATGTCAGCAAGAAAGTTGTTCCTAAGGGAGTTTTAAGGTAGTCTAAATTTTGCTTTGAAGTAAATTTGATTATTAAATTTTATCAAATGACTTTTTAGTTTGAAATAAAATTCATACTAAGGTGCCATTAAACTGCAATATCCTAATTAATACTAACATTCATGCATCAATATACTCACAGCTGTCAATCCCAAAAAGGGGTAATCAGAGCTTAGAATTAGAAATTCTTCAGTAACGTTTGGAAGTAGAGTGGGGTAGGACTTGTAGAATTAAAGGTTGTTGATGATAGGTCTTCAACCTCATCGCCCAACAGTCTCTTTAAAAAGCCCCAATAGCTTAAGTAGTCTATTACAACACATGTGGATAGAAATGAGTTAGTGCTATTCTAAACCATTACTACTCAGCATAAAATATATTTAATACTAACGGTTGGATATTACAGAATGTACAAGATGTAAAATTATTAAGTTGTAGCAAGCAACAGTATTTCCTTTCCATTTTAATAATAAGGCTAAATCATAAATCACAAGCCAATATACCTTGGTAAGTAGCTAGCTGTGCAAACACCGAGCGTATGTCAATTTAAAAACATACAGAGAGAATACGCGCAAACCTCTTCGGTAATGAGAAAGTGTTTGTTTTTTAAAGTGAAAAGGAAGGGTAAAAAGCTATCAGAGGGTCGTATTCCAAGTTCAAATTATGTATTGCACCTTTTTGTTCCGACCTCGTCTCGGCTGCATTCAGCCAGTTCTCCCGCCGATGACATCGTGACTGAAAACAAACAGGGATCAAAGAGAGCAAGTGAAAAGTCTTTTTTTCTATTAACGGCTACAACGTTGCTGCTAATAAATTCTTTGATCTCTCGCTCTGGCACGCCGCCGGTTTATTTTCCACCGACAATCTTATTACTTGTCAACTTAATAACAGTTTTAATAGACTCTGTATTTTTGTCGTTTTATTTTAGATTGATTTGTAGAATTTGTGTTATGGATTTTCATAGTTTACCAATAACACTTTATATTACAGTAGGTATATATAGTATGTACAAATAAAAATATCCATCTCCATACTTGTCTTGGTGCACTCTTGTGAGTGAAAATTTATAAATAAAACCAACTAACTAATATTTGTAAAATACTTTTACATACATACATACATATTCTCACGCCGTTAGTTCCCATTGGGGTAGGCAGAGACTATCGATCGCCACTTTGTACGATCCTGGCAAACCTCTCTAGCTTCATTCACATCCATCAATCTTTTCATACATGCTCTTTTATTCTTCGTACTTCGGACACCTAAAATACTGTTAGTTGTTAAAAAAAGCTAAATGATGTTAACATACATGTGAAATACTTTTATAAATACAACAAAACCTAGGTTAAAATAAATTAAATACGCAGTTAAAATTCATTCTCTGTTGCCGTTCAATTAAAAGCTCCATTTAAAACTGAAACTTTATAACAACATAAAATTGAGACAAAAATTTCACTTCACTGAAAATTTGCTTTTACAATTTAAATGAGATCGGTTAGGCCCTTTATTCTGTCCTTTATTAATAACAGCCATGAAGTGTTTGAGTAAGCATTTTATAATAATGATAAACGAGAGGCTCTCTAATTACAATCATAATTTAACGACTCCGGCGCCGCAATTACCGGATATTAAGTAAGGCTTGCGAATATATTTATGATGCCTTCTTGAACCTCTTTGTATTATTTTCACGAGATAAGATTTAAAGTTAATTTAATTATGTTTTTAAAGGTTTTTAGTTATGATATATTTGAAATTGTAGTGATAATTTCTCTTAGAATGTGCACAATTAAGGCACATAAATCTATATCAGTTATTTCAAATGTAATATACACACACATACATATACTCAGGGCCACTAATCCCAAAAAGGAGTAGCCAGAACATCACAGCTGGAAGCTTCTCAGCCACATCATGATTATGAATCAATAGAGAAATCTGGGGGCACGGCAGTGCCCCTGCCAAGTCTCGAGCAAAACGGGCACGGCCGTACCATCTTTTCTCGAAGCGGTTCGCGGCTGTTTCGCCCCCCCTATATCTTCGACGTGGACAAAGCTAGGAGTTTAGGTTTTCGGTGAATAATAGTAGGCATTAGAACAAGCTTAAGTTCGAAATTACACGCCAAATGAATTAATAGTTTAGGAGTTACGGTCGATCAAAGTTACACCATTTTGTCACTCACTGACTCACTGACAGATCATCAAAAATCTAAAGTACTTCTAGCAGACTTAGAAACTTCAAATTTTGCACCAAGATAGGTCATTAGCCACATATAAAGGAAAAATTATAAAAACATTAAAAAATTATATGCCATAGAAAACAATTTTATATTTGCGGTTTGGCAAGAACATTATGTATGGATTTTGACTGCATTGTTAACTTTGTTCGTTGTTCAAGTACCTATTCAATTGGATGAATACATACATAGAATAGAAAAGAATAATATAAATGTAATACATAGACTACCATTAATACAAATTAATACATAAAGTTCATTAAATTAATAAAGCTAAATCTCCATTGTATTGCGATAAATGTTGTATGCGCGCTCGATAGATGGCGTTGTACCTGTCTGAATCGCGCTATGGTTTCGTTACAAAGCGCAGTGTAAGTAGTACTTCAAAATAATTAATTAGATAATTTTCATTTGATAGCGATCATCTGTCTATGAAAACCCATTTCGAAACTAAAAAATATTGTAGTGATAATTGATATTCGGAGAACTTTACGTGTTATTTAGTTTAGTTTAGTTATAGTTTGTAAGTTAGTAGATATATATTTATTTAGTTAGTTATTTGTTAGTTAGTTTAGTTCTATTTAGTTTGCATATATTTATAAGTTTAAGCCCTATTGTTATAGAAGTAATTGTAAATATAGTGTAATGGAACGTGAAATATTGTACATAAATGGCGACCTTTGTCCACACAGAGTCATCTCTATTCCTGGAGATGGGTCGTGTTTATTTCATTCGTTGTCATACAGCATGTATGGGAGTTTTCAGTCGTTAAACGATATTAGGCGTGCTGTCGTCCATTATGTAGTGGAGAATTGGGATGACATGCAAGTCTATAAGTCTATGTTTACTGAATATAATCGACTCCGAAGTATATATCGCCCAGACTTGTCTACCTTAGAAGTAACGAAGCCTCAGAGAAGAAACAAAAGAGATAGAGATAGAGAATGGGTTCTAAACAAAGCAGTAGCTGACGTCCAAGAAATTGTGAGGTCACCTAAAAGTAAAAGAAAGAAATACCCTTACAAAAAATAAATGAGATCCCACCAAAAACATTAAATGTAAATAATGCCAAGTCTCTCGATGCAGTCTTTCCATCGTAAAAAGTTTTGAGATCTCATAGAAGCCAAGTCCTATTCAAAATATTTCGTAGTTATAAATCAACATTTAGTAATTGTATCAATAGTTTTCTTTATATTATAATTAAAGTGACTTGGCAATGAGCACAAATTAAAAGCTGCTTGCTGCCTGGAATTATGTGCAAATGTTACTGACGAGACCAGTGATCAGATTATTTGTTATGTGTGAATCATGATGGTCACTACCGACTACATGCTCCAATACAATAATTAAGAATACCTTATGGGCCATCGCTTTATGAAAGTAAATGAATCGAGAGTGCACTAAGACTGACTGCCGTTGCCGAAATTCGGTTGGGACGACACGGATAAACCAAAAGAAAATTAATTTTGTGATATTAATGTTTACGCATGCGGTGTGTGTAACTTTCAACTCCTCCAAATATGCCGTTTTATTTGTTTCTTCCTGTGCTCATTGCCAAATCACTATAATTATAATATAAAGAAAACTATTGATACAATTACTAAATGTTGATTTATAACTACGAAATATTTTGAATAGGACTTGGCTTCTATGAGATCTCAAAACTTTTTACGATGGAAAGACTGCATCGAGAGACTTGGCATTTTTTTACATTTAATGTTTTTGGTGGGATTATTTATTTCCGCAATCCTATCCCCACAAAACTTTTGATAGTGCCCGAGGTATTTCGAATTTTAAACTCTGGCTATATATAGGGGTATGTATGTATGTACGATGTAGGGGATGTGATGAATAAGAAGGGAGTTATATCTTCAGAACAATAAAATTTGATCAACATTGGCTTACTGCTTTAATTTGGATATAACATACATACATATATACATATACTCACGACTATAAATCCCTTGAAGGGGTAGCCAGAGCTAGGGAATTGGAAATTCTATAGCCATTTTTGGAAGTTGGGTGGGGAAAAGATGGTGAAATAAAGGTTGTTGATGATGGGTCTCCAACCGCATCGCCCAAAAATTTCTCAAAAGCCCCAATACCGTTAGTCGCCTCTTACGTACACCCACCGGAAGAAATGGGGTAGTGCTATTCTAAGCCGACACTACACAGCTATATTACATAACATAACATAAACATAACATAAACGTTCACGCCGAATATCCCCGAAGGGGTTGGCAGAGGTACTAATACTTCTGAACATCACGTGACTTTGTCACCTGGTGTTCAGAGTACCCACGTTTTGCATGGACAGTGTACTCACGTGATAGGGGGCAAGCCTATCGCCGTTTTGTACGAATACACTGTCACATGACTAAGTACAACTCAGCCATGTGGGTTTCCTCACGATGTTTTCCCTCACCGTTAACAACCATGATAAATTAACCACACATATGTCTTTAGAAAAGACAAATTGGTGTAGGCCCGACCCAGGATTTGAACACTAGTCGTTTGCACGTTAACCGAGTGTTCTACCCACTAGGCTATCAGCTATATTACCTACTCCATAAAGTCCAAAAATTACTTAGCTCCTTTGACTATGAACACTATAGACAGAGTCATAATGCAACGGGAGAGTACCTCTTTTAGATAGCAATATTTTTCCCTGTAATGTTGCGATCACTAGAAAACAATTACCCCAAAATACTATAATCACCATTCTAAAAGCTACTTTTTAATTTAAAATTGATTACGTCAATTTATTGTTACGTCGTTTTATTTATTGTAAAGGTTTACTGTTTACTATATTATTTCCTGCAATCATATAATTATACATACTTGCTCCTAGTATTATACAATCTTTTTTGTTTAATTTTACCATTTATACTGATGTTTAATACACCGTGAAATCTAAAGCATTGTACTAACTATCAGGACTAAATTTTTGTACGGGACTAACTTTGTTACTGGACAAAAAAAAACAGCTGTTCCATAAGTGCAAGTTATGTAAATATCATACGGGTCATCATGGGTATAGTGGGGTCTATGTTTGTATTTTGAAAAATAAAAGACAGCACTATTTTGTACATGAGTTTTATTGCATTATTTACTATTGACCTTTAAACAAAATCAGTTTCGTGTGAAAATTTCGAATTCATTCGTCTATTTCAGTCACATTTTTCAAAAGATGATGTATTCGTACATCTAAGTATTTTATATTTGGTTGATTTCCAATTGCATCTTCCAGTGGCCGCAATCCATTTTTCTCGTAGATTCGGGTCTTTAGGAAAACTGTAATGAATACGAAGAAATTAAATAAATATAACAAATTTATTACTTACTAATTCCGTAGATAACAATTGGCAATCATTCAGCGTCGCTATAGCGCGACGAAATACATAATATACTCACTCATTAACATTAGTTTACTAATTTGAAAATTTTACCCTAACGACAAGGTAGGATGAAAACGTGAATTATGGGAACACTGAGATGCTGCATATTTTTAGGTTATGCTATTAAAAAATTGCTCAAAATAACTTAAGAAAACGCTAGTAATCTAGTTCAACGTAATTAACATTTGAATCACTTTTTTTCTGATCGCGCAATGTATTTATTATGTATTTATCTGTAGAAAAACATTAAAAAACTCACTCACTTGTGGAAAGTCAATCCTTCGATGTGTTTTTCGCTGCGGCTTCCGCAGCCAAGCACGCTACACCCAACCATACCTCACTAAATAATAAGTTTGACTAATGGAGTCTCTTTTATCACAATAACAATATACAAATGAATAAAATCTTTCTCAAAATCAAAAGAAAACCAAAATCGCTCACAAGTCGACGCTTTGTTTGTCAAGCTTTAAAAGCGTGACATCAACAAAACGGGTTACGCGATAGAGATGACAATAAAGATTTTGTGTCTCTTTTTAACATATAAGAACTTAAATAAGGGCTTCTCTTTTTAAAATGGATGACGTAACATCGCTCTATCTATAGTGTTCATAATCAAAGCTTAGCTCATACTTTAAATACGTCAATGTCAAATATGTCACTACTTATAAACTAATATTCTGTTAAACATTATTTCAATGTTCCTCCAAGAAACTTCAAAGTAGGCGACTAGACTGAAGTTACTAAAATATGATGCTATTTGTACACTTTCCAACTCCGTCACACAACATAACAGACATAGTAACAACCGCTACAGCACCTAACTACCGCTCTACCAGACTGGGATTCCACTAATTTTTCAAGAATTAAGATTTGTATTAATTCAATATTTCATGGCAGCTAGCTCCACCTGGCTCAAAGAAGGCAAATGATTTGATCTGTTATGTTCGCTGTCTCTACTCATCAATGAATATAGAAAGCATCTACCCGATGGATATTAATAACATTTAACTGAAATAAAAACCATTTAACTTAATTACCGTGTCCGCTAGTTCGTGTCATCTTGTTTAAATATACCTACCTACTAATAAATAAAGAATAAATAAAGGAAAGAAAAATTTCGACACAGGATTTCTTTATTTATTAGTAATAATCCCCACATGAGGTTTTCATGAACAAAAAGATTTAAATACCTACCTACTCTTATAAACTCTCCCAAACCAGAACATAGGAATATTATTTGGCACTCCACCACACACACCACACCACTAACTATGAAAGAATAGAGAAAGTTCTAGTTTTTTCATTTTAGTAAACGACGCCGTATATATGTACAAACATATACTCACGGCCGTGAATCCCAAAAAGAGGTTTCTAGAGCCTTACAGCTACAAACTCCTCAGCCCCATTTGGAACTGATAGGGGACAAGATCGTTGGTGATGGGTCTCCAACCGCATCGCCCCAAAATCACTTTATAGCCCCATACCATTAGTCGTCTCTTACGACACCCGTAGGTAGAAATGGGTAGTTACATTCTATGCCGGCATTACACGGCAAATAATATATGTGTGTATCATTAATTTAAAATTAGCAGAATAGGTTCTACCCGAGTGCAAATGTCATGGATAATACGAAGCGAAACACAGCAATAAGTGTAGCGACGCAGGTGTTTGCCAAACCATTCCACCTGCATACACCATTACGACCTTAGAAACAAATGTTGGGTAAACAATATATATTTCCAGCTTGGCTTTCACTCGGCTCGCCTTACACGGAACCCTATTTGCACGATAGACAAACGTCTTTACGAAACATTGAGTCGAAACAAAGTTGATGCATTTCATACTAACTTGGTGGAGGTGAAATATTGTGCTAGTTTTGTATCAGACTGGTTCAATGTTGGGTATTGTGAATTCAAGTGAGGTTTTATGCTCGTATGTACATACATACATATACTCACGGCTATAATTCCCTAGAAGGGGTAGCCAGAGCTAAGGAATTATAAATTCCTCAGCCACTTTTGGAAGTTGAGTGGGGAGGTTAATAAAGGTAAAGGGAATAAAGGTTTTTAGTGATGGGTCTCCAACCGCATCGCCCAAAAATCCAATAAAAAGCCCTAATACCCTTAGTCTATAAAAAATAACTTTTTGTTTCTTCTGAGTTATTCGTGTCTGACCTCATTAGTTCTTACTCGATAATAAATACTAATTGACATTTTAATTAAATTATCAACTCGACGTTCAAGCACAAATTCTCAGAAGAGGTGGCAGAGGAAAGTACAGTACAGTAGTAAAACTAAAGGGATTTGTCAGGATCGTATAAAGTGGCGATCGATAGTCTCTACCTACCCCAATGGGAACTAAAATCGTGAGTATATGTATGTATGTATGTACTCAGCCATGTGCCTAATTAAATTTGGCTAGCTGTGTGCTAAAATCAGGCTCATTTAAAGATGAGAAGGCACTACGTCGTAGACATATACTTATGAAACTCGTAAAATAAAGGTTTTTAGTGATGGGTCTCCAACCGCATCGCCCAAAAATCCAATAAAAAGCCCTAATACCCTTAGTCTATAAAAAATAACTTTTTGTTTCTTCTGAGTTATTCGTGTCTGACCTCATTAGTTCTTACTCGATAATAAATACTAATTGACATTTTAATTAAATTATCAACTCGACGTTCAAGCACAAATTCTCAGAAGAGGTGGCAGAGGAAAGTACAGTACAGTAGTAAAACTAAAGGGATTTGTCAGGATCGTATAAAGTGGCGATCGATAGTCTCTACCTACCCCAATGGGAACTAAAATCGTGAGTATATGTATGTATGTATGTACTCAGCCATGTGCCTAATTAAATTTGGCTAGCTGTGTGCTAAAATCAGGCTCATTTAAAGATGAGAAGGCACTACGTCGTAGACATATACTTATGAAACACTACGTTTGTAATCTAACACAGACACATTAAATCAACGTTTCTTTCCAAATCTACAAGTTCTTTTCAACAAGACGTAATACATAATTTGAATGTTTTTGTTCATGAAAACCTCATGTGGGGATTATTCCTAATAAATAAAGAATAAATAAAGGAAAGAAAAATTTCGACACAGGCGGTAATCGAACCAGCGACCTCGGGTATACGTCCCCGTCGCTCTGCCAATTGAACTACCATGTCAATGGCTGCCAGCGCGAAGTTCTTCTATCCTTTGTTTCTTTTACAGTTTTTAAGTAGTGTTTTGCGTTCCCTACCTCCGAATTTATTACAAATTCGGAAGGCCATTTGTCTACCTTTTCAGATAGAATGCAAATGTTAAGAACGCCTAACTATCACATAATTTGAATCTTTTTGTTCATGAAAACCTCATGTGGGGATTATTCCCAATAAATAAATAAAAATAAGAAAATTTTTCTTTCCTTTATTTATTAAGACGTAATACGTTCTATAATGTGGTAAACAGTTTATTGTCTGTTGTTCTGGTGTATCTGTCGTCGCGATAGATTTAATTTTCTCTTTGTTTATTTGGCGTCAAGTATACATCTATTTAACACGTTTAAATTAGCTTCATCTGTATGTATATAACGGATTATTGTAAGGGAGTCCCTTTGGACTCAAATTGACTCCCTTTAAATGGACAGATATCATTCAAACTTTGTACATAAATCAAAAATCATCGACAATATAATAATTTTGCCAAGATTAAATAATTTCAGTTGGGTCAGGACTAAAAAAATAAAGAATAATGGAAAAGAATAAAAATGGTAATGAACAAAAAATTGTAGAATTCTTGTGAAAAAGCATATTTTTCGTTTAATGCGCAATCTTTGATTTTTACACAATAAGACTACTTTTTAGTTCATTACCATTTTCAGCTTAGATTAATAATATTAGCATAGCTGTGTAGTGTCGGCATAGAATAGCACTACCCCATTTCTTCCGGTGGGTGTACGTAAGAGGCGACTAACGGTATTTGGGCTTTTAAGGGATTTTTGGGCGATGCGGTTGGAGACCCATCACCAACAACCTTTATTTCACCATCTTTTCCCCACGCAACTTCCAAAAGTGGCTGAGGAATTTCTGATTCCTTAGCTCTGGCTACCCCTTTTAGGGATTTATAGCCGTGAGTATATGTACGTATGTATGTATGTATTAATAAGATTCTTATGTGGCTTCCAATTTTACCCCGCGTCGACTTAAAACTATATTTGATTTATACATATATTTTGATAATTTCCAGACTATTGTACAATGTGTTCTAAATCTAAATATCTATATTTCTCATTACGACAGCTGATCATTTCTAAAATTTTCTGTTGGTATTAAATCTCCATATTTTTAATTTAAACTTGTTTTCTTACGATAAAATAGACGAAAAATCATCAGGACAATACGACATTAAATGATCAATTTTGAAAGCCGATATTTATCGCCCAGAAAATACTAAAAAAGCCCCTTACCTAGAAGGGGGTAGTGACATTCTAAGCTGGCACAACTCGGCAAAATCTTCTAAATAATAATAATAATAATAATAAAAGATTTTATTTGTCTTTAACACATACAACAAAAAAAAATGGTGACATGACAACAAACAATAAGAAAGAAGTATTAACAAAGTGAACAATAGTATATAACAGCAAAATAAAAGACAAAATGGTACAGAGCTCGGTCTATCCGCTGCAAGCAGATAGCTCCGATTTTCAGCTCTGACCAAACCTTAAGACTACTTACACTTAAAACTAACTTAGAACTAATTTCAATACACATGCACTCGCATACACACACACACACACACACACATCCACACACAGACACCACGCACATAGTCTTAGCCTAGAGCTAATATATATACATTATTTAGATCTCTTCACATATTATAGAAGAATAAAATATAAATAACAATCAATATAAATACCAATAATGAAAGCCACGTACATACTTTCATAACAATTAATGCATAAATAGATAAATATATATATATATATATATACATAGATACATGTTACTGTATATATAAATACCTTATTACTGGTTATTATTCGACATTAGAAGCACAGCCATAGGGAATAGCAAACTCGTTGCGCTGCAATACTATCAAATATTTAAGTAATTTGTTTCTAAATGAGGAAATAGACTGTGCATCTTTGATAGGCGGCGGTATAACGTTCCAGCATTTAGAAGCTGCTATTGTAAAGCAGCCCTTGGTCCTTGTAAGCTTGTGCTTCGGTAACAAAAGTACATTGAGGCGTTCGCGTTTCGAAAAGTTGAGTTTGTCATAAAGGTATTTTGGTGTTTTATATTTAATTACTTTATAGACAAAACATGAAAGTTTCAGTCTCCTTTTATGTCTCATGTTAAGCAAGTTCTTCTCAATCAAATATGGAGTAATGTGTTGCCGTCGTGGAATATTAAAACAGTACCGCATACACTACTAAATCTAAATATCTAGACGATATCTCACTAATCATTTCGAGAATCTTCTGTTTGTATTAATTCTTTTTAAAGCTTGTTTGTTTACTTACGCTAAAATAGACGAAAAACCATCAAGCCAATACCACATTGCAATTAATGCTAAAATCGTTCCAATTCCTCCCTCGAGCCCCTTCTTAAGCGAGTCAGATATCAGTCGGATAAGAAAGTGTTCCAGACGATTTAATTTCATTACGAGGTCATCTCTTCCAGTCATCGGACGGTCGAGTGGCTGAGACGAGCTGCTAATTGCCCGTTCCATTCAACGGGTTTGTGCTATGCTGCCCAATTGGTGAAATATAATCAAACTTCCGTTTCTTATTAAATGATTAATTTTGAAAGCTATTAATACAAATTCTCTCTTCTCTTTCTTGATACATACGTACATATACTCACGGCTATATTTCCCTAGAGGGGGTAACCAGAGCTAGGGAATTACAAATTCCTCAGCCACTTTTGGAAGTTGAGTGGGGAAAAGATGGTAAAAATAAAGGTTTTTGGTGATGGGTGTCCAACCGCATTGCCCAAAAATCCAATAAAAGCCCCAACACCCTAAGTCACCTCTTACGACACCCGTGGGAAGAAAGGGGTAGCGACATTCTAAGCCGGCACTACACGGCAACTGTCTCATTAAATGATAAATTTTGAAAACCGACTTTTATGTATAATACAACTTATCTCTTCTTTTTCTACATATATACTTATGCTCACGGTCATAAATCCCAAATAAAAAGCGGCCAAGAGCGAGATGGACTCGCTAATGAAGGGTTCCGTAGCACCGTAGCAGCACTAGCAGCAGTTTAAAATGTTATTTACTTATCACTGATTTACTATAAGAAAACAATGGTTCACGTTTTATGCGTAAGGCCTGTGATAGTAAAATTATTGTTATATATTTCAGTGAAATTAATAAATTAGGTAAGTAATTTGATTTATGACGTTTAAAAATAGAACTACTGGCTAGATCTCATTCAAACCAATTTTCGCTAGTAGTTTGTATAGTAATACACATCATATATTTTTTTGCTGTGTAGTGTCGGCATAGAATAGCACTACCCCATCTCGTCCCGTGGGTGTTTCGTAGGAGTCGACTAAGGGAACAGGGCTTTTCCATCTTCGCCCTTACACCAATCCAAGGTCTGCCGTGCCGAGGGATGCGTGGCCAGGGGTGAGCCTGGTCTCTAGCGTGCCGCCGTCCCGGAGCTTGGTGCACTCCGGGTACTAAATAACCTTACCTAGTCAAGCGGGGCTCTGGCTAGGCGGACAGTTCATTTCCCTTGCTTTTCGTGGGGTCCAAATGTGTTTCCAATCAAAAATAAAACACGATGGCGGCGATATGGCTCGCCACCTATCACGCCGTGGTTCCTCGCGGGGCGAAAAGTGGGCTGAAGAGACCCGCTTTGGTACGATGAATGTGTGTGGAGGGATGCATGAAAAATTAGATGAAGTATGTTTGATTATGGAAGAAAGAAACCTAGATTTTATGTGTGTAAATGAAACGAAGCGCAAGGAAAAAGAGGTTTCACAACTTGGCCCATTTACAGCTATCTGGTCGGGAGTTGCCGAGAGTGACAGAGCTTGCCAAGGCGTGGGACTTCTAATATCTGAAAGGATGGCTAAGTGCATGAAAGATTATGCATGTGTGAGTCCAAGGCTCCTATGGATAAAGGTGAAAGTGGGGCTGGTCCGGATGCGCATAATTTGTGTGTATGCTCCGGACATGTCCAAATCACTATCCGAGAGGGAGGAGTTTTGGAATTTGTTAGACGATGTTGCGAATGGGTGTGATCAGAATGAGAGAATTGTTATGTTAGGAGATTTTAATGGTTGGGTTGGGGTGTCACGCAACGGTTGTGAAAGAGTTTTAGGAAAGTTTGGTGATAAAAGAGTGAACGAGAATGGGGAGAAAGTGATTGATGTATGTTTGGGGAGGAATCTTTGTGTTACGAATACGTTGTTTGAACACAAAGATATCCATATGTATACTAGACAGAGGGGAAGCGAGAGAAGTATGATAGATTTTGTGATAGTGGATGAAAGGCTAAGAGCAAAGGTTGTTGACACCAGAGTCTACAGGGGCATTAACGTTGGCACAGATCACTTCCTCGTGATATCACGATTGAAGGGAATGTGCAAGCGTTGGCGTCACAGGGCCAAAGTGTCAACAACTGAATTCGCGAGAATAAAAGTGGAGAAATTGGAAGAGGATGAAAATATTAGAGATGAATATATGAAGAAATTGGACGACAGCCTAAGTTGCGTGGAGATGAAGGATGAATTGGAAATAGAAGAAGTATGGGATGTGCTCAAATCGTCAATGGTTGAATGTGCGACGGAAGTATGTGGATTGAGTAAAAGAACAAATAGACCACCAACAAGTTGGTGGGATAAAGATGTGAAAGAGGCAGTTGGAGATAAGAAGAAAGCTTGGTTAGATTTACTAGCGATTAAAGCTAGTAAACGAATGGATGCGAGAGTAACAGATGATGTAGTGAAGAATAGTGAAGATGAATATAAGAGAGTTAAGAATGAGGTTAAGAAGAAAATAGAAAAGAAAAAGCGTGATCTGATAGAATGGTGTGAGAGGAAACTCTCTGATAATTTCCGGAATAACCAAAAGTTGTTCTGGAAATATATCCGGAAAGAAAAGGGAGTTTCCCAAAACACGAGAGTGAATGTTGTGAGAGATGAACAGGGTGAATTGGCGACGGATGAAAGTAGCATAAGACGAGTATGGAAGAACTATTTTGAGGGACTCTTTGAAAAAGAGGATTCACCTATTTCTTCGCCAATTGGCAGCAATGTTGACTGGAATGAGGCATTGGGTGACAGTAGTGACAGTGAGATTAGTATGGAAGAAGTAATGAAAGCATTGAAAAGTATGAAAGTAGGGAAAGCGGCAGGGTATGATAGGATAAGTATCGAAATGCTGAGGGCTGGTAAAGGGTTGGTGGCTTCCTGGCTGTACTTCCTTTTTCAAAAGTGTTGGTCGAGTGGTAAAGTACCACGAGATTGGTGCAGGGCAGTAATTGTGCCCTTATATAAAGGAAAAGGGTCACACCAGGAAGCTAAAAACTACCGCGGAATCAGCCTACTCAGTGTTGTCGGTAAATTGTATGCAAAGGTATTGATTGAAAGAGTGATGAATGAAACAGATGACAAAATTTGGGATGTGCAAGCAGGATTTAGAAAGGGAATGGGATGTATGGATCAAATCTTCTCTTTAAGGAGCATCACTGAAAAGTTCTTAGCCAAGAATCGAAAGGTGTATTGCTCCTTCATAGATTTAGAGAAGGCGTATGATAGGGTGGTAAGGAAGTATTTGTGGGAGGTGTTATCCAAGTTCGGCTTGGGGAGCCAACTTATACGTGCACTGGTATCACTCTATGAGGATTCTAGTGCATGTGTAAGAATAAACGGGGAAAACACAGACTGGTTCGGTATCTCTAGGGGTGTCCGACAGGGATGTGTAGCTTCTCCGTGGCTCTTCAACTTGTTCATGGATGACTGTCTGATAGAGTTGTGTGAAAGTAATTATGGACTGAGAATGGGTGGATTCGTCATCAAATGCCTCTTATATGCTGATGATCAAGTGTTACTTGCATCGTCGGTTGAGGAGTTGCAAGAGATGATGAATATCGCATGTGCGTCGTTTGAAAGAAAAGGAATGAGAGTAAATGTGGATAAAACCAAAACCATGGTTTTCGAGAGAGAGGAGAATATGACTGAATGCGTGATTGAGATCAATGGTAAGAAAGTGGAACAAGTGAAAGAGTTCGTATATCTGGGAAGTTTGTTTACTAGGGATGGAAAGTGTGATGAAGACATTGAAAGAAGAGTAAAAAAGGGTAATGCGGTAAATGGAGCACTGGATAGTCTCATGTCTAGTCAATCGGTGTCCGAAAAGGCCCGAATGGCTGTGCATGATGCTGTCCTCGTTCCTACGCTTATGTATGGCAGTGAATGTTGGGTGTGGCAGAAGAAGCATGAAAGCAGAGTAAATGCAGTAGAAATGAGATCCCTCAGAAAAGTTTGTAATGTAAGGTTATGTGATCGTGTGAGGAATGATGTGATTCGTGAAAGGTGTGGTGTAAAAGATGATATTGTAAGAAAGATAGAAAAAGGAATGTTGAGATGGTTTGGGCACATAGAGAGGATGGATGACAGTAAAGTGGTGAAAGAGATATATAGAGCCAATGTGGAAGGTAATGTTAGTAGAGGACGACCTCGGAGGACACATTTAGATCAAATAGAAAATGTGCTCAAAAAGGCAGGTGTCCGAAGTACGAAGAATAAAAGAGCATGTATGAAAAGATTGATGGATGTGAATGAAGCTAGAGAGGTTTGCCAGGATCGTACAAAGTGGCGATCGATAGTCTCTGCCTACCCCAATGGGAACTAACGGCGTGAGAATATGTATGTATGTATGTATGTATATTTTTTTCAGTTTTATCATGCCCATATTTTAGAAGTTACGGGGGGGGGAACACACATTTTACCACTTTGGAAAAGTCTCTCGCGCAAACTATTCAGTTTTGAAAAAAATGATATAAGAAACCTCAACATCATTTTCAAATACCTTTTGATAGATACCCCACACGTATGGGTTTGATGAAAAAAAAAAATTGAGTTTCAGTTCTATGTATGGGGAACCCTAAAAATTTTGGTTTTTTTTTTCAGATTTTATTTTAAAATCTTAATGCGGTTTACAGAATACATCTACGTACCAATTTTCAATAATGTAGTTCTTATAGTTTCGGAATAAACTGGCTGTGACATACGGACGGACGGACAGACAGACAGACATGACGAATCTATAAGGGTCCCGTTTTTGCCATTTGGCTACGGAACCCTAAAAAGGGAAGCCAGAGCTAAAAAATATTTAGCTACATTTGGAAGTGGATAGAGGAGAAGATGGTAGAAATAAAGTATCATTGGTGATGGGTCTCCAACCGCATCCCCCAATAACCATTAAAAAAAGCCCCAAACCCTTAGTCGCCTTTTACGACACCAGTGGGTAGAGAAGAGTAGTGACATTTTAAGCCGGCACTACACGGCAATCTGATTCCAAATAAATGATAATTGTATTGAGACAATGGTGATATAAAGGTGTGTTAGTGTACAATTTTCAAAAGTGGCTGAGTAATACATAATTCTGAAGGTCATCCATTTTGGTATTGAGGCCGGGGTTTATAAAGTACTAAAAGATTAATATTTAGTACACAAACACGACGTGATAGCTCAATGGGTAGAACACCGGTTAACGTGCATATGTATTTTCTATAATTAGCACATATAATAAAATTCTATACTAGGTAATAGGTAGTCAAATTGCCATTATGTAGTGGCTTATTCGTCAGAGAAAACAAACGTTTGCTTCACGCAATTATTAATAAATATGATATATTGGTTAACCATTGCAAAATATTGCAGCCTTGGTTTGTTATAGCTTAGCTTAACAGTGTCATCTTAAGCAGACGCAACCCAATTCCATTCTGCGGTCTGTCTACATGACTGTAAGGATTCAAGTGGTAATGTTAGACACTAACTAGAGATTGATAAATTGACGACGTGATAGCTCAATGGGTAGAACACCGGTTATCGTGCAAGCGACTAGTGTTCAAATCCCGGGTCGGCCCTACACTAATTTGTCTTTTATAAAGACATATGTGTGGTTAATTTATCACGGTTGTTAACGGTGAGGGAAAACATCGTGAGGAAACCCACATGGCTGAGTTGTACTTAGTCATGTGACCGTGTATTCGTACAAAACGGCGATAGGCCTGCCCCCTATCACGTGAGTACACTGTCCATGCAAAACGTGGGTACTCTGAACGCCAGGTGACAATGTCACGTGATGTTCAGAAGTATTAGTACCTCTGCCAACCCCTTCGGGGATATTCGGCGTGAACGTTTATGTTTATGTTTTTTAGAAAATAAAATCCAGATTGCGGTTTGTTGTCCAAGTACATGCGTGTCACCCGATGTAGAGTATATCTGCGTTTTGCTCGGACAGTGCTCACACGCATAAGGAGCAGGCCTATCAGTGTCACATGATCTCCTCACAGTTGGAAACCTTGATAAACCTTATAAAATTGGGTACCTCTTCGCCGAATGAGGCACATTATTTAATTTAACTTGCTGTAAGTTTAACATTCTGTGTTTTTATCTGTTTGTTTTATTAATTTTCTTGTTTAAGTCAGTTTTTAAAGTTTTTCATGTAATGTTGTGTCCCCAAAAGGGAAAAAATTGTTTTCTTTCTTTCTTTTTCTTTCTTTATAAATTATTCAACATATAACTCAGGATTGAAACCTACACCTAAGAGGCATAAGAGGTGATGGTGCTATTACGGTTAATTAAAATAAAATATTTTTACTATTTTTATTACTTTTAATCAACTCAACGATATTTTAATAACTTAAAATTAAAAACGGGAAAAATATTATTCATGTTTAAAATTTTGATCGGAATTCAATAAATTTATCATGCATAATGGAAAAATATAAGTAACTACTTCCTAGAAAAAATAAATCTGAAATTTCATTTAAAGTTCCTTTTTATATAAAACAAATCCAAACCAATATTTCCGCATAAACTGGACAAATCAATCAAAATATTACGGCAATTTACATGTTGGAAACACAAGCGGAATACCGAAAAATAAATCTGATAATTCGATTATTTCAATGACTCGGATTTGGCAGGGTCGAGAGGACGGAAGGTTGTGAAAGTGCGGGTTTTGACCGGGCATTTTAATAAATATTCGAGGCGAGATGCAATGTTACCAACTTAGGGGTTTTCCACCTAGATTTAGGGGGTTTCTAGCGAGTTAGGTTTCATATGCTAGGGGTTTTTTGGGCTTTCTTATTCCTTAATATTGTGTATTTATTGAGAAACATTAAAATGATAATAAAATACTAATAGTTTCATATAAAAATCATGAACTAGACATGCGAGCGCGTGTATCTTAATAATCTAACTTAAAAAAATATATATATAATATTTAGTGAGATGAATGAAAGTAAAACAAAACATGCATTTTAGCTTTTTTTATTTTTTTGAAAGATTTCACAAAAATATATGTGAGTGCTTTCTTGGTAATTTAGGGATACATATATTCAGGAGTTGGCAACACCGGGATGCCCGAGCATTCCGGAGGCAGTCATTACCGGCAAATGAACTCCCAGCGGCGGGCAAATGATCCGACACTCGCCACCCGCGAATCGATTACAATCGAATATCGAAATATTCCGAAAGCATTTAACGTGAATTTCGTGCGAGACTGAATTATTCGAATTTGGCGCATCCCTTTCGACCCGTTTTTCAAATAACTTTACATGAAATTGTTTGAATATAGTCGCTGAAGCGTCAACTGTGAATCGCGACACATACTTTTTGTAAAGTTTATGAAATATTCTGAAATTTTCCTAAGACGCACAAGGTAGTTTTGTAACCGATCAATTTTTCTTTTTATAAGAATGAGTACTTCGAGAATTGCGGTATTAAGCATGTGCAATGGATAAAATCAAAACTTTATTAAGAAATCAAGATTGTATACATTGCTTATATTACAATATATGATCAATTAAAATAACCAGAAGTCGTTTAGAGATTCGACCAAAATTTCCGTTAAAATATTATATTACTTATTTACTTTAGAACAATAATATTGTAAACAAATAATATTTATTTATTTTCAAAAAATAAATATTTAATGTGAGCGTATTTCATTCATTTTTCATTGTCCATTTCTTTAGTAAGAACAGAACATATTGTGTGTGCTGTAGTTTTTTTTATTATTATTATAGATGTAAGTTTATTTGTGTTACGTGTAATGTTTTTTTTAAGTCTATATCTTGTTTAGGTCATAAGTGTGTTGTAACTTTTCCGTCACATTTTTTTCTTCTTCTTTTTCGTATGTCAAGTCGAATAAATGATGTGGTTACTGCATTTTTCATTAATGTAATTTGATAAATAAGAAAGTCATTTGCATTTCCCCTATATATAAACTACAACAAAAGTTTGTAATGTAATGTGAGAAATAATGTGATGTGTGAAAGATGATATTGTAAAAAGATAGAAAAAGGAATGTTGAGATGGTTTAGGCACATAGAGAGGAGGGATGAGAGTAAATTTGTGAAAAAGACCTGTATAGAGCCAATGCGGAAGACAATGTGAGTAGAGGACGAACACTGGGGATACACCTGGGCAAAATAAAGAGTGCACTCAAAAAGGCAGGCGACCGAAGTATGAAGACTAACAGATCATGTATGAGAAGACTGATGGATGTAAACGAAGCTAGAGAGGTTTGTCACGCACGATCGTACAAAGGGGCGATCGCTATTTTCTGCCTACCCCAATGGGAAGTAACGGCGTGAGTATATGTATGTTTGTATGCTTAAATAAACTTAACATTTATTTCTTCTAATAGTATGTTATATTTCAACATCCAAAAATTAAATAAATTTGAATCATGTCAAACACAAACACCATTTATTTACTTGAGTACTAGCAACGGATTAATTTAAAATTAAAGTAATTTAATTTAACAAAACTTTGTCGAAGTTTGTAAGCCGTGTATTACAAATGTACGCAACTGTATAATCAATGCAACGAATCCGAATTTCAATTAAATTCTGGTCTAATTCCTAACAACCCTATCAACCATTCGAATTGTTTGTGTTTTGTTCTATTAATCTTATTCGCTGCCGACTCTAACAGGGGTAGCCGTGAATTAATCAGAGTTAGCCTACTATTTCAAATCAACATCTCAATATTACACTTTGTGTACGTGTAAGCTCATCTCTTTCTGTTATAGTGAGTTAGAGTGAGACAAAAGATCTATGGTATACAGTGGCATCATCAATACGATATAGGTGCATTAAGGTAATGAAAGCGTATACTCGTTAGAACTTTGTCGCAATAAGTCCACACGGCTCACCTGTCGCCATATTGGTTGCGAAACCGGACTTCGTCTCTCAGCAACGGGATTTCCAGTAATTAGGTGTACGTTTTAATTTGAAAACAATTTGTTTGATAAGCTTAAGTAGGGTCAATATTAAGAAAAGGTTCAGACTTCGTACTGTAAAATTTGCTTGTGACAAAACTGTAGGCGTTTTTCTGGTACTCTTAGTTCAATCAGCCGTGAATATTTTATTGGTCAAATTTTTCCGGGATGAAAAGTATCCTACTACTATCTTTATGTCGAATTACTATTATAGTAGTATTTGATAACTTGGGTAATTATCTATTATTGCCAAACATTAATATATATTATATACTTGAAGAGCTCACGCGCACGCCACTCACAAATCTATATCTATACTTATAATAAATCTGTAGAGAGGTCAATTCTGTACATGAAATATATTTTCAAAATAACTATCAGGTGGTGATTAGGGATCGATACTGATGCCAAAAATGCAATCAGTAAAATTTTTGTCTGTCTGTCTGTCTGTCTGTCTGTCTGTCTGTCTGTCTGTCTGTCTGTCTGTCGGTTTGTATGTTCCTTATGGAAACAAAAACTACTCGACGGATTTTAACGAAACTTGGTACAATTATTCTTCATACTCCTGCGCAGGTTTTTGTATACTTTCCAGCAGAGAAGTAAAGGGGAATTTTGGGAAATTTGGGGAAAACGGGAGAAGTTACTCCATTTTTTAAGCTTTCGTCGCGTGTGCAGCCTTAATGGTTAAACTTACATAGAAATCATGTATGACCGAAAAATTCTGCATAAAATTATCTAAAAAAAATCCCTAACAGTTTATGCCTATCTTTTACGGTTGACTCACAATAACACGTGTAATTCCTGATAGCTTAGCAGTTCGGAACATTCTGATTATATTTGTTTACTCTTACGTTTGTAAACATCTCACTCATCCCTAATTTAAAAAAGTTAATATTATTACCTATTCAATAAAAAAAGAATCATAGAAATCGGTAGACAAACACCGAAATTATACATAAAATAAGCCAGCGCGCCCGTGACCAAAACCAAATCTTTACTAATTTATATATAACATACTAGATGGCGCCAGTAGTTGCATCCTACATCACGTAATGATTTATTTTTCAGATTGTTATAAATGCTTCATAGCGTTTTATTCCAAAATTTGCTATTTAATGGAAATACTGAACCGTTCATTAAAGCGCATTCAAAATCACCAAACTACACTGTTAACAACGGGAGTGCTATGAATTTAATAAATTGAAAACATTACGCTGAATTTCACAATGCTTGAGCAGTGACTGAAGAAAGAAACCTCAGATATTTAAAAAAACAACGCTACCCGTGCGAAGCTGGGACGATCCACTAGTATCCAAATATATAAATAAAAAACAAAATAATCATTTATTTCAAAGTAAAAAGATAAATCTTTGTTTTTTGAAAGTCAAATTTCAACTTAATACTAAGTTTACTTCGGATTCGGAAGGTGTTTTGTTGAGAGAAGAACCCGTAAGAAACTCGTCAACACACATCTTTTTTTAACGTCCATTACAATTTTGGTGTTAGCCCGGAAACATCCTGAACAGAGCCCTGATGACACCAAGCAACTTCATCATTAATGTAATCATTAAAATTGTAATGGGCTTTTGAACTAAGATTTCTTTTAACTACTGCTTTGAATTTTGTTTCGGATAAATTTAAAATGTCCTCAGGTATGTTATTATACATTTTCACGCGTAACCCCATGAAAGATTGACAAAATATCAATTTATCTTTTTAAGTCCCTTTATTTATGATAAAGTTAATAAGGTATTAAAACTTTATCCCGAAACGATAAGCAAAGTAAAATCATTGTTATTGGAATGGCTAATGCAGAAGACATACGATGACATAGAAAGTTTACTCAATATAGTACACTGATAATCCAACAATTCCACATACAACCACATTCCTATATATTTACACATTCATATATATACAAACATAGCACACATACTCACACATAATTAACATTTTACACAAATCCATACACTACCACATACACTAGTATAGTAGTATTCACATATATTTAATGGCTCTAGAATAAGTAATAAATATAAAACAAATAATTTAAGGCAACCATTGTAATTCTTAACTGGAATTAAGAGCACCAATATGGTACTAACCCGTGAAATGGAGGACGGCGTTTACAGCTGCGACACAGTTTTATAACTAATGCAGTTGTATTAGTTCCACATGTTCTAATGTACATTTGTAAAAAAAATCCAATAAATATGTTTTTTTTTTAAAGATGTATTTAATTTTGACAATCTGTATTTAGGTATTGAAATTTTATTGTTGTCTCTCAGATTTCGAATATTTCTGTCACAATTTTTTACAAAAGACGCCTGATTTTTTCTTATATACATAATATTCTCATAAATATATTGACATGGCAGCGTCATTATATTTATGGTTTTAAACAATTCTCTCAGGGAATCTCGTGATCTCAAATTATAAATAGCTCTTATTGCTCTCTTTTGGAGAATAAATATGGTACCAACATCAGTTGCTCTGCCCCAGAGTAAAATACCGTAAGACATAACACTATGAAAATAGCTGTAATAAACTAATCGAGCTGTCTGTACATCTGTCAAATGTGTTATTTTCCTAACGGCATATGCAGCACTACTTAGCCTGCCAGCTAGTGAGCTAATGTGGGGTCACCATTGGAGCTTGGAGTCCAGAATTATCCGTAAGAAAACTGTGTCATCCGAATATACTATATTTTCATTATTTAAAATTATTTGCATTATTTGCTGTGTAGTGTCGGCTTAGAATAGCACTACCCTATTTCTTCCGGTGGGTGTACGTTCTTATTCGCAACTAACGGTATTGGGGCTTTAAAGGGATTTTTGGGCGATGCGGTTGGAGACCCATCACCACCAACCTTTACTTTACCATCTTTTCCCCACGCAACTTTCCAAAAGTGGCTGAGGAATTTCTAATTCCTTAGCTCTGGCTACCCTTTTTCGGGATTTATAGCCGTGAGTATATGTATGTATGTGTTTAAAATTATTTCTTTATCAACACTCTCAACATTGGGTAAAACAAATTTAATGAATTTAGTTTTTTGTCATTCAGTAAAAGATTATTGGAAGCAAACCATGTTTGAATCTGTAAAACTGTGTTATTCACCTCGTCAATATTCTCATTATTTCTTTTAACGTCAAATACTAAGGAAGCATCATCAGTAAATAACACTACCTCGGACATTTTCTCGACCATGAACGGCAAATCATTAATATAAACCAAAAATAAAAACGCGGAACACCCAACACCCATTTTTACATTAGTTCCAGGAGATATTTTATTATTAATTTGAACTTTCTGTATCCAATTTCAACTTTCACATTCATAGTATTAATAGTATTAAAATATTTGTTACTGTAAAAATTTCATTGGCCCAGATTTATAATTATTATCCAGTACGTAATTGCCGTGTAGTGCTGGCTTAGAATGTCACTACCCCTAAGTCAAAAAAAAGTCAAAAAGTTTATTTTTCAAAATTAAGTTAAAAATTAACATTTTTTGAACGTCAAATTTTTTTAAATTTATCATTAGTCCGTTGCTTCGGAAGGTGTTCGTAAAGAGAAGAAGCAACAAAGAAACTCTTTACATTCACATTTTTTCATTTTTTCAAAACATGGTTTGTACAATTTCAATTTATTAACATGTTTTTACTTTATAAAAGATTTTCTATGCGACCAAACCAAACGCTAGTTTGACATATTTAAAATCACATAACGTGAGAAGAAAAATCCTCACCAGACAATTATTCCTAGGAATAACGAGGGAAGATTTACAGCTTTACGGACACGGTCATGTGCGCGTTGGGTCCTTGTCGTTTAAAAAATCTTGAACACTGTAGTAAGATTTCTTTAAAAGCATGGCTTTTATTGCCTTTTTAAAAGATGCCACAGGCAATTCCAATATGTCAGAAGGAAGTTTGTTGAACATTTTCAGGGATAGTCCCATAAAGGAGTTACTTACTTTATTAAGTCTCCACTTCGGTACGTTAAGTTTCTCCTTATTTCGAGTATTAACAGTATGCCTATCACTAACTTTACTAAATTGGCCTATATTCTTTTTGGCATACATTAAATTCTCAAATATGTATTGGCAAGGGACAGTTAAAATGCCAATTTCTTTAAATTTTTCGCGCAACGAATACCTCGACCTCAACATGTAAATAGATCGGTTAGCTCGCTTTTGTAAGACAAAAACTTTATGAACATCAGCCGCTTATATTATATTATATTATATATTATTATCATTACCCCATAATAAAATACCGTACGACATAATACTATGAAAATAACTGAAATACACAATGCGAGCTGTTTCTATGTCTGCTATTTCTCTAATCTTACGCACGGTATACGCTGCTGAGCTCAGCCTTTTAGAAAGTGTTAGTATATGAGGTCCCCATTGCAACTTAGAATCGATTATTATCCCTAGGAATTTTGTCTCTTTCACTAATTCTAATTTTTCACTGTCAATAACAATATTTGCCTCCACTTGCCTAACATTCGGTAAAGTAAATTTAATACATTTAGTTTTTTTGGCATTCAGAACCAGGTTATTTACAGTAAACCAATGCAATACCAGTGAGATAGCTTTATTTACGTCGTCAAGAGATGTAGAGGATCTCGCTACATTAAATATTAAAGATGTGTCATCTGCAAACATAACTATCTCAGAATACTTTTGTACCATAAATGGTAAATCATTAATGTAAATCAGAAACAGTAATCGGCCAAGTATAGAACCTTGAGGAACGCCCATCTCTATTTCCGATCCTTCCGACGTGGTTCCATTAATATCAACCTTTAAAGTTCTTTTATGAAGATATGATGCCATTAATTTCAGTGCTTGCTCGTCAAAACCGTAATATTTAAGTTTAATCAACGCTATTTCTTTTTTTACACAATCAAAAAGTTTTGTGAGGTCACAAAATATACCTAACGCATCCCGGGAGTTTTCCCATGAATTAAAAATATGTTTCATTAGTGACACTCCTGCATCTACAGTAGACCTACCTTTGGTGAAACCATATTGCTCGTCATGGAATATATTATGATTGTTGAAATATGAAAGCATTTGGTTGGACATGATTTTCTCAAAAACTTTACTGAGAACTGGCAAAATAGAAATAGGCCTATAGCTGGTAAAGTCCTGACTATCTCCTGATTTATTTAGTGGGATGAGCCTACTTAACTTCATACAGTCTGGAAATTCTCCTATATCTATACATTTATTAAAAAGTATCGTTAAATGAGGAGCGATTATATTTATTATTCTGTTTATGACGAAAACTGACATTCCTGTTATGTCTTCGGTTTTTTTAAGATTAATAGTTTTAAAATTTTTAATTATATCATTACTGTCAACATACTTGAAAGAAAACTGTGCTGTTGTTTTGGTAACATTTTGTTCCAACAACTCAAGAGCTTTCTGGGGACATGAATTTAATTTCTCAGTTGTCTGAGTGGGGGTATTAATAAAATGATTTTCAAAAATGTCAGCAATTTGTGATTTTGACTGTATCAGTTCATTATCTAATAATAAATTGAGATCATGTGGGGACTTTAGTTTTCCAGTTTCACTGTTAATTATTTTCCAGACAGTCTTACTCTTGTTAGAAGAATTCATAATTTTATGTTTTATGCATCTAGATTTAGCTTCACCACAAACTTTTTTGAAAATTTTTGAATAATTTCTGACATAAATAATAAAATCTTGGTTGAAGTTATAGGACTTTTCTCTATAAATGTTATATAGGTGATCTCTACTTATTCTAATTCCAGCGGTGGCCCATTCAGCAAAAGAGCATTTTGTATTACACAGTATTACCTTAGTTTTAAAGATTTTGTTGAATTCTGTTTTTAGCTCATTGATGAATGAAAGACAATTCTCTAATGATTCACTGCTTCTCATTGGGGGGCTGATGCTAGACCTAATATTATTTTCAAATAAGCTAAGTTTTTTTTCAGTTATCTGTCTACATACTATTGACTTTTTCTTTTCAATGGTAAATTCTAAATTTATAAATTGACCCTTGTGGTCTGAGGTAATGCAATCAAAAAGGAAGTGACCGGAGTAATCACAATTGCAATAAATATTATCTAAACATGTTGCAGAGGTCGAGGTAATTCGGGTTGGCTCATTAAATACATTTAGAAGATTAAATGATTGAAAAAATGTTAATATTCTCTCCTTTACTAGACCCTCACCCAACAAGTCAACATTGAAATCCCCACAAACTACAACCTCTCTGGAGCTGCGGGAAGCCATCCCCAAAGCATCTTCCATCGCTGCTTCAAAGATGTCGTAGTTACCTTTGGGTGGGCGATATACACACAAAATTATATACTTGCTCAATTCAATGCATGAGATTTCTACATGTTGTTCAACAGAGAGTCTACAGATGTCTTTTCTTTCTTTAAATTTAATGTCTACATATAATAGTATCATACTACCCCCATACATTATGGACTCTCTGTTAAAACAACTGCCCACTGTGTAATTCTTTAAACTAAACTTCATTTGTTCTGCTTTTAACCAGTGTTCTGTTAAACAAAGTATTTTGGCATTGTACTTATTAATGAATAACTCTAATTCTAATAGTTTGCAGGAAAGGCTCTGTATGTTCTGATGAACTAGTGAAATGTATGCCTTTTCCTTTGTCTTACTACCTAGTTTAAAGCTAAATTTGCAGATACATTAGTACATGTACTAATAACTGCATCCAAGTCAGATGAAATGGTTATGTTATTCAAATTAATAACATTGTTGTATACAATATTACTAGCTAGTAACATAGCTAGACGTTTTTTAGAATGTTCAGGTACTTTCAAGGTACTTTTAGTCAATAATGGTTTCTTAATATAATTATTTATATTAAAATTAACAATTTTTTGCCTATATCCCAAGGTCAAATTATATAGTAACATATTTAGTTTATAAATCCTAGTATTATATAGCTAAGATGCTTGGAATATAGGAAGTCACTTATAATTATTTTTCTAACATTTAAATTGACCAATTTGTCAAATGATTTCTTTAAGTCACTTGGATTCACCTTATTACTTGAACCAATTAAAATAACTAAAGTAGTATTGGAGTCATATTGTTCTTTTAAAATGGTATTTATTATTTGAGAGTAACTTGCTCCGGGCATACAAGTATTTAAAATACATTGGTCTAATTCTTTATTTAAATGATGGCCAATGTTAACACCAAGAGAATCGGAGAAGACTAAAGTCCTCTGAGTCGACACATCTCTATTGTAAGCAAAAGTGGGCTGAACCATATTATTTCTATTTTCAGGAGATACATCATTTATGACAGTACTTACACTTTCACACTTAGTGCAAAAACTAGATAGTGTTTCTACTGTTTTGATATTTTCATTACTTAACTCTATGATTTCTTCTAATCCTTCTATGTAGCTTTGCATTTCTAAGTGACTATTATGATAGTTTAATGTAATATCTTGAAGAGATTTTTCTAACTCTATAATTCTATTACTATCATGACTTAGTTTAACTTTGTTACTGTCTAGAGAAAGTTCATAATCACTACATAGTTGTTCTAGCCTATTTAACTTAAACTTCATCTCATGATGTTGACTACACCTAAGTTTATTAAGTTTTTTTACAAGATGTCTTACAGTTCTTTTAAGTTTAAGGTACTTTTTTAACTTTCTGGAACCTTTTATGTTCACAACCTTTTCTTTCTTTCCTTTCTACCCGTGGGTGCTGTAGGAGGCGTCTAAGGGAATGAGGCTTTCTTCAGTAGTTTTTGGGCGATGCGGTTACAAGTATAAACTGTATATCGAAAGGATAAACTTTTTTTTTAAACTAAGTTGTAAAATAGAAGAGAATATGTGAAGAATATTAATGAACTGCAATATATCGCCAACAAACTACTATGTAGTTTGGCGGAATTATTGTAAACAAATTATGTATGTTATTAAAACGAAATAAAGCATTTAAAAAAAATATATATATGCCAAGATGATACAACGTCAAGATCGACAGTCCTGCCTACACAAATTGAAACTTGAGTAGCTTGAGTATTTTATTCGATTTATTCCCGTGGTTGTCGTTAGAGATAATAGGTATTGGGTATTTTAAGTGATTGTTGGGAGATGGAATTCCATCACCTTTTTTCAACCATTTTTCGTCAACTGTTCTCTCTGCTCTGGCTCCCTCTTTTCGAGTATTAGCTTAGCATCAACTGCCAGTAAAAATGTTATTTCTCTCGTTCCCGACCCATTGTGACTACCCTTGTTTTCTCAACAAATATTTTCCAATAATTCTGAATAGAAATATCAGTGAGGTACAGAACATTGTGTCAGACAAATGGCAAATAGAGAATCCCTTTAATTTATGGGCGGTGATACGAGCGGTCGATGAATTATTCAGTTGTTAACCGACGATAATGCAGCGGAATGTGGAACCAACCGCTTTCTCTAATCTATGTTATATACTTACGTTATATTACCTAGAACGACCTATAATTTTCTATTATATATATTCGTATACTTACGCCATTAGTTTCAATTAAATAGGCAGATACTCTCGAAGAGCTATGAAGCTAGAGAGGTTTGCCAGGATCGTACAAAGTGGCGATCGATAGTCTCTGCCTACCCCAATGGGAACTAACGGCGTGAGAATATGTATGTATGTATACTCTCGATCGCTAATTTAAAACCTCTCGAGTTTCACTCTTTCACATCCATCAATATTTTCATACATGCCTTTTTATTATTCGAACTTCGGTCGCCTGCCTTGTATAGCACATTCTAAATACGTCCATTGGCTCTATACATTTCATTAATTAATTTTCTTACGTTGCAAAATATTATGATATTTTTTTTCAAATGCATATAATGCACCTGTTTGTGTATATTAACTGTTTCAAGCTTGCAAAATGATAAATATGCATGTATCTATCGTTCTCGCAATGTAGTTTAAATTACGTTCAAAGGTAACAAATCCAGGAAAGTATATTATGGCCTGAATAAACCTACTGCGGCACATACTGAGAAAAAGAAATTTACTTGATTTAAAATATGTATTGATTTTACATACATACATATACTCACGGATATAAATCCCAGGAAGGGGTAGCCAGAGCTAAAGAATTAGAAATTCCTCAGCCACTTTTGGAAATTGAGTGGGGAAAAGATAGTAAAAATAAATGTTGGTGATGGGTCTCCAACCGCATCGCCCAAAAATCCCTTAATAGCCCCATACCGTTAGTCACCTCTTACGTACACCCACCGGAAGAAATGGGGTAGTGCTATTCTAAACCGACACTACACGGAAAATATTGATTTTAATTTATCTACTTCTACTAAAGACTATAAATTGAATGGGTAAAAGATAGTTAATGAAGTCTAGTTAGTGTAGTGATCAGTATAGAATAGAAATAGAATAGAAATATTTATTTGGTACCAAAATACAAATTGTTTACAATAAAGATAGTAAAAGTAACAAATAAACATAAGTTCAGTACATAGTGACATTGATGCTGTACTAGGTTATACCTGTATTACAGCCATCAAACCTTCCAAGTGACTCAGAGTTACAGTGCTTATAAATATCTTCTATCTTATTATACAAACAAAAAGAAAATGTACAAGGAGAAAATAATTTCAATTACCAAAGAAATATTTAGAGATACCATGATTAGTATTCTTATTAATAAATAAAATACGAATATTATATATTAATATATACATATATTAAATATGTATGAATATATAAATATATATTATATATAAATATATCTATACACATTGGGCTTGTAGAATATTATTTTAAATAGGTGAGCAAGTCCTCAGTTACATTATAATCAATAGAAAGTAAATATTTCGAGACCGCCAGTTTACATTGATGTTTTGAGAGATGGATTAAACCTAATAGTTTATTAAGCTTGTTATATATATGGCTTCCTAAAAATCCCGAAAATCTCTGAGCAAATGATGTTCTACAGAGCTTAGAAATAAATAATCGATTCGAAAGACGCTTACTCATTCTTATATTTGTCTGGCTATCATTCCTAAAAGCAGATTTATGTTCGAAAAGTGTAATAAACAGAACATATAGTTTTCTTACGGATAGCACTTCTGCTGTTTGATAAGCTATTGTAGTACGAGTTCTATACGGTAAGGAATAGCTTACTTTAATTAGTGCGCGTTGTGATCGTTCCAATTGTATAAGTCGGACTTCGCAACACCTCCCCATACCCGAATTCCATAAAGTAAAAGAGATTGACAAAGAGCAAAATATATAGTCTTGAGGAGAGTTGGTGATACTATGGATCTCACATTCCTGAATAGTGCTATTAATTTACGTATTTTTGTAGACAACTGTTTTAAATGTTTTTCAAACGTTAAGTGTTGATCGATTACAATTCCTAAATATTTAACATCAGTTGTTTTTTCAATTAAAGAGGGTTGACAGGTGCAACTTCCCAAACAGCTATTTATTGCTGGACAGAAACCAGAATGGACAAGTAGTTGGAATAAGTTATTAGGAGGTTGAGTAGATTTATTTATGGAAAACGTTATATATTTAGTTTTTTCTACATTCAGGCTAAGCCTATTTTTAATGAGCCATTTATTCACTTTATTAAAACCCAGCTGAGCATTATAAAATGTTTCATTCCAAGTTTTACCCTGAAATAAAAGAGCTGTATCATCGGCAAAGGTAACAACTTTAGCTTGTGGCATTTTAAGATTACAGAGTTCGTTAATGTATATCAGGAAAAGAGTAGGTCCTAAGACACTTCCTTGGGGAACGCCGTAATTAACATTAAGGGGAGAACTAGTATATTCTGCAATCTTCACACTCTGTGTTTTTTCACTCAGATAGTTTTCAAAAAGCTGTAGTTGAAGACCACGTACACCCAGTTGCTCTAACCTAGCAATTAATAAAGGAACATACACTGTATCGAATGCCTTTTGCAAATCGATTAATAAAGCTAAACATCTCTTTGAATCATCAAGACTATTTACTACCCAATTAGTAAAACTTAAGGCAGCATCTTCTGTCGATTTATGTTTTCTAAACCCAAATTGGTTTTCCGATAAAAGGTTGTTCTTTTCTAAGTACTTTATCAGCTGTTTATTTATTATTTTTTCAAGCATTTTTGACATAGTAGGTAATAAAGATATGGGGCGGTAATTATTGATTAAATCCTTTGGGCCCGATTTATGTACTGGAATAATAACAGATTTTTTAAAAGCTTTTGGAAATATACCAGTTGTCAGGGAAAGATTAAAAATGTGGACTAGAAGGCCAGCAAGCACTGAACTATTTTGCTGAATAATTTTTGCCGATATCTTATCCCAGCCTGAAGAGCCTTTATTTTTTAAATTGTTAATTATCGTGATCACTTCAGTTAGGTCTGTTGTGAGGAGAACAAAACTATCACGAGAAATGCTGTTGATTTTATTTTCAAATTCAACAGTATTTGGGCAATGATTCTGTACATTTTCTGCAATTGTTTTGCCAATATCGACAAAAAATGAATTAACGGTATGAACAGAATTTTCAGGAAGTTCATCCAATGATAACAAGGAATTAGGCGAGACCACAGGGGATTTATGGCGTGCTATTTTATTAATGGCCTGCCAGGTATATTTGGTTCCCCTTTTGCTGGATTTTTCTATTTCCTCTTGATCGTAAATAGCCTTTAATTTTTTTAAAAGTTCATTACAATGGTTGCGGTAACGGCAATAAGTGTTTTTTAACACGTGATTATTTGGTTCCCTATTTGATTTTAAATGTAATCGATCTTTATGTCTTATACACCTTAGAAGGCCAGGAGTGATCCACGGTTTTATCACATATTTACGATTAGGAATAGGCTTTCGTATAGTATTCTGATCAATAATTTTAACTAGGCTATTAATAAGTAAATCAGTAGCTTTATTACAATCGTCTGAGTCAAGGATACTGAGAAAGTCATATTTATTTATATCATTGGTGATGCTCTTAAAATCAACCCAGTTAACTTGCCTTACGTAGTCCTTATTACTATTCATTTGAAGATTCATGACGACAGTGTCATGATCAGTGAGACTATTCTGAACCACGCAAACATTAGCTGTGTATCGTGATTTTATGAACACATGATCTCTACAATTATTTCCTCTCGTGGGTAAGGTGTGTGCTGGAAGGAGACCGTGCGATGCTAACATATCCAGATAAGCAGAAGCATTAGGATCAACGGATTCTTCCTTAATGTCAATATTGATGTCACCACTAAGAATAATATTACTAAACTTGGAGAGAGAATTAAGGACTACATCAAGTGAATAGAGAAAAGCTTCGGGCGAACGGTAAGATGGAGATCGATACAAACTAATAACGGCGACATTATTGTCCAATATTGAAACTAAACAGTTCCCCTCATCGAAATCAGGCTCATAGTAATTTGTTTCAAATTTATCTTTTACAAACACTACCACGCCGTCATTTTGGTTTTTGTTATTAGATGTATTAAAACGAGAATAGTTTTCTAGCAATGGAATTATATAATTTGAGCTGCAGTTAAGCCAGCATTCCGAGAAAGTTATTATGTCCGGACAGATATCCATATTACGTAATAAACATTGAAATCCTGGTAGATTGTGTGATGTGCTTCTAATATTCTGAGATACCCACGAAAGGCCAATGGGGGTACCAAGACGAGATTTAACTTCATAAGGTTGGCAGACAAACGAAGATGAAATATTAAAATTATCTAGCAAAGAGTTAATACAGTTATCAATGCTTTTATCCATAATCGAAAGTGAAATGTAAATGTGAGCTGTAGCCAGTAGTTTCCAGAATAATTTTTAAGGAGATTTCTCGGAAAAGTATAACTTGAGATATATGATTAAGTGAAATAGCGATTTCCTTATATAATATGAAACTAATTCTGAATGTGTATAATACATAAAGCACAAGAATAGTTAATTGTGTGTCAGGATGTGTATTAATTTTATTTAATATATGATAAATATGATATTTTATGTATATAAATTGTGCATGCAACAAGTAAACTTTTTTATTAGGTAAATAAATTGTGAAATAAAATATAAGTAAACTATTTAATAAGAAGTATATGAAATATGTATAAAGTATTGTAAAATATAAACTTGTGGTAATTTTTAAAACTATATGCTTAAAAAATAAACTTAAATCTAATGATAAACAAATTAGGAAACTTTTAAATTCACTATTAAGAAAGCAGTAGGTGAAATAGGAGACAAAAATATGAGTGCACTTTATTTTGTGAAAAGGAATAATATATAGTCATTTATTGTCATTAAGATTCTTTTTCATCTCAATTAGCTGATTTTCGTTCTTAACCAATATATGGGGCATTCCCTCAGCTTTCCGCATGTACACTCGTCCATTTGATGTCCATACAAATGTGTATTTATGTATTAATGCGAAGTCCTTTGCCAAAAACAGAAGACGTTTCATTTTCGGAATAATTAGTTCAGATATATAAATTTTTTGTTTGATGTCGGGTATTCCAAGATGAGTCGAGTTTATTTGGCTGGATGGGTAGTCTTGATTGAACTTTTTAACGGCACTAAGGAATAATGATTTACATAAAGTATTATTTAAATCAATCGCAATCGATGAATACATTTTATCCCTCTTTGACGGTAGGCGGTAAACATCGCGAATATCGTGTTGAGTAATTTGTAACTTTATCGTATTGCACAGCTTCGTTACATAGTTATATAAGTCTATTTTCGATTCTTTGGATACTTTAGGGACATTTCGTAGTTCAACACAGGTTTTAAGTGATGAAATTTCAAGGTTATCCAACTTATCATCCATAATCAGCATATTCGACTCCAGAAGTTTACGTTCATCCTCCAAATTATTAATTTTTGTTTCAATAGATTTAATGTCTAAGGATAGAACATTCATAGCCTTTTCGATGTCCTGGTTAGTGGAATGGATCTTTTGGTTTTGGTCTTGAATTGTCTGAATGCGTTTATCCAATAAGTCAATTCTATTGTTTTGAGACGAAATAAATGTGTTGAGTAATGTCATCATTTCGTTTTTAAAGGAGTTTAGTTCCAAGGAGATACTCTCACTGTCTACCCTCTGGCGTTTAGCTCTCTGCGTCATAAAATTTGAATCGTCTTCGCTAGTTGACATATTTGGTTCCGATGTAGACATTGCTGATTTTAAACTGCAAGATTGCGCCTTAGGTGGAGTGCGCACGGTTTTGTTTGACTTATTCATATCTCAGAAGTAATAAATCAAAGATAACAAATGCAGCTTTGTAAAAGTATGAGCTCCTAGTACAATAGCGGACTCTCGGAATCAGTTTCATAGATTCCAAACTGGTTTATAGCGCACGGTGGGGATGTCAGCGGTCAGCGTGAATTAAAACGTAGTACTATGACAATGATAGAAAGAGATCACTCACTCAGCATTTGCGACGGAGTAATACGTCTCCCCTCCAAAACAACCACAAGCGGCGCTCAGTGATTCACAGCACGATGAGTCAGACAGATTAGATAACGATTTAGAAAAACTCCTTCGAATCTTTGTGCTCCTAATTTATCAGTTACTTTTAAGTATCTAAATTTCTTTAAATTAAAATGGCAAAAACAGCAACATTAAGCACGACTACTGCGTATGATGGACCGATCGGAAGCACCATATAACCACATTGTTGGTTAATTGCTTTAAAAACTAATTTAAGGTTTTTATTAAGGTGCCAATAACTATATATGAACTGTCATAGTCTAAAAAAAAGATTTAATATTTATTGAATTACTTAAAAGCTTATGCCTTAAATCACTTCATACACCCACGCAAAAATATAGGGTAGTGCAACAATTTATAAATTTCGAACACAAAAATCAAATCATAAAGTACCTCCGCTACGTAATCAATTTAATATGAAGGTATTTCGTGAATTCCGTATTTCGGCAAAATGCGCGAA
The DNA here is from genome assembly GCA_963576735.1 of Bedellia somnulentella. Taxonomy (NCBI): domain Eukaryota; kingdom Metazoa; phylum Arthropoda; class Insecta; order Lepidoptera; family Bedelliidae; genus Bedellia; species Bedellia somnulentella. The sequence continues at coordinate 19,017,143 of OY755175.1, read as the reverse complement.
GGTACTTTGCGTGACTATTCACCTCGCCCACGTTGTGATTGCTATTCTTCGATCAACCTTAATGGCATCTTCAGTAATGAAATCCTGAGCAGCTTCTATTGTATTGAAACGTAAGTAATTGTTATATTCAATTAAACGAAACGATACCAACTAGGGATTAACATTTTACAGTTTCTTAGAGAAACAGGTTAAGTAATTCAATTATTCATACTAGATTGTATTGTTCAAAACTTCTCAATCCTTCTTCTCGTGGGTGTCAAACGAATAGGTTTTATGCTATTGTTGGGTGATAGAAGAAAACGTTGCATATACTCGTATTTTAATAAGATTATCACAAACTTAGTATCCTCTATTCTATGAAGATTATTTACTTTGTAAACGGTAGTCGCAACGACGACTGTTAATATCGAAATCATCATGTATCATGCTGCAGTTTCTTGGAAGGAATAGACAGACTCAATAAATAGCATGAAGAATAACCCAACTTATATATCTTTATATTCGCATACACATCATAAAATAGACCTGTGCCCCAATAATTCCAATAATCGTTCGAAATAATTGTAGATCATCGGGCCGCTACTTTAGAGAGGTTGGGCGCACCGTGCGAAATGCATACGTGATATACTTATAAACAACTTTTAAACAAACAACTTTTTACTTTCAAACAAAAGCAAACAAACACACACCAAAAAGCCAACATCACGCTGTGTTCCCAAGCGGTCACCCATCTAAGTACTGACAGCGCCCGACGTTGCTTAACTTCGGTGATCGGACGAGAACCGGTGCATTCAACGTAGTATGGACGTTGGCGATGATACGTCTCACAGTTACAATCAGTTCATAGACAAAGACAATAACTACTGGTATATCATGATATATACCGTATGACGTCATCAAGCATCGGCAGCAGATATGCGATAAGGAATACACAGACAGTCAGTCTCTATGTTCGCTTCGCATAACATTACAAATTTAGCTAAGCTACAATCATTCATATTTGGCTGACTCTGTCAAGCGAAGAAAAAAATAAAGATTTTAAAATTTATCCTCATAACTTTTTAATTTTTTCACTTACTTTCGAACCTTCTCCAAATTTTAAGTAAAACCTTACAAAAAATAATTTTTAACAAAAAGAAAACCGACTTCATAGTTGGAAAAACAACCGAAAATAAACAATCTAGTACTAAAAAGTACGAAATAAGTTTTTTAATTGAATATGAGTACTGTGATTAATACCTTAGCAATTTCTTTATTCCACTCGCGTCAGTTCAACCTACCTTAATCTTAAAATTCTCTTAAATTAATTTTTGAGCCGGTGCCAGTCTCGATGATAATTGATAATAAGAAGTGTGTATTTCGTACTTCATATACATGTAAAATGTAGGGTACCTTGTAGTTGTAGGGTAAATTGATTTTTGTACGTATTACCATTTAAAACGTTAGGCGATAGATATATATTGTTTAGATTGTAATAATCAGAGATAGATAGTAGGGTGAATTTACTTTTGTTTGACTGGCACCGACTCAAAAATTAATTTAAGAGAGTTGTAATATTTAAGTAGGTTGAACTGACGCGAGTGGAATAAAGAAATTGCTAAGGTATTAATCACAGTACTCATATTCAATTAAAAAACTTATTTCGTACTTTTTAGTACTAGATTGTTTATTTTCGGTTGTTTTTCCAACTATGAAGTCGGTTTTCTTTTTGTTAAAAATTATTTTATTTTACGAGTTTTAGAGATGGGTAGACCTGGCAAAAGATGCCTCTCGGATGAGGAAGCGACGGTTACTGTATTATTCTTCGTATTTCCGGTATTTCTATTATAGTACGATATTAAAAACGACGTGATACCTCAATGGATAGAACACCGGTTAACGTGCAAGCGACTAGTGTTCAAATCCCGGGTCGGGCCTACACCAATTTGTCTTTTCTAAAGACATATGTGTGGTTAATTTATCATGGTTGCTAACGGTGAGGGAAAACATCGTGAGGAAACCCACATGGCTGAGTTGTACTTAGTCATGTGACAGTGAATTCGTACAAAACGGCGATAGGCCTGCCCCCTATCACGTGAGTACACTGTCAATGCAAAACGTGCACAGCGTGATATAGAAGAAGAATAGTTATAAACCTATGATGCATATGCAAAAATAAGGACATAGAATTTGGGTTCGTTTAGTCGTCTGTCTATTCCTTTCAAGGAACTGTAGTATGATACATCGCATATCTGCTGCCGATGCTTGATGACGTCATACAGTATGTAACATGATAATAACAGCAGCTATTGTCTTTATCTACGTAGTGATTATGACTGTGAGTCTTATTGTCGCCAACTTCCATACTACGTTGAATACACCGGTTCTCGTCCGATCACCGAAGTTAAGCAACGTCGGGCGCTGTCAGTACTTAGATGGGTGACCGCTTGGGAACACAGCGTGATGTTGGCTTTTTGTTTGCTTTTGCTTCAAGTGCGTCTTTTGTGTACCTCAAAGCATTTTTTTTCCACAATGGTGCCTTGTCAGTTGCATCTATTAGTATTTCGCCCAACCTCAGTAGAGTAACGGCCTGACGATCCACAATTTTGAACGATCCGTGGTCACATATAGTTTGCTTGAACTTTGTATCTTTTGAATTTTTACTAATGACGACTGTTTTTTTTTCGAATGGATTGGATGCTGCTGGCCCTGTGGCCTATGCGGCTTCACCATGACTTTATGTGTGCCGGGCAGCTGAGCGGCGCCGCCCTGGCGGGGCAAAGGAGTGTACCTAAGCTAAATCGGATCGAACTGACGACTTGCATTGTACAACCCCTAGCCTGAAAAAGACTCTTTAATTGCTTAACTACGTATTTGAAAATTTATACGTAGGTGTAAACTGTAAAAAGCTTTAAGATATGAGAACGTAACATTAAAAAAATATATACGATTAAAACATCGAAATCGTTAGTGATATGTCTGAAAGTTTATAAGATGAACAATCCCAAATCATCAAATCTTTTAAAACAAAAGTAAATTATCTGAAAACTACTTGCTATAAGCTCAATAAATATTATTTACGGAAAATTGTTAGCACAAGAAACACTGAGCAGCTTTTGAGATACAGAGTTCTTTTAACAAAAAATCAACCAATTTAGTACCAAATACAATTACTATGAAAAACAAATTCTGTTTCATTTAACCGTAAAAAACCCTTAAAATGCCACATATTTGCTCAAAACAATTATGTTACGGATGTAAATTGATTATAAAAATTTTTCCCTCCAAATAATGATATCATGCATCGCAAAATACCTTACCTTTTTCCTTTTCATTTGTGTCACACTGTTTGTTTTTGCTAATAGTGTTTGTTGATATGATCGCATTGATAAAATTTAATAGGAATACAAAAATTACTTCACAGTTAAACTTACAAAAAAAAATCATTTAAGCGTGGAGCGAGGTGTTTTTAAAAATGAAAAATTTTCATTGAAACCAAGGTTTAAGCAATATCAGTATGCATATAAAATATATTATGTTATAAGTACCATTGAAGTGATAAAAGATAATGACGACAAAAATATGAAAAGTGATAACCATTCAAAGGTTGCCTGCAAGAGATATTAAAAACTGTTTATTTGTAAATTTTTCTCCTCTTTTCACGTTTTTGTTATGTTAGCCAATATGGACATTTATAAACATTACAAACACATAAATTAAACAACTTACATCTCCATACATAAATATACATAATCGAAGCACAGAATAATCATGTCCCGAATCGAGAAAGCGATACAAAAAACCAAGTCACGAATTTATGATGTTAGTCCAAAGCTTAACTAATAAAGGACAGATGGGTTCTGCGAACAGGCAGACACACTAACCGGGATCGGGATGTCTCATTTATCTGGAACGTGGAGAGAATGGGACTTAGCAAACTGTACCTTGTATTAACGTTGCCTTTCTTTGTTGCGTATTAAATAAGTTTTAATCCGATGACGCGAACTTTTGTGGGACTAATATTTGATACATTGAAAGGGAATTTAGCGTCGCAATTTTCGATGGGTCAAGGTTTAATCTTTGAGTTTATCTATCTATACTAATATTATAAAGAGGAAAGGTTTGATTTTTTGTTTGTTTGTTTGTTTGAATTGAATAGGCTCCAAAACTACTGGACGGATTTGAAAAATTCTTTCACTGTTTTGATGCTACACTATTCCTGAGTGACATAGGCTATATTTCATTTTCAAAAAAAATTAAGGATCCTTACGTAAACTTCAAAAATGTAACCCAAGGTGTTAAAGAAATACCAAAAAAAAACCTTACATCGCGTGCGCTGCGAAAACTATTGACAATAGAATAAAATTATGTACTACAATTTTATAGAACACATCATTATCTAAAAAAAATGCCCAGACAGCATGTCTCTAACTATTATAGTTATCTCACAACAAGCGTCATTTTATAAAATTACTTAAAAATTAAATTAAAATCCTGCTTTAGAAAAGGTTCTTTATTTGTACCTATCTAATCCTTATAAAAAACGTATATATTATTTCAGACTACTTCAATACCCTTATATTACTTTTTGAATTATTCAATTCGAACATTCCATTCGAAAGTTATCTCGAATTAAAAAAATAGATAAAACTCCGCTCGATTAGCTATGCATAGTAAGTTGTTGCAGGCGTCACGAAGGGGTACGGGAGGCTGCTTATCAAAGAGTTAAAGCAAAATTTAATTGTAGCGACTATTATCACTGGCCCAGCAGCCGGTCAATTAGCTCATATACCGAGGATACCGATGATCCCAACTGATCTGCCAATTCCATTTAAACGGCTACAATTTCCGGTTAAAACATCTTTTGCTTTAACAATTAATAAGTTCCAAGGCCAAACCTTCAAATTAGTAGGGATTGACCTGCGAAAGAATTGTTTTACTCACGGTCAACTGTACGTTGGCCTGTCGCGGGTGGGAGCTCCTGAACATCAATTCATTTTGCTGCCCCAAAATACAACAACGTCAAATATTGTTTACAGGGAAGCTCTAACTCTATAAATTGAATGGCTTTTGATGTAATTACTCATTATGAATAATAAAAAAATAAAAAAATATATCTAAATATAAATACCAAAAAATATAACATACATACATACATATACTCACGGCTATAAATCCCTAGAAGGGGTAGCCAGAGCTAAGGAATCAGAAATTCCTCAGCCACTTTTGGAAGTATGCTGTGTAGTGTCGGCTTAGAATAGCACTACCCCATTTCTTCCGGTGGGTGTACGTAAGAGGCGACTAACGGTATTGGGGCTTTTAAGGGATTTTGGGCGATGCGGTTGGAGACCATCACCAACAAGTATATGTATGTGAGTATATGTATGTATGTACTTTTGGAAGTTGTGTGGGGAAAAGATGGTGAAATAAAGGTTGTTGGTGATGGGTCACCAACCGCATCGCCCAAAAATCCCTCAAAAGCCCCAAAACCGTTCGTCGCCTCTTACGTACACCCACCGGAAGAAATGGGGTAGTGCTATTCTAAGCCGACACTACACAGCAAAAAAATATAACATAGCTTAAAACTTAAAAAAAATATATTAAAATAATAATACAAGTAATAAAATAAAAAACAAAATGTTAATGATAATTCATGCCCGAGCGAAGCCGGGACGGGCTGCTAGTACTTATAATAAATCTGTAGAGAGGTCAATTCTGTACATGAAATATATTTTCAAAATAACCATCAGGTGGTGATTAGGGATCGATACTGATGCCAAAAATGCAATCAGTAAAATTTTTGTCTGTCTGTCTGTCTTTCTGTCTGTCTGTCTGTCTGTCTGTCTGTCTGTCTGTCTGTCGGTTTGTATGTTCCTTATGGAAACAAAAACTACTCGACGGATTTTAACGAAACTTGGTACAATTATTTTTCATACACCTGCGCAGGTTTTTGTATACTTTCCAGCAGAGTAGTAAAGGGGAATTTTGGGAAATTTTGGGGAAAACGGGAGAAGTTACTCCATTTTGAAAGCTTCCGTCGCGTGTGCAGACTCAATGGTTAAACTTACATGGAAATCATGTGTGACGAAAATATTCTTCATAAAATTATCTAAAAAAATCCTTAACAGTTTATGTCTATCTTTTACGGTTAACTCACAATAACACGTGTAATTCCTGATAGCTTAGCAGTTCAGATCATTCTGATTATATTTGTTTACTCTTACGTTTGTAAATCTCTCACTCATCCCAAATTTAAAAAAGGTAACATTATTACCTATTCAATAAAAAAAGAATCATAGAAATCGGTAGATAAACACCGAAATTATACATAAAATAAGCCATCGCGCCCGTGATCGAAACCAAATCTTTACTAATTTACATATAACATACTAGATGGCGCCAGTAGTTGCATTCTACATCACGTAATGATTTATTTTTTAGATTGTTATAAATACTTCATAGCGTTTTATTCCAAAATTTGCTATTAAACGGAAATACTGAACCGTTCATCAAAGCGCATTTAAAATCACCAAATTACACTGTTTAGGGAGTGCTATAAATTTAATAAATTGAAAACATTGCGCTGAATTTCACAATGCTTGAGCAGTGACTGAAGAAAGAAACCTCAGATATTTAAAAAAACAACGCTACCCGTGCGAAGCTGGGACGATCCACTAGTATTTAATATGGGTCTGTAGGGGTGTGTTACCGTGGGGTTTCTAGTGTAAAGTTGGATTAATAGGTTATTTATATCAACCCTATTTAACTCACTATCTCTGTTGTTTCGTTAAGCGCCGCATTGATAGCAAGTGTTATAAATAGTACATACGTACATACATATACTCACGGCTATAAATCCCTTAACGGGGTAGCCAGACCTTTGGAATGAGAAATTGAAATGAAATTGGGGAAAAGATGGTAATCTATACTTATAATAAATCTGTAGAGAGGTCAATTCTGTACATAAAATATATTTTCAAAATAACCATCAGGTGGTGATTAGGGATCGATACTGATGCCAAAAATGCAATCAGTAAAATTTTTGTCTGTCTGTCTGTCTGTCTGTCTGTCTGTCTGTCTGTCGGTTTGTATGTTCCTTATGGAAACAAAAACTACTCGACGGATTTTAACGAAACTTGGTACAATTATTCTTCATACACCTGCGCAGGTTTTTGTATACTTTCCAGCTGAGTAGTAAAGGGGAATTTTGGGAAATTTTGGGAAAACGGGAGAAGTTACTCTATTTTTTAAGCTTCCGTCGCGTGTGCTGCCTCAATGGTTGAACCTACATAGAAATCATGTGTGACGGAAATATTCGTCATAAAATTATCTAAAAAAAAATTCTCAGCAGTTTATGTCTATCTTTTACGGTTGACTCACAATAACACGTGTAATTCCCGATAGCTTAGCAGTTCGGATCATTCTGATTATGTTTGTTTACTCTTACGTTTGTAAAAGTCTCACTTCTATATTATATGATATTTAAAAAAACAACGCTACCCGTGCGAAGCTGGGACGATCCACTAGTATTTAAATAAATGTGCCGTGTAATGTCGGCTATGCCGTGTAGTGTCGGCTTAGAATAACACTACCCCATTTCTACCCGTGGGTGATCGTAAGAGGCGACTAAGGGTGTAGGGGCTTCTTAAGTAATTTTTGGGCGATGTGGTTGGAGACCCGTCACCAAAAACATTTATTTATTTATTTTTTATAATTAATACATTACATCATATTCACAGGCCTACTGAATAGTCACAAATTTCAGAAAAATGCACTGCTCGTCCATAGTAAGGTCGCACCCAGTTCCAAAAGCATTTTTCTTTAAACATCGAGACATGGGAATTTATAGTTACATTAACAAATTGCAACCGCGGAAAAATTAAATGTATACTCCTTAAAAGCATGTACACTGTTGGCCAGTAACGCATTTTTAAATAAATTGAACCCAATATTTAAATTACATTTAAAATTACTTTCAAAGTTACTCTGAAAAATGAGCGTAAAATAAATACGAAAAAACCGTTAAAAGTAAGCTTCTTGACATGACGAAGTTGTAAAAAAATTAAATTATACAGGGTGAGAGCAGGGCCAGTGACATTGCGGTTTATTATGTTAAAAATACGGTTATTTGGTTAAACCTTGACGTCAGGACCCTCCTGCTCGTTAATCAAAGCGCCTTTATTAATTACACCGCTAAATTTCCGTCGAAGAGAAAATTGTTTCAGACATATGCGGGTTATAATAATGTGTCAATATTTATAAATTATAATAAAATTATGTAAAGTTCAACGTCGATGACGCGGGGCATGTCTTATAAGTGGTAACATTTCGAATATTCGAATATTTTAAATCCGAATTTCAACATTCAGAAAACGATTCACAGAATTTACGTATCACAGATGCTTTATTTTCCACAACTTCATTGGTACATAAAAACATTTTCTAGTAGTATCACTTCCCAGAAAAACTAAAACCAGTTTATTAAAATGAATTTTTTGCTTTTACCAACTATATCTTTTACTATAATCTCATTATTCCAGTCAGTTTAAAAGCCCGAAGTAACTTTATCTATAGTCTTACAAATCGTAAATCTCTTTAACTAGATATTATTTATGTTCGAATAATTGTATAAATAAAACGCGGTTGCATGCCTGTTTGTATGTATACTTGCTTGCTTGTTTGCATTCTTGGTTGCATGTAGGGGGGGTGCAGGGGGGGCAGAGCCCCCCTGCTTGGGGGGTCGGGGGGCAAAAGCCCCCTGCAGACAAAGAAAAGTTAGGTCACATTTAGTTAGGTTAGGTTAGGTTAGATTATGTATAAAACGAGCGAGCGTAGCTGACCGAGCACCTAAATGCCTCATGCATGCCTATATGCATACTTGCTTGCTTGCAGCTTGCTTGCATGCTTGCTACATATAGGGGACGGGGGGCGGGGTATACTACTTACATAAAATATGCGACATGATAGTCCAGTGGGTCGAACACTCGCCCGAAAACAGAAGGGTGTGAGTTCCAATCCTAGGACGGGCCTACACCAATTTGTCTTTTCTAAAGTCATATGTGTGGTTAATTTATCATGGTTGTTAACGGTGAGGGAAAACATCGTGAGGAAACCCACATGGCTGAGTTGTACTTATTCATGTGACAGTGTATTCGTACAAAAACGGCGATAGGCCTGCCCCCTATCACGTGAGTACACTGTCTAAGCAAAACGTGGGTACCTTCTCTGGAAACTAGATGGCGCTTGCCATGTGAGTTCAGAAGTATTGGTACCTCTGCCAACCCCTTCGGGGATTAACGGCGTGAACGTTTATGTTATGTTATGTTAAATGTATAAAATATGCCTGCAAAAATATTCATAGCAGTAGGTATCATTCAATACATCTGTATTTCAAATGTATGGAAAATATTTTTTTGCAATAGTGATTATTCGGAAAAGCAATATTGCGGAATTAAGGTATATCTGGTTTTTGATTCTGTGGGAATCCGTTCTAGTGGTTAATCATAATTATAGTAAAGAAAAAAAAGTCTGGAATGTAAGAATATGGTATTTGAAATTTCGGTGAAACAATATTATGGCAATTAAAAAAAGTCGATTAGTTTTCGGTAAAATAATATTCGGGTTTAAAAGTTTCGGATATACAGTATGTAACCCTTATAAGTTCTGTTATTTGTAATTTACCGCCATTTTTACTTAGAACTGTTTCATCTGTGTTTTTATTTGGAACATAAAACCCTGAGTGTACCACATATAAACTTTTAATGAAAGCCACAACCTTCGCTTCTTGAGCCCATTCCTCAGACTACATGAACCACAGCAACATCCATATAGATCAAGGAACTGTTCAGCCACATTTGGAAGTTGATAGGGGACAAGATGGTAGAAATAAAGTATCGCTGTTAATAAGTCTCCAACCGCATCACCCAAAAACTCCTTAAAAATATCCCATACCCTTAGTTGCATCTTACGAGACCCGTGGATAGAAAAGGGTAGTGACATTCTAAGCCGGCACTACACGGCAGCAGCAGTATATAATAAACTGACGTAAAGGTTTCACCGGAAATATTTAATAAAGTCGGGCTACTAGAGTTTGTATGAAATTATGCGAATACCCTATATAATGAAAACGAATTTCTCACATCACCTAAATATACCGAATGTTTGGCGCAAGCAAAACATATTTGCCCTTTGCCCTTTAATGCTTTACCCGTAAGGACTTTTCATCATTTCATTCTTTATTCATGAATGCCTATATTTCACATCATATCGACTTTACCGGATGACTGATGCGCCCTCCCCGCTGAAAGAACCATTGTGTAAACTGAATACGTTATTACGCACATTTTTCTCTTGAATAAATTAGTTTACAGTATCTACATTATGCATGCATACAGTATAGCTGGATTAGGTATAAATATCAAAAAGGCAGGCGTCCGAAGTATGAAGAATAAAAGAGCATGTATGAAAAGATTGATGGATGTAGACGAAGCAAGAGAGGTTTGCCAGGATCGTACGAAGTGGCGATCGATAGTCTCTGCCTACCCCAATGGGAATTAACGGCGTGAGTGTATGTATGTATGTATGTATGTATGTATGTATAAATATTCATGGCATTCACAGAAGCAAACAATCCATTTTCGTTATTTAAAAAGGTTTTGAGTGGTTTTAGTTGGTTTTATGTAGCATACTGATTGATTGACGCCCAAACTCACAACTTCAATAAGTTCTGACTAGTTGCTGATTGCATTACAGCTAGCATCTCGAAAAAGAACATCTAGAGTGTCGAAACACATATTATGATATCTCAGCGGCCTTTGAAAGTTTAGTGAAATTTTGATAAGCTTTACAAAAATTTTTTTTTTTGCCTCTGGTCAATAAATGTATGTGTTATCTATCGAATATATAGCATTTTGTTGATATGTGTTGCCTGATAAGCACTTAAAAATCCCTTCAAACACTTGGTGCCCTCGCACGAAACAATGAACAACAAATAATAAAGTGGTCATATTTTATGCCTGTACTACACACCATATACTGCTATAATTAATCTACATGATTATAGCATTCTAAGTAACTCGGTTAAGAATAATAGCGCTAAAAATAAGAGCTCTCCTTTGTTTTAAAATATTCTTCAGAAATCATTATTTATTCAAAGTGTGGAAAACCTTTTGTAACAAGGGAATAATCCTCCTACTCAGTGATTTAAATTGATTCGAAAAGTTTATACAAAGTAGCGGTTCTATTTTAGCTTATTTTGAAAAAGGAGATAAATTGTCTTTTACTTTTTTTTTATAGCTTTAATATGTATCTTTAATTAATACTAGTGGATCGTCCCAGCTTCGCACGGGTAGCGTTGTTTTTTTAAACATCTGAGGTTTCTTTCTTCAGTCACTGCTCAAGCATTGTGAATTTCAGCGTAATGTTTTCAATTTATGAAATTTATAGCACTCCCTTAACAGTGTAGTTTGGTGATTTTGAAAGCGCTTTAATGAACGGTTCAGTATTTCCGTCTAATAGCAAATTTTGGAATAAAACGCCATGAAGTATTTATAACAATCTAAAAAATAAATCATTACGTTATGTAGGATGCAACTACTGGCGCCATCTAGTATGTTATATGTAAATTAGTAAAGATTTGGTTTCGATCACGGGCACGATGGCTTATTTTATAAATAATTTCGGTGTTTGTCTACCGATTTCTATGATTCTTTTTTTATTGAATAGGTAATAATGTTACCTTTTTTAAATTAGGGATGAGTGAGAGGTTTACAAACGTAAGAGTAAACAAATATAAGCAGGATGTTCCGAACTGCTAAGCTATCAGGAATTACACGTGTTATTGTGAGTCAACCGTAAAAGATAGACATATACTGTTGAGGACTTTTTTTTAGATAATTTAATGAAGAATATTTCCGTCATACATGATTTCTATGTAAGTTTAACCATTAAGGCTGCACACGCGACGGAAGCTTAAAAAATGGAGTAACTTCTCCCGTTTTCCCAAAATTTCCCAAAATTCCCCTTGACTTCTCTGCTGGAAAGTATACAAAAACTTGCGCAGGAGTATGAAGAATAATTGTACCAAGTTTCGTTAAAATCCGTCGAGTAGTTTTTGTTTCCATAAGGAACATACAAACCGACAGACAGACAGACAGACAGACAGACAGACAAAAATTTTACTGATTGCATTTTTGGCATCAGTATCGATCCCTAATCACCACCTGATAGTTATTTTGAAAATATATTTCATGTACAGAATTGACCTCTCTACAGATTTATTATAAGTATAGATACGCACAGATATTTTGATGTTGTAATGAAAGTGGCTACTATATGACAAACTAGAATCGTCATTTTGCAAAAAACAAGCAAAGATCCTTTATCATAATATGGTTTCTTTACATCGTTTTTAACTATACACACAAATACTCACGGCTTTAAATTCCAAATAGAGGTAACTACTAAAAAGAAACTCCTCAGTCTTTACCACATAACTACTAAAAGCGGACAAAGTTTTTTTAATTCTGAAGCTATGGCTACTCTTTTTGGGATTTAAAATCGGTATATATAACATAACATAAAAGTTCACGCCGTTTATCCCCGAAGGGGTTGGCAGAGGAACCAATACTTCTGAACTCACATGGCAGCGCGATCTTGTGTCCAGAGAAGGTACCCACGTTTTGTTTGGACAGTGTACTCACGTGGTAGGGGGCAGGCCTATCGCCGTTTTGTACGAATACACTGTCACATGACTAAGTACAACTTAGCTATGTGGGTTTCCTCATAATGTTTTCCCTCACGGTTAACAACCATGATAAATACCACACATATGACTTTAGAAAAGACAAATTGGTGTAGGCCCGACCCACTGGACTATCATGTCGCATATAAAATCGGGATATAATGTTTATATAATCAAACCAAATTCAAATATTATAATCACAATTAACCCAGCACCAAGATAAGAAACACAGTTGGCTACGCAGCCCGTTGAAGCAAATCGAATGTTGGGGCCGACAGATAATTTCCTAAGTCAATACGACCTCGGTCAGATGTGATTCTATCAGATGAGCTCACGCTAACAGACCCCAGGGGCAATCGCGCCCCTACTTGACACTGGCATCACAATTACTGGTTGATACAAAGATATTGAACGTGTGTCTTTTTTTATTTATTTTAGTTACTTAAATATATTTTTTAAGTACAGATTGAAATTTAGAACTTTATTCAAGACTAGTGGGCGGTACTGGCTTTGTTCGGGAATTTAAAGCATTAAAAAGGAGCCTAAGTTACTACGTACAACAATATATGTAAGAGTCCCTCCAATATCGGTCCAGCCGTTTTAGAGATAAGCTAGGACAAACAGACTAACATTAATATTGTATAGACCTTTAGTCCAATTCTTTTAATTCCTTATATCATCTTTATTTCATCCTAAAACAAGATTTACTAGAGCTTGAGAATTTGCCTTTCTTCAACCACTTTATATGTTAAGTTGAAATAAGATGGCAAGATCAGGAAATTTTCAGCGTCAGCAAAAGTATATGTTAGAGATTTTATTCTTCAATCCAGAGAAACATACTCATCCATAACTCTATTGAATATTGTAAAAGGTTAGTTTTATGAAATTATTTTGGCACTAGCTACGGTTATTTTTATATACGTCATTATATGTCCTTTTGGTGGGGAAAACAACGGCTATGAAGAAACATATGGATATCAATTTTTTACTAAAACATCTTACGATGCGAAGCATTACAAATACTCATATAATAACGAATCCGTCTGATTTCAAGAATATTTATCGCAGCAATCGTGTAAAAGCATACTGTTCCAGTAATATTGAGTTACAATGATAACTAAAATGTTTGTTTGCAAGCGCCTCAGGTCCATCGGAGTTGGGACACTCAATCCATCCCCCGGGATCCATTTCAGTTCAGTCCTTTGATCGCATTTCAAGTATCTCCGCAAAATAGCACGAATAACTTTTATCTCCTTGTAAATACGGAAGTGCACTTGCTTCAGATTCGATGGAAATGTAAACACTAAATCTACTTTTACTGCAAAACTTTGCGATACAAAAGAAAAAGTTTTCAGTTTCTGAAACGGCTTCCAAAATGTATTAAAAAACAGTGCTATCGCGTTGCTCAGTCTTTTTGCACTTACTTGTATCCAGTTTAAAATACTTACACTGTGAGCAAAAATAAAGGGGAATACAGCTTAAGAAAAGGACAGTTTTTATTGAGAATCATTATTACATACATACACACATGTACTCACGGCTACAAATCCCTTCAATTATTAGAAATTCCTCAGCCACTTTTGGAAAGTTAAGTGGGGAAAAGATGGTAATATAAAAGTTGTTGGTGATGGGTCTCGAACCGCATCGCCATAAAATCCCTTAAAAGCACTAATATCAATTAGTCGCCCACCGGAAGAATGGGGTAGTGCTATTCTTAGCTGACACTACACAGCAAATAGAACGATAATGATGTATTACGTCTGGATAGAATTTAACTGTAATACTCAAAGTGTGACAGATTGTCAAAAATAAATAAATAACATTAATACTCATTGAAAATGCTCTTTTATTTCACTATGTTTTCCACATTCAACTTTCAAATTTTGCTGAGTTTCCAAGAAAGGCACCGTGGCCTTTTTTATCGTAAAATAAATACGTGGTAAATAGCTCATGCGTCAACGTGTAATAGTGTGGTGATATTCATTCACGTGTCATGAGCAGTTTTTATAAGACATGAGATTACACAGCGAGAACCTGTGTTTGTGTTTTAGTAAAATAGAAAGAAAGAAAGAAAGAAAATACGTTTATTTGTTGCCAGTCGCACATGAACATGTAAATATTTTTACAAAATAAATGAAGGAAAAAAAACATTTAACAATAAAAACAGTGTTGTTCTCACAAATTGCGCGAAAACAACAAATTGGCGTCTGACTCAGCAATGTCGTTGTGAGTTTTACCTCACAACACTGATTTTCAGTCAGCGCCAGACTTGTAGTGACTCACGGACCACACACGAATATGAGCTACAGCCAGTTGATTGTAAAACATAAAAAAATGATCAGTGCCAAAATGTGCTAATTACATAAATACACACACAAATGTAATACAAAAGTATTATTATAAGATATTTTAGTACTTGCGTACTTAATAAGAATACAAATCTTAGATAGCAAATCAATAATAACTTAAAAATAACAAATACGTTCGCTATATATCTGTACACAAAAAATACAACTTATAATATGAATTAGTATATTTATATTTAATTCATGTGTAGAATATATATATTATACAAACAAACATAAGCTTAATATAATTAATGAAATAACCTTATTTGTACTTATTTAAAACACTTCAACAAGCAAAATCTTGTCACAAATCTAGTTAAACGTTTCGCAAGGTTCACCGCCATAGACCACTTTATCCGCTTACGAAAGGTTAAACACTAAATTCGTTTGAGGTCTGCAGAGGAACCGAATCGCTTGTAACCTCGGGCCCGTTGTATACAGATTCTCGTCTACGCTGATTTATGGTAACTAAGTTAATTAGGACATGATGGAAAGCAGCCGCGGGATCTTTTAACTTTGGTTGAAATTAAAAAGGCATACAGTTTATTTTTATTTTTAATTAGTGAAGGAGCCTTTGCACACTACCTTTTATAAATGCGCCGTTGACGTCAAGGTGCGATACTCACACAGATAAGTCTCCTCCTATAGGCTATTTTCGAAAAAAAACACTTGAAATAACAATACTAAAGTAATCGTCAATGGCGCTCGTATAAAATGACATGTGAGAAAGCCCTGAGGTTGTAAGTTAGGTTCACAGTTTGTGAAATAGAATATCGTGGTAGTAATTCATGTTTGCCAATTCGTACTAGCCCACCATATTATATTTTTTATGGATTACAAACTTTAATTATATAATTATATATACTTTAGTTTAAAAAGACAACTTTCACGGCATTTCTGTTT
This sequence comes from Bedellia somnulentella, assembly GCA_963576735.1. Classification (NCBI taxonomy): domain Eukaryota; kingdom Metazoa; phylum Arthropoda; class Insecta; order Lepidoptera; family Bedelliidae; genus Bedellia; species Bedellia somnulentella. The sequence goes on along the minus strand of OY755175.1, from coordinate 19,001,171 downwards.
AATTGGCAAATTTCCGGACACCATATAATATAAATATCATGCATTGCCAAGTACCAACATCAACCGCGCAATGAATGAAAAGTGAGCACTTAATTAACTTATGTGTCTGTGCCTACCCCCGGACACAATGAATCGTATAATAGGCGTGTAATCGAGTTCCAACTAGTGCATGTAACAAAGTGATTAGTGGAACGTAATGATGACAAGTGGACATACCGCTTATTATTTATCATGTCATCAACATCACTAAATGGATCCTACGGTATTAACACCTCATAAACTGTCATTTGGGGAATTGTGCTTTTTATGATAGTAGTGAAATTGCCAGAATAATTGTGTTTGTTATGGCTAAGTTTTATATAATAAGATCAAAATTATTTATCTTATGCCTTAAAGTTCAGGCTTCATCCTTATCAAAAAATCTGTCCCTTTGGATGTTTTAACCGAGTTTTACCCACAGTAATCACTTTCAGAAAACACACATTGATTTGATCCTGTTACTGTATTTGAACCTATGTCTCATTGCATACGACTCGGAGCTCCTTTTTATTGAGCTATTAAACATACATACATACACATACTCACGGCTATAAATCCCTTGAAGGGGTAGTCAGAGCTAAGGAGTTACATTCCGCAGCCACATTTGGAATGTTTAGTGGGGAAATGATGCTAAAATAAAGGTTGTTGGTGATGGGTCTCCAAACCGCATCGCCCAAAAATCCAATAAAAAGCCCCAATACCAATATGAGCTATTAAAGCAGATAAATCGGTAATTATAATTACAAACACATACTCACGGATATAAATCTCAAAAAAGGGTAGCCAGAGCTTCGAAATTATACATTAGGCACTGGAAGTTATACGAGGAAAGGATTGTGAATAAAGGTTGTTGGTGATTTGCCTCCAACCGCATAGAAAGTGTTATTCTGTGTTATAATGAACAACGATCAAACATTATGTGCCACATAAGTAGTGTTTTCTGAGTCCCTATTTGTCTGACATTGTACCCACATAAAAGGAGGATAGATTATTGCAGCTATTTGTACAGATACACGGTAACATAAATACGTATTAAATCAGCCATCTGGGTTCCTTATTGATGTTTTTCTTCGCCGTTAACAACCCTTATAAATTGCTTTCACGTATCAGCTTAGAAAAGATAAAGAGGTTTAGACCCAAATCAGGATTGTGCATCGATTAGTCTCGTGTATCTGTAGCTTTGGTTTCTCTTACCAAGGTTAAAGTAGAACAAATACTTTTATTCTTCAGATTTTACGGATATATGACAGCTATCTTAGAGGGTTCACTCATATTGTGAATTGTGTATTTTTTATTGAAACAGTATTTTAAAGAAATATGTATTTTTGAAATATGGAAGGCGGCAGGGTATGATAGGATTACTATCGAAATGCTGAGGGCTGGTAAAGGGTTGGTGGCTTCTTGGTTGTACTTCCTTTTCCAAAAATGCTGGTCGAGTGGCAAAGTTCCACGAGATTGGTGCAAGGCGGTGATTGTGCCTCTATATAAAGGAAAGGGGTCACACCAAGAGGCTAAAAACTACCGCGGCATCAGCTTACTCAGCATTGTTGGTAAATTGTATGCTAAGGTACTGATTGAAAGAGTGATGAATGAAACTGATGAGAAAATATGGGATGTGCAAGCGGGATTTAGGAAAGGAATGGGATGTATGGATCAAATCTTCTCTCTAAGGAGCATCACCGAAAAGTTCTTAGCTAAGAACCAAAAGGTATATTGCTCCTTCATTGATTTAGAGAAGGCGTATGATAGGGTGGTAAGAAAGTGTTTATGGGAGGTGTTATCCAAGTTCGGTTTGGGGAGTCAACTTATACGTGCATTGGTATCACTCTATGAGGATTCTAGTGCATGTGTAAGAGTAAACGGGGAAAACACTGACTGGTTCGGAATCTCTAGGGGTGTCCGACAGGGATGTGTAGCTTCTCCGTGGCTCTTCAATTTGTTCATGGATGACTGTTTGACAGAGTTGCGTGAAAGTGATTATGGACTAAGAATGGGTGGATTCATCATTAAATGCCTCTTGTATGCTGACGATCAAGTGCTACTTGCATCATCGGCAGAAGAGTTGCAAGAGATGATGAATATTGCATGTGAGTCTTTTGTAAGAAAGGGAATGAGGGTGAATGTGGATAAGACCAAAACGATGGTTTTTGAGAGACAGGAAGATGTGACAGAATGCGTGATTGCGATTGATGGTAAGGATGTGGAACAGGTGAAGGAGTTTGTATATCTGGGAAGTTTGTTTACAAGGGATGGAAAATGTGATGAAGACATTGAAAGAAGAGTGAAAAAGGGTAATGCGGTAAATGGAGCAATGAATAGCCTAATGATCAGTCAATCGGTGTCTGAAAAGGCCCGAATGGCTGTGCATGATGCTGTTCTTGTTCCTACGCTTATGTATGGAAGCGAATGTTGGGTGTGGCAGAAGAAGCATGAGAGCAGAGTGAATGCAGTAGAGATGAGGTCCCTCAGAAAAATTTGTAATGTTAGATTGTGTGACCGAGTGAGAAATAGTGTTATTCGTGAAAAGTGTGGTGTGAAAGATGATATTGTAAGAAAGATAGAAAAAGGAATGTTGAGATGGTTTGGGCACATAGAGAGGATGGATGATAGAAAATTGGTAAAAGGGATCTATAGAGCTAGTGTGGATGGTAATGTTAGTAGAGGACGACCACGGAGAACACACTTGGACCAAATTGAGAGTGTGCTCAAAAAGGCTGGCGTCCGAAGTATGAAGAATAAAAGAGCATGTATGAAAAGATTGATGGATGTAAACGAAGCTAGAGAGGTTTGTCAGGATCGTGCGAAGTGGCGATCGATAGTCTCTGCCTACCCCAATGGGAATTAATGGCGTGAGTATATGTATGTATGTATGTATGTATGTATTTTTTATAATTATTTAAATTTTAGAATGCCCTTATACTCCAAAATCTGTGACAAACCAATCATTTCTTCCAATTCATAACGTGTTTTATTAAATCCATAACAATGTTTCAGTTTTTACCTACCTAAAGTAAAAAAAATGGAAATCAAGACTTTCAGAATGTAAAATTCGTAAGCTTATTTATGTATTAGGTTGGGAAAAGACTTGTAAATAAAGGATAAGTGACGGGTCGGATCATTCATTCAACTCTCAATTCTGGCTTCAATTTTTTATTAATAATACCTTTGAGGTCAGGGGTCTATATTCTCTTGAAGTAAGATTAGTTAACCTATTTTCTTATATGTGCCTAATATTGAAAATATTAATACAAAAATTGTACTTGTAGCTTGCTACCTAGCCTATTTTAATATGTATTTGATGTTTTGATGTATTGCTGTGGGTTATGAATAAAGAATTTTTATTTATTTATTTATTTAAAGAAACTGAAAAGCTCCAAATCCTAAGGTCGCCTCTTAAAGCACTTTACAATAGTACGGCTTACAATGGACAAAGATGGAACTCTTTAAATAAAATAACGTTCACTACTTTTACTTTATCATATTTTACAGTCGAAAACATTTATTTATTTATTATTACCATCTTTTCCCCAATCAACTTCCAAAAATGGCTGAGGAATTTCCCATTCCAAAACTCTGGCTTCCCCGTTAAGGGATTTATAAGCGTGAGTATATGTATGTAAGTATGTACAGTCGACAAAAAATATAAGGCTGGGTTTTTGAGTCAAATCTTCATACCGTATATACATTAATACATGATAGATCTAATACCGCTTTTCCAAAATATTGTTTCAGCTGCACCTAATTTCTAGATATGTATTATTGGTAAAAACTCTAAAACTAAATCTCTCTCGCCAATACCCAATGACCTGTGTTAAAGTAACCATTGGTTATTCGAACGATACTCACGGATTTTAAAATTCAACAATAGAAAATCTTTAGCTATTCGTATTTTTGCGCCAGTTCATTAGTCAAAAGTCAAAAAAGTCAAAAAGTTTATTTTTCAAAATAAAGTTAAATACTAACATTTTTTGAACGTCAAAGTTTTAAATTAATCGTTAATCCGTTGCTTCGGAAGGTGTTCGTAAAGAGAAGAAGCAACAAAGAAACTCTTTACATTCAAATTTTTTCATTTTTTCAAAATATGGTTTGTACAATTTCAGTTTATAAACATGTTTTTACTTTACAAAAGATTTTCTATGCGACCAAACCAAACGCTAGTTTGACATAATTAAAATAAATTGTCCATCACAAAAACCAATCACATAACGTGAGCAGAAAAATACTCACCAGACAATTATTCCTGGGAATAACGAGGGAAGATTTATAGCTTTACGGACATGGTCATGTGCGCGTTGGGTCCTTGTCGTTTAAAAAATCTTGAACACTATAGTAAGATTTCTTTAAAAGCATGGCTTTTAGTGCCTTTTTAAAAGATGCCACAGGCAATTCCAATATGTCAGAAGGGAGTTTATTGAACATTTTCAGGGATAGTCCCATAAAGGAGTTACTTATTTTATTAAGTCTCCACTTCGGTACGTTAAGTTTCTCCTTATTCCGAGTGTTAACAGTATGCCTATCACTAACTTTACTAAATTGGCCTATATTCTTTTTGGCATACATTAAATTCTCAAATATGTATTGGCAAGGGACAGTTAAAATGCCAATATCTTTAAATTTTTCGCGCAACGAATACCTCGACCTTAACATGTAAATAGATCGGATAGCTCGCTTTTGTAAGACAAAAACTTTATGAACATCAGCCGCTTTACCCCATAATAAAATACCGTACGACATAATACTATGAAAATAACTGAAATAAACAATGCGAGCTGTTTCTATGTCTGCTATTTCTCTAATCTTACGCACGGCATACGCTGCTGAGCTCAGCCTTTTAGAAAGTGTTAGTATATGGGGTCCCCATTGCAACTTAGAATCAATTATTATCCCTAGGAATTTTGTCTCTTTCACTAATTCTACTTTTTCACTGTCAATAAAAATATTGGCGTCAACTTGCCTAACATTCGGTAAAGTAAATTTAATACATTTAGTTTTTTTGGCATTCAGAACCAGGTTATTTACAGTAAACCAATGCAATACCAGTGAGATAGCTTTATTTACGTCGTCAAGAGATGTAGAGGATCTCGCTACATTAAATATTAAAGATGTGTCATCTGCAAACATAACTATCTCAGAATACTTTTGTACCATAAATGGTAAATCATTAATATAAATCAGAAACAGTAATGGGCCAAGTATAGAACCTTGAGGAACGCCCATCTCTATTTCCGATCCTTTCGACGTGGTTCCATTAATATCTACCTTTAAAGTTCTTTTATCAAGATATGATGCCATTAATTTCAGTGCTTGCTCGTCAAAACCGTAATATTTAAGTTTAGTCAACGCTATTTCCTTTTTTACACAATCAAAAGCTTTTGTGAGGTCACAAAATATACCTAACGCATCCCGGGAGTTTTCCCATGAATTAAAAATATGTTTCATTAGTGACACTCCTGCATCTACAGTAGACCTACCTTTAGTAAAACCATATTGCTCGTCATGGAATATATTATTTTTATTGAAATATGAAAGCATTTGGTTGGACATGATTTTCTCGAAAACCTTACTGAGAACTGGTAAAATAGAAATAGGCCTATAGTTGGTAAAGTCCTGACTATCTCCTGATTTATGTAGTGGGATGAGCCTACTTAACTTCATACAGTCTGGAAATTCTCCTATATCTATACATTTATTAAAAAGTATCGTTAAATGGGGAGCGATTATATTTATTATTCTGTTTATGAAGAAAACTGACATTCCTGTTATGTCTTCGGTTTTTTTAAGATTAATGGTTTTAAATTTTTTAATTATATCATTACTGTCAACATACTTGAAAGAAAACTGTGCTGTTGTTTTGGTAACATTTTGTTCCAACAACTCAACTTTTTGGGGACATGAATTTAATTTCTCTGTTGTCTGAGTGGGGGTATTTATAAAATGATTTTCAAAAATTAGAATCAATTCAATTCAATTAGACCACAATACTATTGTACTTACTTATACTTACTTATACTCACGGCTATAAATCCCTAGAAGGGGTAGCCAGAGCTAAGGAATTATAAATTCCTCAGCCACTTTTGGAAAGTTGAGTGGGGAAAAGATGGTAAAATAAAGGTTGTTGGTGATGGGTCTCCAACCGCGTCGTCCAAAAATCCTTTGATAGCCCCAATACCGTTAGTCGCTTCTTACGTACACCCACCGGAAGAAATGGGGTAGTGCTATTCTAAGCCGACACTACACAGAACCAAAAACCAGTTGTAGAAAACCAAAAAATATTCATAACATACATACATACATATACTCACGGCTATAAATCCCTAGATGGGGTAGCCAGAGCTAAGGAATCAGAAATTCCCAGCCACTTTTGGAAAGTTAAGTGGGGAAAAGATGGTAAAATAAAGGTTGTTGGTGATGGGTCTTCAACCGCATCGCCCAAAAATCCCTTTAAAGCCCCAATACCGTTAGTCGCCTCTTACGTACACCCGCCGGAAGAATTGGGGTAGTGCTATCCTAAGCCGACACTAGACAGCACAGTTTAAAATAACGTAAAATAAATAATAAAATAATCTGCTCATACCTTACCTAGCTCCTAAAAATATAAATGTGGACTAAATTGAAAAAAATAATTAATGTAAACTATGTTTAGATACTAGAATCACTGTACCCAATCAATGTACTGAGTTAATGCTATTCTAAGCCGCTACTAGACAGTTAAGATTCAAAAGATATAGCCTTATTATCTAACTTTTTACATAGTTATAGCTAAAAACATCACCTATTTTAAAAATAATAATAAGCAACCGTAATAGCCCAATGGGTAGAACACTCGGTTATCGTGCAAACGACTAGTGTTCAAATCCTGGGTCGGGCCTACACCAATTTGTCTTTTCTAAAAGACATATGTGTGGTTAATTTATCATGGTTGTTAACGGTGAGGGAAAACATCGTGAGGAAACCCACATGGCTGAGTTGTACTTAGTCATGTGACAGTGTATTCGTACAAAACGGCGATAGGCCTGCCCCCTATCACGTGAGTACACTGTCCATGCAAAACGTGGGTTCTCTGAACACCAGGTGACAAAGTCACGTGATGTTCAGAAGTATTAGTACTTCTGCCAACCCCTTCGGGGATATTCGGCGTGAACGTTTATGTTATTATGTTATGTTATCATTTTAAAAATGTTCTATTAAGGAATCATACTCACATCACATCAAAAAAAACTCAACATGACCAAAGCTTGGTAAAAAAATCTTTGGCGATGTGTTTCTTACCACCTACGAATTATTCCATTAGATCCTCCTCATGGTCATCAAACATTATTGATAGCTTAATTTGTGCTGAATTTGTGCTGAACTTTGCTTCCGATGCGGAGGGTGCTTCAATCCTCAATCAATGTGCTTATTCTAAAAAATCTATTATTTAACTAACTTAACTTAAACGTTCACGCTGTACATAGGGATTGGCAGAGGTACTAATACTTCTGAACACCACGTGACATTGTCACCTGATGATTTAGAAAAGACAGATTGGTGTAGGCCTGGCTCAGGATTTGAACCCTCAACGTCTGCACGAGAAGCTGTATTCTACCCACTATCACTTTTGTTATATTATTATTATACATACATATACTCACGGCTATAATTCCCTAGAAGGGGTAGCCAGAGCTAAGGAATTATAAAATTCCTCAGCCACTAAAATAAAGGGTTTTGGTGATGGGTCTCCAACCGCATCGCCCGAAAATCCCCAATACCCTTAGTCGCCTCTTACGACACCCGTGGGTAGAAAGGGGTAGCGACATTCTTAGCCGGCACTTATATTACATACATATGTGTTATATTTATAAAGATCGTAATCGGTAAGAAAAAACATCTGAAATTCAGATAAACGTTAAAATTCCTGATTCCTGAATGAGGAAACCCGCATGGCTGAGTTGTACATAAAAATGCATTCGTACGATACGGCGATAGTGTGATTGCAAGAGAAATTTGTCAGCATTGTAAAAATTTGCAATCGATAGTCTACGGTTACGCCTATGAGAGTCACATACATACATATACTCACGGCTATAAATCCCAAGATGGGGTAGCCAGAGCTAAGGAATTTGAAATTCCTCAGCCACTTTTGGAAAGTTGAGTGGAGAAGAGATGGTAAAATAAAGGTTGTTGGTGATGGTTCTCCTACCACATCGCCCAAAAATCCTTAAAAGCCCCAATACCGTTAGTCGTCTCTAACGTACACCCACCGGAAGAAATGGGGGATATTCTAAGCCGACGCTACACAGCGTTATGAGAGTTAATAATATGAATTTAGGCAAGTCAAATCTCTAAAAGAACCTAGTTCTAAACACAAACATTTTCTTTCGACTTAGATTCCAAATGTCACGGGGCGGGACTTTGGAAACAGATTGCCTCTTGCTACTTTCTGACAAAAATATATTATCTCTTCTGAATTTTCATGAAAGTAGCTCTAATATTATCTCACATATAATAAGTGTTCGCAAAAGTTGGGCATACGGAATGGACCTTTATTTACTAGAGCTAATCCTATAATAGTTTGTATCATTGACTCAGGGCCAGTTTTTTGATCCGGAGTTAAAAATATAACCATTTGTTACATTGACTATAGTTAAATGACTAACCAGTAGTTAAATCGTAAATCCATTTTTGATGTCTTTTTTAACTTTAGTCAAACTTAACAATTGGTCAATTTGTTGCCTGTGCAATGAACAATGACCAGTGATGTATAAGATATCCTATACAAAGTATCTGAAATGCAAGATGAAATGAAGATACTTTAAAGAAGAGTATTGCAGGTACAGATAAAAGTAGTTTTCTAAAAAGGTATTTGGAATACAAGATACAAAATACCTATCTTTCAAATACTTTTTAAAAATTGAATAATTTTGTAAGGATTGTTACATTTGATTAAACTTATTCGAGAATAACTGAGAGTGTGCGTTTTAGGATCATTCCCAATTTCAGTAAGTACTGCTTCCTTCGATAGGTTTCTAACGGCGGATGGCGTGGCCTAAATATTTTTAACCTTCTCATCAACACACATTGTAATATAATATCATTGTCTTCTTCTTTTGACGAACTTTCGACATCAAATTATCTAACTATGTTCAAATTCATCTCAGATGTCTGACAAACAGCTGCTATTATACCAGCCATCTTGTTTAACCCTCCAATCCTGAGTAGTTAACTTTTTTAACTAATGGTTCGATATTTGACCATTAGTTACTCTGACAACGGGTCAAAAATGCATTTTGCTGATATCTAACTAATAGTTACGATATTTAACAAATTGTTGAGTTAACCACGGATCAAAAAACTGGCCCTTAGCCTAGTTCCAATTAATAAGGGTGAAGTATAAAAAGCCATGCATGGAAATAATGTTCAATAAACCTTGAGAGGTTTACCAGAATCGTAAACTGCGCGATACACGATATTATCAGTCTACCATAATTCATGCGATGCGGTTGGAGACCCATCACCAACAACCTTTATTTTACCATCTTTTCCCCACACAACTTTCCAAAAGTGGCTGAAGAATTTCTAATTCCTTAGCTCTGGCTACCCCTTCTAGGGATTTATAGCCGTGAGTATATGTATGTGCCATAATTCATGCATCTTTGTTTTGAGTTACAATAATAGTCTCTGCTATCCCTTAGAACTGAAACGGTAACATACGATTATTTGTATACGATTATATTTATTTGGAATAATTAAGAATTTTAAAAACAATAATAAATTTCTTTCTCTTAGAACTAAAAGACGATATGATTTTTTCGTTACGTTATTTGGAATATTTGAGTGCAGTGCCAAGCCAGCATTCCATGATTCTCAAAGGGTTTTGAACTAGATGACTTTGGGACTATAAATAAATGTTGGGCAATGTGGAGATCCAGAAATTTTACGTTATGGCACGTCTAAGAGTACGAGAGTTTTTAAATTACTGTTAGGTTTATAAACCATCACCAGCCATCTTTTAGTAGACTATCTTTTTTTCCTTTGTAGCTAATTAAACGAGTTATAGTATTTTCCGGAAGTTTGGCTACTCCCTTTAAGGCTTAGAGCCACAAGTAAAAAAGTATTCTTTTATATCTGGTATGGGGATCAGTTAATTTTTTACTGTACAACATAAGCTTCGTTATTACTATTCAAAGTCATTCGATCTTAGCAATAGCTGAAGAAACACGAGCGGTGTTTAAACTAGTTATCGCGTGCCATAAAGCAGCCATCTCTTACACACTTACTTAGTATCGTATACTGCCATCTCATTCTAACCGTTATCGTGTCGATAAAATAGCGTTCGTGCTTGCCCTTCTGTTGTTAATTATTTATTCTAAGCGATACAACCCGTAAAGGTATGTTACCCGAAATAGTTCCGATTTTGGTAAATTAATGATTGTTTACTTATTGCCCCGAGTTGGTGTTGGCTCTTTAGTGTCACTAACTTTAATTAATGTTTAAGTTGTAAACCCTAAACCCAAGTTGGAGAACAATTAAAATTTTATGGCAATACTTCAAGTGAAGAGACATTTCGGGGCCAGCCTAATTTTCAGAGCTACATTTTAGCGTGTAATAAGGTTACATAACTTAATTACTGTAAATGATTTCGTTTTTCATTTATTATTGCCGTGTAGTGCCGGTTTAGAATGTCGCTACCCCTTTCTACCCACGGGTGTCGTAAGAGGCGACTAAGGGTATTGGGGCTTTTTATTGGATTTTTGGGCGATGCGGTTGGAGACCTGTCACCAAAAACCTTTATTCTTAACATCTTTTCCCCACTCAACTTCCAAAAGTGGCTGAGGAATTTATAATTTCTTAGCTCTATTTATCCCTTCTAGAGAAATATAGCCGTTAGTATATGTATGTATGTATGATTTCGTTTTTTAAGATATTTTAATTTGTATTCATATATATATACTTTAATTAACCATACACAAAAAATATATTTAGAATCAAACTTTTGTTTGAAATATCGGCTTCGTTGCCAAAAAAGTGCATCCCACCAAAAACATTAAATGTAAAAAAATGCCAAGTCTCTCGATGCAGTCTTTCCATCGTAAAAAGTTTTGAGATCTCATAGAAGCCAAGTCCTATTCAAAATATTTCGTAGTTATAAATCAACATTTAGTAATTGTATCAATAGTTTTCTTTATATTATAATTATAGTGACTTGGCAATGAGCACAAGAAGAAACAAATAAAACGGCATATTTGGAGGAGTTTAAAGTTACACACACCGCATGCGTAAACATTAATATCACAAAATTAATTTTCTGTTGGTTTATCCGTGTCGTCCCAACCGAATTTCGGCAACGGCAGTCAGTCTTAGTGCACTCTCGATTCATTTACTTTCATAAAGCGATGGCCCGTAAGGTATTCTTAATTATTGTATTGGAGAATGTAGTCGGTAGTGACCATCATGATTCACACATAACAAATAATCTGATCACTGGTCTCGTCAGTAACATTTGCACATAATTCCAGGCAGCAAGCAGCTTTTAATTTGTGCTCATTGCCAAGTCACTATAATTATAATATAAAGAAAACTATTGATACAATTACTAAATGTTGATTTATAACTACGAAATATTTTGAATAGGACTTGGCTTCTATGAGATCTCAAAACTTTTTACGATGGAAAGACTGCATCGAGAGACTTGGCATTTTTTTACATTTAATGTTTTTGGTGGGATCTCATTTATTTTTTGTAAGTGTATTTCTTTCTTTTACTTTTAGGTGACCTCACAATTTCTTGGACGTCAGCTACTGCTTTGCTTAGAACCCATTCTCTGTCTCTATCTCTTTTGTTTCTTCTCTGAGGCTTCGTTACTTCTAAGGTAGACAAGTCTGGGCGATATATACTTCGGAGTCGATTATATTCAGCTATTGCTGTCTCCTGAGCTTTGATACTACTAAAATTCCCTTATCGTTTGACGACTGAAAACTCCCATACATGCTGTATGACAACGAATGAAATAAACACGACCCATCTCCAGGAATAGAGATGACTCTGTGTGGACAAAGGTCGCCATTTATGTACAATATTTCACGTTCCATTACACTATATTTACAATTACTTCTATAACAATAGGGCTTAAACTTATATATATATGCAAACTAAATAGAACTAAACTAACTAACAAATAACTAACTAAATAAATATATATCTACTAACTTACAAACTATAACTAAACTAAACTAAATAACACGTAAAGTTCTCCGAATATCAATTATCACTACAATATTTTTTAGTTTCGAAATGGGTTTTCATTGACAGATGTATCAAATGAATATTATCGAATTATTTTGAAGTACTACTTACACTGCGCTTTGTAACGAAACCATAGAGCGATTCAGACAGGTACAACGCCATCTATCGAGCGCTCATACAATATTTATCGCAATACAATGGAGTTTTAGCTTTATTAATTTAATGAACATATACTCACGGCTATAAATCCCTACAAGGGGTAGCCAGAGCTAAGGAATTAGAAATTCCTCAGCCACTTTTGGACGTTGAGTGGGGAAAAGATGGTAAAGTAAAGGTTGTTGGTGATGGGTCTCCAGCCGCATCGCCCAAAAATCCCTTAAAAGCCCCAATACCGTGTGTCGATAATTTAATGAACTTTATGTATTAATTTGTATTAATGATAGTCTATGTATTACATTTATATTATTCTTTTCTATTCTATGTATGTATTCATCCAATTGAATAGGTACTTGAACAACGAACAAAGTTAACAATGCAGTCAAAATCCATACATAATGTTCTTGCCAAACCGCAAATATAAAATTGTTTTCTATGGCATATAATTTTTTAATGTTTTTATAATTTTTCCTTTATATGTGGCTAATGACCTATCTTGGTGCAAAATTTGAAGTTTCTAAGTCTGCTAGAAGTACCTTAGATTTTTGATGATCTGTCAGTGAGTCAGTGAGTAACAAAATGGTGTAACTTTGATCGACCGTAACTCCTAAACTATTAATTCATTTGGCGTGTAATTTCGAACTTAAGCTTGTTCTAATGCCTACTATTATTCACCGAAAACCTAAACTCCTAGCTTTGTCCACGTCGAAGATATAGGGGGGGGCGAAACAGCCGCGAACCGCTTCGAGAAAAGATGGTACGGCCGTGCCCGTTTTGCTCGAGACTTGGCAGGGGCACTGCCGTGCCCCCAGATACTACATTATTATGATTTGATATTCCCAAAATTAATAACTTTAATATTCTTTATTTATGATTTGTAGTATAAATGTTGTGATTTCAAAACAAGAAGTTTCGCACTTTACGAAGTTATATGTATGATTTATTTATCATGGTTTTTAATCTGTGAGGGAAAACATCGTGAGGACAGCCGCATGGTTAAGGAGTACTTAGACGTGTGCCAGAGTATTTTTACAAAACGGAATTAGGCCTGCCGCCTATCACTTGAGTGCACACTCCAAGCAAAAAGTTGGTTCTCTAAACATGAACATTAGGTAACATTAATATCACGTAATTTTCATAATAATTTCATAATAATAGCGACATGATAGTCCAGTGGGTAGAACACCCGCCCGAAAACAGAAGGGCGTGAGTTCCAATCCTGGGTCGGGCCTACACCAATTTGTCTTTTCTAAAGTCATATGTGTGGTTAATTTATCATGGTTGTTAAAGGTGAGGGAAAACATCGTGAGGAAACCCACATGGCTGAGTTGTACTTAGTCATGTGACAGTGTATTCGTACAAAACGGCGATAGGCCTGCCCCTTATTACGTGAGTACACTGTCTAAGCAAAACTTGGGTACCTTCTCTGGACACTAGATGGCGCTTCCATGTGAGTTCAGAAGTATTGGTACCTCTGACAACCCCTTCGGAGATAAACGGCGTGAACGTTTATGTTTATGTTATGCTTATGTTATATTATATACACATGTGTTATAATTATAAAGATCGTAAACGGTAAGACAAAACATCTGAAATTCAGATAAACGTTAAAATTCCTGATTCCTGAATAAGGAAACCCGCATGGCTGAGTTGTACATAAAACTGTATTCGTACAATACGGCGATTGTGTGATTACAAGAGAAATTTGTCAGGGTTGTAAAAATTAGCAATCGATAGTCTACGTTTACGTCTATGAGAATCACATACATACATATACTCACGGCTCTAAATCCCATAATGGGGTAGCCAGAGCTAAAGAATTAGAAATTCCTCAGCCACTTTTGGAAAGTTGAGTGGGGAAGGGTTGGTAAAATGAAGGTTGTTGGTTATGGTTCTCCAACCACATCGCACAAAAATCCTTAAAAGCCCCAATACCGTTAGTCGCCTCTAACGTAAACCCACCGGAAGAAATGGGGTAGTGCTATTAGTAGTGTGTAGTAGTAGTAGTGCTTATATTCTATGCCGACGCTACACAGCATTATGAGAGTTAATAATATGAATTTAAGCAAGTAAAATCTCTAAAAGAACCTAGTTCTAAACACAAACATTTTCTTTCGACTTAGATTCCAAATGTCACGGGGCGGGACTTCGGAAACAGATTGCCTTTTGCTACATTCTGACAAAAATAAATTATCTCTTCTACATTTTCATGAAAGTAGCTCTAATATGATCTCACATATAATAAGTGTTTGTAAAAGTTGGGCATACGGAAGAACCTCTATTTACTAGAGCTAATCCTATAATAGTTTGTATCATTGACTTAGCAACCGTGATAGCCCACGTCGTATATAGTCGTAGATAGTCGTGGTAGAACACTCGGTTATCGTGCAAACGACTAGTGTTCAAATCCTGTGTCGTGCCTACACCAATTTGTCTTTTCTAAAGACATATATGTGGTTAATTTATCAAATCAAATCAAATCAAATATAGTTTATTCAGTAAAGATACAATAAGACTTATGCTAATACATAGAAAAAAAACATATAAGACCACTTGATCATATTTAAAACACTGAGACTGCACTAGGTCGAACCTGTATCACAGTCGTCAGATCCTTCCAGGAGATTCATAAAAATTAATCTGTATTTAACAAAGTAAATAGTTTAGTATAACATAAATTTATATTTGATTTACAACGTTCTTACTCAACATACACTAATTAAGTATAATTAATGGAACATATAAATAGAGATAGATATATAAATATATATATATATATATACTATATATATTGAAATAGAATAAACATTTGTAATAAATAAATAATAGCTGTAAAATATTTATCATTAAAAATAATACTTAACAATGGTTTATGGTTCTTGGAATACTTATATTTGTACCTATTTTAATATAATTATGCACAACAATTACTAATCCTTTATACTAAGAGTAATGAAAATTAAAAACTTATTTTATATATGTTAATATTTCTTCCGTTGCTTTATAATCAATAGTAAGCAAGAAGTTATTTAAAGTGGTCTTGCATTTATTTTTAGAGAGGTGAAGTAAATGTAGCTTGGCATTAATTTTGTTATAAATGTGGGGACTTAAAAAATGAGTGAATCTTTGAGCAAAAGTTGTTCTACATCGCTTAGAAGGAAAAATGTGATGAACTCGGCGTCTCGGAAATACCGGGTTGTCGTTAGTCTGGCCTTTGTTGGTAACAGCAAATTTGTGTTGATTGAGAAAAGACATAAAGATATAAAGCTGTCTCACAGATAAAACTTGAGCATTCTTGAACACTACATTGGTTGGAGTTTTAAAGGGCAAATTATGAGTTACTTTAAGTAATGCTCTTTGCGACCTTTCTAGTCTAAGGAGGTGTGACTTTGCAGCACCCCCCCATACTTGAATGCAATATGACAAAAGACATTGAACGAGAGCTAAATATATTATTCTAAGAAGTTTTTGTGAAACAATCATTCTTAAATTACGAAATAAAGCCATTAATTTTCTAGTTTTGGAAGATACGCTCAAAATATGTTTTTTAAACGTTAAATTATGATCAATGATGATGCCGAGATATTTGATGTGACCAACCTTTTCTAAACAATAAGAGGAACATGTGCATTGGTTAGATGATATTGAAGAAGTGGGGCAATCAGCAGAATGAACTAAGAGCTTATGGATATTCAAGGGTTGCGTAGATTTTGTAATAGAAAAACACATATACTTGGTCTTTTGACTATTGAGCGCGAGTCGACTATCTGACAACCAATCATTTACCTTAGCCAATCCCTGTTGGGCGTTTCGAAAAACATCTATCCAAGATCTATTTCGAAACAGCAAGGCAGTGTCATCGGCGAAAGTGACAATTTTTCCTTGAGGCATTTTTAGTTCACATAATTCGTTGATATATACCAAAAACAGAGTTGGCCCTAGGACACTACCCTGTGGCACGCCATAAGCTATCTTTTTGGCTGAGCTTGTATGACAGCCGATCCTCAAGCTCTGAGATCTTTCGCTGAGGTAGCTAATAAAGAGGTCCAACGGCACGCCACGAATGCCTAAGGCCTCGAGCCGGTCTAGTAATATTGGTATATAAACAGTGTCAAATGCCTTCTGAATGTCCATGAATATAGCGATACACTTATCTGAAGTATCCAGGGCATCAACTACCCAATTGGTTAAACTTAAGGCAGCATCCTGAGTGGATTTCCCGCGCCTGAAACCGAATTGGTTAGCAGATAGAAGACCAAACTTTTCCAAGTAAGTTGTAAGCTGTCTATTAATAACAATTTCAAATATTTTTGAAATCGTTGGTAAAAGAGATATAGGACGGTAGTTGCTGACTGTTTTTTTATTACCTGCTTTAAATATTGGAACAACAATAGACTTTTTGAAAGAGTCGGGAAATATGCCAGCACTAATGCTGAGATTATAGATATGGACTAAAACACCAGCTAAAACTGTACAATTCAATTTAATAATTTTGTTTGATAGGTTATCCCAACCCGTTGAAGATTTGTTTTCTAAGGAATTTATTATAGATACAACTTCTTTAAGATTAGTTTCGAGTAAAACAAAACTATTACAGGGAGTGAAAGCCTTAGTTGTAGAAGACTTATTGGTACTGGGGCTACTTTTCCTTTTGACAGTCTCAGCTATATTTTTACCTACATTTACAAAGTAATTATTAACGAGCTCAACACATTCCATTGGGCTTTTAGCAAGGGATAGAAGACCATTGGGAGCTACGGAAGGGGCTTTATGTCGTGCAATAGCGTTTATAACTTGCCAAGTTTCTTTAACACCCCTGCTGCTAGCCTTTTCTATTTCATTTTGATCATATTGAGCCTTTAGTTTTTTAATTATTTCATGACAAAAGTTGCGATACCGCTTATAAGTCAATTTTAATGTTTCATTATTCGGATAGCGTTTAGATTTGAGATGAAGCTGATCCCTGTTTTTTATACATCTAAGAATACCTTGAGTTATCCATGGTTTGATTATAAATTTACGGTTTGGTATTTTTTTATCGGTGGTGTTTTTATTGATTATGGCAGTCAAGTCATTAATAAGCACATTTGTAGCAGTGATACAGTCTTTCATATCTAAAATTTTACTGAAGTCATTATTATTTATATCATTATTTACACCAAGGAAATTAATGCTTCTAATTGTTTTATCGTAAGAATTGAAGCTGGTAAAATTGATTTTCATCATTACAGTGCTATGGTCCGTTAAACTATTTTCAACCACTAAAGCTTTAGCAGATAAATTGCTTTTTAAAAATGCATGGTCTAGACAATTAGCACCCCTCGTTGGTAAAGTGTGCGTAGGGAGGAGACCATGGTGAGCTAGCAAGTCCATATAGTCAGAAGCATTAGCATCGATGGTTTCCCCTTTGATGTCGATGTTAATATCTCCTGTTAGGATGATATTTGTGTAATGAGATAACGAGTTGAGAACTTCATCTAGAGAATTCAGGAACACATCGATGGAATGGTAAGCAGGTGACCTATATATACTAACAATAGCAATTTTTTTATCAAGTACAGTGACAAGACAGCTACCTTCATTAAACTTAGGTTCATAATAATCACAAACTATATTATTTCTCACATAGACTGTTACTCCATCATTTTGGTTCCTATTTGTTTTAGTATGATAATGAAAATAACCGTCAAGTATTGGAATAACCGAATTAGTAGGACTATTCAGCCAACATTCAGAGAGGGTTATTATATCAGGCAAAACATTGAGTCTACTTAGTAAAATTTGAAAACCAGAAAAATTATGGGAGATGCTCCTTATATTCTGAGATAGCAGGCTTAAACCACCAAAGTTATTTAAAAGAAGACTAACTTGACCAGGTTCACATACTGCCGAGGTTGCAATTTCATACGTGTCTAGGATGTTAGTAATACAGTTTGTCATTTCTTTATCCATTATCTCTGATATGAATAAGTATGAGCTCGACGGTTAATGGCGGGGTATAACTTAAAATTTTAAAGGGTAATACTTGTTGGGTACAATGTTTTATCATAAGTAAATATGGAAGTAAATAATTCGTGTGCATAACGAAAGATAATAATATTAAGGTTATATATATTATATAGAATTTATTAGATATCTCTAAGTGCATAAAATATATTGTACTTAGAACGTTTGAAAATAATTTATAGGAATTGGGTTTTATAAATATAATGTATTGCAGTGAGTAAAGATAAGGCAAATAACTTAACATAAATATATAAAAATATAGTAGTATATTCGTATTCAGTACATCATTAATATGGAAGTAGTTGGCGGACACTGGTAATTTATATTGTTTGTGCAAGTGACTAACAAAGAAAAAAAAGTACATTAAAAGTAGGTAGTAGCTTAATAAACACTTGTATAGTCATTTATTGCCGTCATAACCTTTTTTCAACTCATTAAGGTGGGCTTCGCTTTTTATCATTAAGTGCTCCGTAGGCTGGGATAATATCTCGAATATAATAATAAAACATTGTAAGAGTATACTTGTACCCCCTCTTACACACATCTTTAACCAGTGCCTGATGCTGGGTATCTTCCCTAGGACCCTAAAAAAGTCGTTGATCCATCCTATACACAAATCTGGCAGTAGGGACTGTGTTAACAATTACAGACCTATATCAATACTTCCATCTCTTTCAAAATTGTTGGAAAAAATCATCAATTCAAGACTTATTGATTACCTTGAATCCAATAAATTGATATCGGTCAATCAATATGGTTTTCGAAGAGGTAGATCGGCCCAAGATGCCGTTCATGACCTGACAGACCACATAATTCAAAACCTTGATAGCAACAAAAAAACTATTGGCGTATTCATTGACCTAGCAAAAGCCTTCGATACGGTCTCTATTCCCATTCTCCTCAATAAGTTAGAAGAATTGGGTGTTAGAGGTATTCAACTAGAGCTCTTTAAAGATTACCTCTCTGAAAGAACACAATGCGTTAAAATTAATGGGTATACTAGTAATGACCAACGGGTAACCTACGGAGTCCCACAGGGAAGTATATTGGGACCTGTCTTATTCTTGATATATATAAACGACCTGCTGATGACAGGGACGACTAAGGGTAAAATCTTTTGTTATGCAGATGACACTGCTCTGGTTTTCTCTAGTGACACTTGGGAGGAGGTATTTCGCATTGCCCAGGAAGAGCTGAATTCAATTTTTAATTAATTTGTCTGTGGTTTCGGAATAACTGCCTTACTCTAAACTCAGATAAAACGCAGTACTTAACATTCACGATGCGTAAAAACTCTCAACCAACTTATTTATTCAACCTGACTGCACATACTTGTGATACAATAATGGGAAAATCCAATCACAAATGCTCCTGTACTGTCTTATCTAGAGTTAATCACATTAAATATCTAGGTGTCGTGCTTGACAATAATCTCAACTTTAAAGAGCACATAAATCTGACGACAACCAGGATTCGTAAATTAATATTCGTTTTCGCATATCTACGGCACATAGCGGACCAAGAACTTATAAAAAATATATACATCTCGCTCTGTCAGTCGATAATTGTCTACGGAATTTGTACTTGGGGTGGAGTACCTGCAAACACCTTGATCTCCTTAGAAAGATCACAAAGAGCAATTCTGAAAGTAGCAAACTTTTGTCCTAAATTATACTCCACCAAAACTCTTTACAGCGAATGCAATGTTCTGACGGTAAGACAATTGTACATTTATAATATCATCTTGAAACAACATGCAAACACTTACTTTGACCCAGATAAAACTCTACAAAGGAGAAGCAAAGACATAATACCTAGGAATTTTACCTTTAAATATGCCTTCAGTCATCAATTTTACTGTTTCTTAGCACCTTTTTTATATAATAAAATTAATAAACAAATTGACATTTACCCTCTCAACATTTATGAATGTAAAAAAATATTATTTGATTGGTTGCAAAAACATGATTACAAAGAGACTGAGTTTTTACTTAAAACATTAGTCTAACTCAATTTAATGACATTACTTTATTTAATTATTTTATTTCACTATAATCCTAATTTTAATATTTTTACTACATTTGATTTAATACCTAACTTAATTCTATGCCTTAATATAATTGTAATTTTATGCACACACTAAATTATAATAATTAAATTAGTACATAAATTTATTATTCAGTGACATTATCTGCCTTACTTATATTTAGAGTCTATTAGATTTTTTACTGTGCCCCGGAATATATATTATAAATATTACACAACATTACACACCCTCTCTATACACACATTCACTCAAACACATTAACACAGAGAGGAACACAACATCACACTACATCAATAGACGAGAGTCAAATTAGTGTTATATTTTAATTGGATTAAAGAGTCACTCTAATTAAAGAGTCACTCAAATTGTTATAATTGGCAGTTCTACTTATATAAATAATAATTGTAAATGTTTTAATATTTTAATATTTTTAACCTTTTTTTTAATGTATAAATTCCAATCCATTAGATTCATAGAAACCAAGAGCTGTAAGTAAAGTACTGTAACCTGAGATACGGGCGATGAGCCTAGTTCGGGTGCAGTCGACACCAAATAATGTAAACTCTTTTTATGAATAAATTACTATTACTATTACTATTACTATTACCTTCGTTTTTGCGAACATAAATACGACCATTTGACGGCCATGCATATTTGTAACCATTACTCATAGCAAAATCTTTAGCTAAGAAGAGAAGTCTTTTCATCTTCGGTATCAAAAGGTCTGATATATAAACTTTTTGTTTAATATCCGGAATACCAAGATTCAAGGTGTTAAGATTTTCGGACGGGTGGTCGGCATTATATTTTTTCACGGCCATAAGGAACGATGATTTGCTCAGGGAGTTGCTTAAGTCAACGGCAATCGATGATATATTCTTCTCCTTCCTAGAGGGTAGTCTGTAAACGTCGCGAATATCGCGTGGGTCAGTTTGGAAATTTATTGTTTTGCACAGTTTTTGAATATATGTATACAAATCCGCTTTAGTCTCCCTAGGTATTTTAAGGACATTTCTAAGCTCGATGCATGTTTTTATAGAACTTATTTCGATTGAGTCAATCCTGTCACTTATTGAATTAATAGTAGATTCAAGGATTTTATGCTCGGATTCCACAGCTATTATCTTATTTTGAATAAATTTAATGTCTTGTGAAAGTGCATTCATGGATTTTTCTATGTCCTGATTAGTTGAGTGAATTTGAAGGTTTTGAACCTGTATGGCTTTTATACGCTCATCCAATGTGTCCATACGGCTACTTTGTGAGGACATAAATGAGGTCAATAAACTCATAAATTCGGCTTTGAAAGCGTTCAATTCAGTAGAAATGGATTCACTATCAGTTCTGGGTCGTTTAGCTCTCTGCTTAATATTAGACGAATCCTCCTGAATATTTGAAACATTTGGATCGGAGATTGACAAAGTTGGTTTCAAATTGCTCTGCTTAGGAGGAGTGCGCTTAGTTTTGTTAGGCATAATGAGATAATAATTCTTGTGAATGCTGGTCGCCTGGTACTATGTAAATATTGAAACGAGAGTAGCAAGCCCAACACAGTAGAACAGGTTTCGATAGAACAGCGTTCAATTTGATGAATGGGTGTAAGAAAAGGCGCACACACTCAGTAGATGCGACGGATAGATGACAAACGCATTGTAGTACTACGCGCTAGGAGAGGTAGGGCTCGATGACTCACCTCACTCGCCGCCGCACAACTTCTTGTGGTTAAAATGACTTCTGAGTATTTCTGCGCTCCTATTATTTTACACCAATATATTTGTAAAAACTATTCTTTTTAATAACGATTAGAGAAATGGACTAGTAAAATTTGCACGTCTACTCTGCTCAGAGGTCAGGGAGGAAGGGGGAATCATGGTTGTTAACGCTGAGGGAAACATCGTGAGGAAACCTACATGACTGAGTTGTACTTAGTCATGTGACAGTGTATTTGTACAAAACGGCGATAGGCCTGCCCCCTATCACGTGAGTACACTGTCCAAACAAAACGTGGGTACCTTCTCTGGACACAAGATGGCGCTGCCATGTGAGTTCAGAAGTATTAGTATCTCTGCCAACCCCTTCGGGGATATACGGCGTGAACGTTTATGTTATGTATGTTATGTATCATTGACTTAGCTTAGTTCCAATTAATAATGGTGAAGAATAAAAAGCCATGCATGGAAAGAATGTTAAATAAGCCTTGAGAGGTTTGCCAGGATCGTACCATAATTCATGCGCTGCGGTTGGAGACCCATCACCAACAACCTTTATTTTACCATCTTTTCCCCACACAACTTTCCAAAAGTGGCTGACGAATTTCTAATTCCTTAGCTCTGGCTACCCCTTCTAGGGATTTATAGCCGTGAGTATATGTGTGTATGTATGTACCATAATTCATGCATCTTTGTTTTGAGTTACAATAATAGTCTCTGCTATCTCTCAGGACTAAAACGGTTACATACGATTATTTGTATATATATTTGGAATAATTAAGAATTTTAAAAATAGTAATATAATCTTCTTTTTCTTAAAACTAAAAGACGATATGATTTTTTTGCTACGTTATTTGAAATATTTGAGTACAGTGCCAAGCCAGCATTCCATGATTTTCAAAGGGTTTCGAACAATGAACAACTTGACTTTGAGACTATAAATAAATGCTGTGAATGCATTTGAAGATCCAGAAATTTAACGTTATGGCAAGTCTAAGAGTACGAGAGTTTTTAAATTACTGTTAGGTTTATAAACCATCACAAGTCATCCTTTAGTAGACTATCTTTTTTCCTATGTAGCTAATTAAACGAGTTATAGTATTCATAAATAAAATATGTTATTAAAGGAAAGAAAAATTTCGACACTGGCGGGGTTCGAACCCGCGACCTTCGGGTATACGCCCCCGTCGCCGCCAGTGTCGAAATTTTTCTTTCCTTTAATAACATCTTTTATTTATGAGTAATAATCCCCACATGAGGAATTCATGTCAAAAAACATTAAATTATGAGTTATAGTATGTTCCGGAAGTTTGGCTACTTCCTTTAAGGCTTATAGCCACAAGTAAAAAAGTATTCTTTTATATCTGGTACGGGGATTAGTTTAATTTTTTACATAACATAACATATACTCACGGCTATAAATCCCTAGAAGGGGTAGCCAGAGCTAAGGAATTCGAAATTCCTCAGCCACTTTTGGAAATTGAGTGGGGAAAAGATGGTAAATTAAAGGTTGTTGGTGATGGGTCTCCAGCCGCATCGCCCAAAAATCCCTTAAAAGCCCCTATACTGTTAGTCGCCTCTTACGTACACCCATCGGTAGAAACGGGGTAGTGCTATTCTAAGCCGACACTACGCGGCAATTAATTTATTTTTTACTGTACAACATAAGCTTCGTTATTACTTTTCAAAGTCATTCGATCTTAGCAATAGCTGTTGTTAATTATTTATTCTAAGCGGAACAACTCGCAAAGGTATAAACATAAATAACATAAATATAAACGTTCACGCCGAATATCCCCGAAGGGGTTGGCAGAGGTACTAATACTTCTAAACATCATGTGACTTTGTCACCTGCTGTTCAGAGTACCGACGTTTTGCATGGACAGTGTACTCACGTTATAGGTGGCAGGCCTATCGCCGTTTTGTACGAATACACTGTCACATGACTAAGTACAACTCAGTCATGTGGGTTTCCTCACGATGTTTTCCCTCACCGTTAACAACCATGATAAATTAACCACACATATGTCTTTAGAAAAGACAAATTGGTGTAGGCCCAACCCAGGATTTGAACACTAGTCGTTTGCACGATAACCGAGTGTTCTACCCACTGGGCTATCACGGTTGCCTAACTTTTTACTGTACAACATAAGCTTCATTATTACTTTTCAAAGTCATTCGGTCTTAGCAATAGCTGTTAATTATTTATTCTAAGCGGTACAACTCGTAAAGGTATGTTACCGGAAATAGTTCCGATTTTAGTAAATTAATGATTGTTTACTTATTGCCCCGAGTTGGTGTTGGCTCTTTAGTGTCACTAACTTTAATTAATGTTTAAGTTGTAAACCCTAAACCCAAGTTGGAGAACAATTAAAATTTTATGGCAATACTTCAAGTGAAGAGACATTTCGGGGCCAGCCTAATTTTCAGAGCTACATTTTAGCGTGTAATAAGGTTACATAACTTAATTACTGTAAATGATTTCGTTTTTCATTTATTATTGCCGTGTAGTGCCGGCTTAGAATGTCGCTACCCCTTTCTACCCACGGGTGTCGTAAGAGGCGACTAAGGGTATTGGGGCTTTTTATTGGATTTTTGGGCGATGCGGTTGGAGACCCATCACCAAAAACCTTTATTCTTACCATCTTTTCCCTACTCAACTTCCAAAAGTGAATGAGGAATTTATAATTCCTTAGCTCTGGTTACCCCTTCTAGAGAAATATAGCCGTTAGTATATGTATGTATGTATGATTTCGTTTTTTAAGATATTTTAATTTGTATTCATATATATATACTTTAATTAACCATACACAAAAAATATATTTAGAATCAAACTTTTGTTTGAAATATCGGCTTCGTTGCCGAAAAAGTGCATACTACATTATTATGATTTGATATTCCCAAAATTAATAACTTTAATATTCTTTGTTTATGATTTGTAGTATAAATGTTGTGATTTCAAAACAAGAAGTTTCGCGGATTTTTGCAATCGCATTATGTGCAATTTGTAAAGGTACCCACGATACAGGCTTGCCTAGTGTGGGGCCGCAAGATAACATATTCTACAACGATTTATAGCTTGTAAATTGTCTTTAGAAATTAACACTTTAATTGTAGAATACTAATGTAAATTATGAATGTCAATAAAGATTTTTTCTATTTTCTATTTCTATTACTTTACGAAGTTATATGTATGATTTATTTATCATGGTTTTTAATCTGTGAGGGAAAACATCGTGAGGACAGCCGCATGGTTAAGGAATACTTAGACGTGTGCCAGAGTATTTGTACAAAACGGAATTAGGCCTGCCGCCTATCACTTGAGTGCAAACTCCTAGCAAAAAGTTGGTTCTCTAAACATGAACATTAGGTAACATTAATATCACATAATTTTCATAAGTATTAGTACCTCTGCCATCTCTTCGAAGATTTACATCTCCAACTTTCGCGTTTAATTTCAAAATATGATTATCATTGCCTAACAATTAAATGCCTTTTTATTCCATATCACTTTGACATTTCGCCGACAGAAATAGAACATTCCTATTCGAAACCGCTCCGATAGTTCAGCCGAGTATCCGCTCAGGGACGGCAAGACGAGACCAGTGTAGGGTCAAATAGAAATCCGATCCGCTTGTTTGAGATTAAACTAACCCAAAACTGGATCCGCGCTAATGCTTCGAAGCCTTGACTGACAGTTAGGGCGGGCGGGAGAGAGTTTTGAAATGAGAGTGAAATGACGTGATTTCACGTTTACTTGTTTGGGATTCCTGTTTTTAAATCTTTTCACTGCTGAGTCCATTAAAATAAAAACTTTGCTTTGGCTATTGTAGGGTGTAGAACCTTACACTTAAAAAAATGCTTATAAATAATATAAAACACTTGATATGATAATTAACGTATATTCATTTGATCTTCTCATACTAGTATGGTAAATGATAAATGAGAGTGCACGGGTTGCTGTCTTAACGCAAACTGATATTAATGGCGTAATTTACATAAAACATACATATAATTATAAAACTGCTGACAATGCAATATCGGTTCGGTTCTACTGAACCGTTAATTTATGTACATATGCCCTGATTGATGAATCTGATTAGATATATAAGGACTCTTCTATACAATTACTTCTACTTACTACTACTACTTAATTACTTCTATACAATTACAATCTTCTATACAATTATATATCTCAGATATCTAATAGATTCAAATGTTTACGATGTATACCTTAAAAGGTTGCAAAGGTAAAAACACTTCTGTATGGAACGTAAGTTTTTTACCTAGTGTATAGAGTACCTTTATTTTTACCCGACTATGACAAAGCCAAAAGGAAGGGTTATGATGTTGGCAGTTTATGTATGAATGTAAACATTACTAGAAGAAATAACCAAACCTTCAAAATCCTTCACTTCCTCAGCCACTATCAAAGATTGTCTAATCGCCCAAAAATCACTTCAAAAAGCACCAATATACCCTAAGTCGCCTTTAACAAACATCCACGGGGAAGAAATAGGATACTACTACACTAAGGAGGCGATATACAGCTAAAAAATATTCCTTATTATATTACGAGTATTGCTGTGTAGTGTCGGCTTAGAGTAACACTACTCCATTTCTGCCGGTGGGTGTACGTAAGAGGCGACTAACCCTCTTTGAGGGGCTTTTAAGGGATTTTTGGACGATGCGGTTGGAGACCCATCACCAACAACCTAAACTTTACCATCTTTTCCCCACTCAATTTTCCAAAATTGGCTGAGGAATTTTTAATTCCTTAGCTATGGCTACCCCTTCTAGGAATTTATAGCCGTGAGTATATGTATGTATGTATGTATTAAATTACGAGTAATCCATAAGGTTCTATGCGAGTAAGTATAGACCCAAAGTTTTAACCTCAAATCTTTTAAGAAGCAACTTTTTGAATATTTTGCATGACTGTCCTTGTTTCAAGTCGTAAAAGATTACGGACATCTAAAGTCCTAGCCGCATACATTTTTAAAAAGTTGTTGAGCGGCGGGAGACATAATTCGAAGTAATCGCAGTCTTTTCATTCAACTAGGTCAAATGCTGAGCAATTTCTTGGTCGTACTTAGCATTCTAGGCGGCATATTTTATTTGATGACATTCAACGTATAGACAAAATGAGAAATGATATATTCTTTTCAATTATAATCGTGTAGTGCCGGCTTAGAATGTGACTTCCCCCTCCTACCCACGGGTGTTGTAAGAGGCGGTTTTTGGGCGATGCCCATCCCCATACCTAGCGAGACCCATCTCCAACATACATACATACATATGCTCACGGCTATAAATCCCTAGAAGGGGTAGTCAGAGCTAAGGAATTAGAAATTCCTCAGCCACTTTTGGAAAGTTGAGTGGGGAAAAGATGGCAAAATAAAGGTTGTTGGTGATGGGTCTCCAACCGCATCGCCCAAAAATCCCTTAAAAGCCCCAACACCGTTAGTCGCCTCTTACGTACACCCACCGGAAGAAATGGGGTAGTGCTATTCTAAGCCGACACTACACAGCAAAAAAGCATCTCCAACGATACTTTATTTTACCATCTTGTCCCCTATCAACTTCCAAATGTGGCTGAGAAGTTTCTAGATCTGAAGTTCTTGTTACTCCTTTTTGATAATTGTGGCCGTGAGTATACGTATTAGCGTAAGTAGAAGGAAATATAAATATGTTTACATTTAATTGCCATAAAACCCCACGAGTATTAAATAGATACTTCCAAAAGCGCATCGCAGACTGAAGATTATTACAGAAACTTGCATTCACAAATGCAATGTAACTATGCTGATAACCGATGACAAACTTATAGATAGAAACTTGGAGTACAATCGAAATCCAACTTTATGTCTTACTTACTAAGTTCCTTTTACTTTAACAGATTTTCAATCAATTTGCTGATAGAACATTGAAGTGCAATTTCCATCCGATCTGAAGATGTCTTAGGTACCGTTAACAGTTCTGTAATATTAAATTAATGGTATTAAATTATATAATTAAATGCTATGACTTGTAATACTTAAGTTGTGTAAATTAGTTGTAATACAAATGAAGTTAAAATTTTGTTTGCATCAATAATTATATACAAGTTTTCTGTCACTATATTACTAACTAGGTGTGGTGTCGGCTTAGAATAGAAGCAACCGATTTCTTATCGCGGGCATCATTACTTAGAATTGTGCCGCTTTTAAAGCATTGTTTGGGAGACGTGGGAGAACAATTATTAACTTCCAAAACTGAAAAAGGAATTTCTAATTCTGAAGCTCTGGCTACCCCTCTTTGGCATTTATTGTCGTAATATATGTATGCATTATTAGTGTTCTAGATTAGTCTTAGCCTAAGCCGCTGGCCTCGAGCAGTCTAACATATACAGATTTTCGCCTGTAGTATTCACAGATATCCTTATATCAACTCCTGGTTTTTTGTATCGTCTAAGAAAAATACCATTATATTCAATTTATTTAGTAGATTATATTCATGCTGTATAGTGTCGGCTTAGAATAGCACTACCCCATTTCTTCCGGTGGGTGTACGTAAGAGGCGACTCACGGTATTGGGGCTCTTAGGGCGATGCGGTTGTAGACACATCACCATCAACCTCTATTTTTTCTATCTTTTCCCCACTTAAATTTCCAAAAGTGGCTGAGGAATTTCTATTTCCTTAGCTCTGATTATCCCTTCTTGGGATTTATACCCGTTAGTATATGTATTTGTATGTAGTAGAGGACGACCTCGGGGGACACATTTGAACCAAATAGAGAGTTTGCTTAAAATTGCAGGCGTCTAAAGTATGAAGAATAAAACAGTATAAATGGAAATATTGATGGATGTAAGCGAAGATAGAGAGGTTTACCAGGATCAATCAATGGTCTCTGCCTACCACAATGAGAACTAACGGCATGAGTCTATATATTCAATTTAAACGTGCAAAAACGCCCTACGATTATAAAATTACTTGATGAAAGCCCAGCTTCGCTCGGGTGAAATATGACTCATAATACACATCTAGGTACAAAATATAAGTAGATGCTTCTGTAGTCATCGATCTTCAAGGAATAGTAAAAGCAAACAAGGAATAGATTCGTTATTTGTTTTTATCAATGGAGAAAAGAGTTTAATTGAAGATTATAAAATATCATTTTGTGACCCAATAACTACCACTGGTAAAATCTGACAAAATTCTATAGCAAATAGCAAAGTTTTTCCTCCATAAGGTAATTTATTATTCATTTTATCTTGAGGAGTCGATCAACTACAGCATGGGTGCTTCATCCCAAATGACTAAATGAGTTTTTATCAATAACTTAGCGTTTGGTGACCCTAACGACATATGAGACGTAGAATCTATATCTAAATTAATTGTAATTTTAAGTTGCGAGTGATCCGTCATACCACCATCTATCAAAGTTGCTGCAATACCAGAAAATGCTATGGGTAGGCATATTTTGTTTTCGGATGGATCGGATGTTTCGAATAATGTAAAATTGTTGTAAATAAGTAAGTCTTTCCAGTTCCTCCTGGGCCGTCACAGCGTTTAAAGTCTGATTTTTAATTCGAGTCAGTAAAATGACAGGTGCAAACTGTCACTGATACATCTTTTTGTATGTAAAATGACAGGTGCAACTGTCACTGATACATCTTTTTGTATGTATCAGTGACAGTTGCACCTGTCATTTTACTGACTCGAATTAAAAATATGACTATAGTATAGTATCGAACACGTCTTTCTGTTCGGCTGATTATAGTTTTGAAGTCCGCGCATTACAGCTGATAAAAAACCGCCAAAAACAATATTTTCGTGAAACTTCAACGACTGAAGAAAGAAAAGAGTATTTATAATAATAATTTCGTCAAGGAGAACGGTAAACTCATTCGAAACCTCCTTTAAAAAAGTGTCCTTTGCGAAACGATAGAAAAACATTATAAAACGGAACGTTTATGTCATCGGGTGTCAGTCAATATGGTGACTGAGATTTGTCTGTTAGCACTCAGACAGAACCATTAGAATTTAGCAAAATACTCGAAAATCCGAATTTTGCAAACAGATGTGGTCGACTCAATTTTTTTTTTTATGTGTTATCATCATTCAGGTAGGGTTTCGATCGAGTCAACCGTACCCCGTGACGAAATTATTAATATAGATCCCACCAAAAACATTTGAAATGTAAAAAATGTTAGCCAAGCAAATACAATACAAAAATTTATAATATGTTAACTAAAAGACTTCGCAGACAAAAGGATTGATATCTGAATGGTTGCCAAGCACTGCAGATAATCCTGAAATACAAAGTAGATAACAAGTTAAATTAAAGTTTTGATTTAACTTGGCTCGTTTCCACATACGAGTTATCATGATAATCAACTTATCTGCTAGGTACATTTTAATTTGATTTTGTTGTGAAAACTAGCCAAATTAAATCAAAACTTTAATTTAACTTGTTATCTACTTTGTATTTCAGGATTATCTGCAGTGCTTGGCAACCATTCAGATATTAATCCTTTTGTCTGCGAAGTCTTTTAGTTAACATATTATAAATTTTTGTATTGTATTTGCTTGGCTAACATTTTTTACATTTTAAATGTTTTTGGTGGGATATCATTACTTTTTGTTAAGAAATAAGTTGGTATTTTTTTTTCTGCGTTTGATTTTATACCTACCTTACTATCTATCTACTATTTTAATCAAACAAATCAATGAATTTGGCAAAAGAAACAAACCTACAAACAACCCAATCTAAAAACAATCAGCAAGAAAAAAAGCAGAATTTACAACACCACCGTTACCAGCTGTAACTCATACGACGACGAAGCATAAAACTCAACCTTATAGGCGGGATTTCGCTAGACAACCGAACAGCATGGGGTCGCTCGCGCGTATGAGCGCGGCTGGCGCTCTCTTTAGTACGTTCGCAGATCCCGTCATTCGACAGAAGACGAAGACTTGCCAATAAAACATTTACTTTTAAATAAGACAGTTATTACATTTACAATTATGTATGTTAAGTCGACGGTGGTTGGTTGCGTAGTGCGTTCTCCCGCCAGCGATCTCCGCGCCCCGCCGCGCCTGCGGATTGCCTTTACACGCGGATCAGGAGTAAACATCCTCCGGGACGTTGAAAGCTTGATGTAGTTAGCTTTTAATATTCTCGTGGGGTAGTAAACAAAGCCTATTTACTGCTCTACGTAACACCCCTTTTGATGTGGTTACATCAGCAACCCGGCTAACACCGTCCGCTCCTGGATAGAGGCGTGACACACGTCCAAGGCGCCATTGAAGTGGAGGCAGGTTGTCCTGTGACGGTCGCCAAATGTTAAGGCAAGGAATAATAAAGACAAGACTTGCCAATAAAACATTTACTTTTAAATAAGACAGTTATTACATTTACAATATGTATGTTAAGTCGACGGTGGTTGGTTGCGTAGTGCGTTCTCCCGCCAGCGATCTCCGCGCCGCCGCGCCTGCGGATTGCCTATACAAGCGGATCAGGCGTAAACATCATGGAATTTATTATGAAAATGTTCTTGTGAGGGAAATATTGAAAAATCTTAAAAATTCTCCGTTTTCAGATTTTTTCCTTTGTTAATATTTGATCACCGACCTGGATGCCGAATTTCAACTTCCTGGGATATCTGGAAGTGGGTTAGCTTTTTGATCTATATGTCAGTGAGTCACTAAAAAAATCGCGATTTTTGGACGTTTATATCTTAATAACCCTTTGTTATGTATTTATGGAAATTAAGCTACTAGTTTGTATCCTTGATATCAACAAATGAGCCAAATTTGGTTGGTTTATGTTGATTAGATTTTGAGTTATGATGGTGTAAAAAGTCGCTCCAAATGGTTCGTGTAATATACACATACGGTGCGCGCTCGCCGCCTTGGCTTGGCTTGACGCACTGCCGTGCGTCTTGATACGTCACCTCAATGATAAAACTTTAAGACCATTTTATTTCTGTTTTAAAGCAGAGAACGCAAACATCTAATCTTCTAACTAAGTTATCTTTTTTATCTTTTTTGTAGGCCAACCGCCCGTCAATACAGACAGGCGTAAGTTCAAATCCCGGGTTGGTCCCCTAATTTGTCTTTTCTGATGACATATGTGAGTTTTATTTATCATAGTTATTAACGGTGAGGGAAAACATCGTAAAGGAACCCACATGGACAAGTTGTACTTAGTCATGTGACAGTGTATTCGTACCAAACGGTGATAGGCCTGCCCCCTATTACGTGAGTACATCCCGACGGTTACGATGTCACGTGATGTTCCGAAGTATAAATACCTCTGCCAACCCCTTCAGGGATATACGGCGTGAACGTATGATTCTTGTCTATATTTCTAATCTACGCAAGAAAATAAAGCATTATTATTTTAAGTATGCCAATAAACGAGTTATCTCTACCATATGGCGAGTTTCCAACTTTTAATTAAAATATTCCACATCATTCACTTAGGAATTTACGACATACCTTTGGGGTAAGAGAACTTTGAATATTCTTTGCAAATGCAAGAATCATGTGTGAAGGTGAAAATCTTGAGCCTAAAATTTAAACCTTATCGATAATCATGGCTATTCATTTATGTCCCATTTTTTATCTTCGCGGTATTGAATTTTCAAGCTTTCGAAAAAAGATTGTCTAGTTTAAACTTTTCACTCCTAAATCAGGTTGTGAAAAGATTTTAATGATCGGCAAAATTTCCAAAGATAGGTCTTACAAACAAACAGATAATAAAGTTAAAAATTAAACCTCTTTATAATATTACTTTAGATGTTCTTACTTTACTGGTTTACATACATACATAAATATACTCACGGCTGTAAATCCCTAAAAAGCGTACCCAGAGCAAAGGAATTAGAAATTCCTCAGCCACTTTTGGAAAGTTGCGTGGGAAAAAGATGGTAAAGTAAAGGTTGTTGGTGATGGGTCTCCAACCGCAACGCCCAAAAATCCCTTTAAAGCCCCAATACCGTTAGTCGCCTCTTACGTACACCCACCGGAAGAAATAGGGTAGTGCTATTCTAAGCCGACACTACACAGCAATAAAATATACATAATATAAAAACTTTACTTTCACATCCGCAATAAATCTTTTCATAGGTGTAGAAAGCCGAGAATAGTCACCTAGACGTCAAAGAGTGGAACAAGCGGGTCGAGCTCACCTCACTATTTGACACATCAATATACAGTACCGACTGACGGAATTGGCAAACAAGGAATGAAATCAGGAAAAACGAGTTCCCTGGGGCTCGATCGTCGCAGCGAAGACAAAACTTGTTCGCGTTCTGTGAACTAGTACGATCGCTTTTTTTAACCGACTTCAAAAAAAGGAGTGTTCTCAATTCGACTGTATATTTTTTGTGTTCATGTATATGAAGTGCGAAATACACACTTCTTATTATCATCGAGGCTGGTACCGTCTCACAAATTAATTTAAGAGAATTTTTAGATTTAGGTAGATTGAACTAACGCGTGTGGAATAAAGAAATTTCTAAGGTATTAATCACAGTACACATATTCAATTAAAAAACTTATTTCGTACTTTTTAGTACTTGATTGTTTAAATTCGGTTGTTTTTCCAACTATTATCGTCACGATATTGGTTAGAATGAGATGACAGTATACGATACTAAGTAAGTTCGAAAGAGATGGCTGCTTTAAACCACACGATATCTAGTTAAAAGGCCGCTCGTACTAGCTATGCTGAAGTAGGAAGGAGATGACGGGCAAGCGATAATTTGCGAGATGGAACCCAAACAGCCCCGTCTACGTATTTGCCTAGATAAGGTAAAATGTTCAGTTTTATACACTTGTAACTATTCACTTTATACGTTGTTTTGTATAATGTTTTTATATTAAAAGTATTTAATATTCAATGGAGAATGGTAAAATGGTTATATAATTTGCCTAAGGTTATTTTCTTTCTTTTCATTCTTACCTTTTCAACCGACCTCAAAAAAGGAGGTCATACATTCGACGGTATGTTCTCTAAACAGTTTGACATGTGTCCAGTGTGGTCCTATTTAGTTTTTGATGGGGTTTGGTTGCGTGGTATACAAATATTGCAGAAATATCAACATGCACACGTGGATGACTCTGTTTCATCCTTATGTACACACGCAAATATCTTAAGCTAAACTTTCGATAGCTGAAATTGCGAGCGACATGATAGTCCAGTGGGTGGAACACCCGCCCGAAAACAGAAGGGCGTGAGTTCCAATCCTGGGAAGGGCTTACACGAATTCGTCTTTTCTAAAGTCATATGTGTGGTTAATTTATCATGGTTGCTAACGGTGAGGGAAAACATCGTGAGGAAACCCACATGGCTGAGTTGTACTTAGTCATGTGACAGTGTATTCGTTCAAAACGGCGATAGGCCTGCCCCCTATCACGTGAGTACACTGTCTAAGCAAAACGTGGGTACCTTCTCTGGAAACTAGATGGCGCTTGCCATGTGAGTTCAGGAGTATTGGTACCTCTGCCAACCCCTTCGGGGATAAACGGCGTGAACGTTTATGTTATGTTATGTCTGAAATTGATCTTCATACATGGGCATAAGGCTATGACAGTTATCAATATGAACAGCTTGACCGGACCTCGTGTGTACGTGGCTACGTGGCCGCCACTCCAGAATATTTTAGCCCAAGCAATCATCAGGTTTAAGTGGCCATAGCAGCTTAAGTATTACATCTGCTCAATGTTTTTCAGTCACTCGCAAGTGGACTGAATACATTGTTTCAATTTAAACTAGTATACTTAATTCGATTACAAAAAGGTTCGCACAGGAACTTTCACTATAAACTACAAAATCCTGAAACTAATAGAAGGAGTTAGAAGCTAGTTGACTGAAAACATTCCTGTGAAGCACACAAGAAATAATACGAGTGTTATATTTACGGCCTGCGCATCGCATCTCCATACGGAATGAATAAGAGTGCGAGCACCCCTAGCCTCTAGCAGGCTGGTTCAGCAGCGATTTAGTAATTGTGCCACTTGGCCAGTCGCCATTTGAACGCTTTTTATAACACTCAAACCAAATGTTGAAATGGGACAATTTATATGCGCCATTATGGCTGGAAGGACCTGCGATTAAAACAGACGGTTTAAGATTTGGAGGTCTTGGGTTCAATTCCCTGGAAGTACACAAAACCAGACTCAGTCACTTAATTATTCCAAAACTTTCCTTTTCACCCGGCTACTATAACTGTGCCTGTCGTTAGCGCTGATTATTGTCAGCTTAGAATACGAGAACTATGTTTGTCTATGGGTGTCATAAACTGCACTAAGCGAGCAGGGCGAACTAAGTACAAATCAGCCTACTCTGGATAGGCTGAAGCCCCTCGATACTCGACTATGATAAAAATTTATGACCCTTCCTG
This sequence comes from Bedellia somnulentella, assembly GCA_963576735.1. Classification (NCBI taxonomy): domain Eukaryota; kingdom Metazoa; phylum Arthropoda; class Insecta; order Lepidoptera; family Bedelliidae; genus Bedellia; species Bedellia somnulentella. The sequence continues at coordinate 18,965,597 of OY755175.1, read as the reverse complement.
GCTTTACACTACTAGCACAGCATATAAACCATATGTATAATATCTGACAATGATAGCATCTTGCTATTTGCATTTTGTTTTTGGATACCATGATACAGCACGGCATATTTTTTATTTCATTAATTAAAATTGTAAAGATCTTATCACAGCTTAATATTATTTCAGTCATAGATCGGTGATTGAACTACTCTGTTACCATTTAAAAGCCCCACAAAAAGGTGTAAACTCTAAGACCACTTTAAACCTACCATGTCTACAAACAGTAAAACATTATTTTTATAAAATACAAATACGAAAGCTTTGAAAAATTGCAACGAATATATCATCGCTCTTAATTTCCGCAACTCGCGAAGTTACTCGGTGAGACGTAAAATCGATAGCATAAATATGCAGTCCGTATACCATTTTTTTGATACAGAATGGGTTTTAAATAACGTTCTTACCCATCTATCTTTACTCACAGTTATTAATCGCAAAAAGAAGAAGCTAGAGCTTTTCAGCGCCAATAATCACTTTAAAATTCGAAATCTAAAGTTAAGATAATGTACTTAGTAAGGATTGATCACACCAAATGCTTAAAAAATATATATCAACATGAAAGCTTTCGAATGTCAATACAGTACAATATGTTTAAAACATCATAATACGTTTTATTTATTTATAGCTGCGTAGTATCTGAGAATAGTACTCATCCAATACTACGTGGGTATTATAAGAGGTAACTGAGGGCTTATTAAGTCTTTGTGGGATGCTGTGACTAACCTTCACTTAAAAGTATTTATTTAACAGATTTTTCCTTACTCCTCTTGCAAACATAGCTAAGGTTTTTAAATTTTGTATATCTAGCTATCAGTTTTTGGGATTTATGGCCATGAGGTAATACAACACCTACAACCATTATTTTACCATCTTTTTCCCACGCAACTTCCAAAATTGTCTGAGGAATTTCTAATTCCTTAGCTCTGGCTACCCCTTCTAGGGATTTATAGCCGTGAGTATATGTATGATTATGTATGTAGAATATGTAAATATAATTTATTTACATATAATTCGTGATAATTAATAGACTACTTTGAAGATTATTTTCTTTCTTCTGTGTAATATAACGATTAATATTTATTTATTTTATACTTAAATTATCAAATCATACGAATTTTTGCTTATAAACATAATTATTTATGATTCATAGTCATTTTTATTGATATTATACTTGTCGTACTACACTGAAGGTCAAATATCTGTGCCAAAAAAGTTAAGTACTTTGCTACATAGAAAACATATAGAATAACAAATCATAAACGGATAAAGATGACGATAAGAAAAAATAAAACTTTTTCGTCATAAAAAAATGAAGAATGTTTTCATATAAAAGCGGAGTAGGCTTTCGTGGCGACTTAATAACAGTTTCCTGTCGAACTCTTTAGGAGTTGTACGGGCATATCTAAGCCTGTATTTTTGATACGATGATTTCACGGGGTATTGAGCGCAATTTACATACTGGAACGCTTTGAACTTCGCAAATAAAGCCGAGAGGGGTAATTTTCTTGCGAGAGCAAACGTAATCTTTTTATGTACTGACAAACTGTTTCGAGAATTGGTTCGAATTGCGGCTTTCAACACCTCTCCTATAAAATGAATTACTGAAAACATTTCACAAGTATAATGTGAAATAACGTTTCTTAAAGCATATTATCTAATTTAAACTAGTGAGAAAATAAAACGAAAGTATATTTTCAAAGCGAAAGCTACTTTGTTTGAGGCACTCTCGCGTGTGTTCCAGCGACCTCGTAAGTAAAGGCTTTAATTAAAGCGACGACTACGATGTATGCCGGTTAATATACTGCTGCAGGCTGCTACGATCTCGTTCCTTAGAATCAATAATTAATTAGTGTTTTACAAACGATCTAAGAAAACAGTGTCTTCACCAAAGTTTCATTAAATAATACGCTGGAATAATACGAAATTAAAGTAAAGTATATCGCTCCAGTGAGAGTAATAAACAGGTCTCGCTTCTTGAACATGAACGAAGTAAAATAAATACATTGAAAACCATAAACACGTCGTAACGCCGGTTTTCTAGTAAACGGAAAGCCAGTCGTAGCTGCACCGCGGCTCTCACGTGCTACGGCGTACTCGTAGTCGGCCGCGCAGAGATGCTACGAGGCAGGTCGCGCGGACAGCGGAGTATAAACGGTTGCAATGTAAGGCTGTTTGCAAAATTTATTGCTCCCTTGACTGGCGTGCTTCCGGGCGGTTACTTTCCCGACGAAGAGCATCGAGAATATATTAAGCTCTATAAACTCGAGGCTTAAATATTGTAGACACAAACCGACAATGATGTTTGGAAAAGCTTACCGGCTTTGTTTTGTTTACTGCATAAAATTCTTATTCAAATATTACGTTGTTCCGACGTGAACCGGAATACAATGTTGACTTTCAATCTCTAATGCTAAATAAAAATAACAATACCTAACTCAAGGGTCCCTAAAGGTTTTAGCGCCAACACATGATAGAATTTAACACTTTTGGAAGACGAGCGGACTTACGATGAAAGCCTTTGTGTCCGACGTTTGCTTCCGTTTGGCCTCGAGATAAGCCCGACAACCTTTGACGATGTTGTTGTAGCAAGGTACTGGTTTTAGTTATGATTTGTTCCAAACGTCGAACACAATATTATTCTTAGCTTAGGGATAAATGGCATTCGCTTAATTAGGAACACCCACATAATATTTGTTAAAAAGTTAGTATATTTTGCTGTATTTTTTTAAATAAATACTATGTAATCTTGGATCCCTGTATCATGTCCTGAGGATGTTATGTTTTTGAATAATATAAATCATTACACTATGCTCCCCCAATAAAAATATACATACATAGAATATCGATTTTCACTTCGTTTTATTCTGGAAACCTTTAAGGGTTCTTTTACTTTTATATATGCGCTTATAATTTTCTCATTTCTTAATTATATTTTTTTAATTAACTTTTCAGTTTAGGCCTGCCCCCTATCACGTGAGTACACTGTCTAAGCAAAACGTGGGTACCTTCTCTGGAAACTAGATGGCGCTTGCCATGTGCGTTCAGAAGTATTGGTACCTCTGCCAACCCCTTCGGGGATAAACGGCGTGAACGTTTATGTTTATGTTTTCAGTTACAGTTTGTAGTTTTGGTATATATTTTTATAAATCTGCATAGTTTTCAGTGTTTCCTAATCCACAAAACATATGGAGCAAACCTAATATTATCGATAACTCTGAAAATTTACCATTCCAAACTTTAGTTTTTTTCCGTTCCTAACTATTTCATACCCCTTTGTGACGTGGTGCAAGCCGCTGGCTCGCAGCCAACATCTATATGTTACATATTTCAGCGGATCATCGTGACTCTTACCATATCTCTGTATATACATATATCTTTGCCATATACTTTTTTTGTACTTTAGTTTATCTGTGGGACGAGACTTGAAAAGATACTGGCTGGTTTACTTTTTATTTGCTTGTTCTGTTAAGATTTTTGTTTGTCGTTATATAAAGTTGTTTGAGTGATAAGTGTGTGGAAACAATTTATGTTATTATTGAGTTTTATTAGTTGCCTAGCACTAAAGTCACGATTTCACATTTTGTGTCCCTTTTTATGTCATACATGAACAAATATATATGCATTTTACAAAATTATCGAGATTAACCAACGATATTTCGAAATCACTTCCGTGTTATCAAACCCTAAAGGTTTCCTAAACTAAAATATAATATGTATTCATACAAAGTTTGTTTTAAATTAACTCACGACTATAAATCCCTAGAAAGGGTAGCCATAGCTCAACATAAGAAATTCTTCAGCTACTTATGGAATTTGAGTGGGAAAAGATGGTAAAACGAAGGTTGTTGATGATGAGTCCCCCATGGGAACCGCATCACCTTAAAATCTTTTAAAAGCTTCCCTAATACCCTTAGTGGCCTCTTACAAACACCCATGGGAAGAAATGGAAAAGCGTTTATGTCAACTAACACTACACATCTATTATTAAAATAATCCGATTAAAAAAGTCAACCAAACAATCTTATATATTCATAAATAAACAGTAACACTTAGTTTAAGTCAGAATATTTGCTTGAAAACTGTTGCTAATTCTCAAAGAAGCTTTTGCAAAGCTTTGAAATCACGCTTTATGTGAAATCTTATAGACGTAAGTTTAAGTACCTGAAAGCAGCAAAGCACTAGAGGAGCGAGCTTTTATAATGAAGTAAAGGTTGAAAACGGAAACGTTTTATGTTTTCATAAATGTTTCAAACTGACAAACGTAAATAAACTCGTACCCTCGAGTTAGATGAGGACTATCAATTGCTTTTTTTACAATCTCAATCGAAAAATTTTGATCTAATTATGTCTCCTAATCAATTCCCTTGTCCCATACAATCTTCATTGGAACCATATATCTTCTAACAATTTACTTTTAACCATACTCTCTATTTCTATATATATATATATATATATCTCTATTTTAGCCGTGTAGTGTCGGCTTAGAATAACACTACCCCATTTCTACCCGTGGATGATCGTAAAAGGCGACTAAGGGTATAGGGGCTTTTGAAGTAATTTTTGGGCGATGTGGTTGGAGACCCGTCACCAACAATTATTTATTATTACCATCTTTTCCCCACTCAACTTCCAAAAGTGACTTAGGAGTTTCTCATTCCAAAGCTCCGGCTACCCCGTTAAGGGATTTATAGCCGTGAGTATATGTATGTATGCATACTCTCTATGTGCCCAAATTATCTTTGCATTCCCTTTTCCATCTCTTGAACAATATTATTTTCACACCGCGTACGTACGGTTCATTCATCACATTATTTCTCACTCGATAGCATAAGCTACGCGTACCTGCTCAATTCTTTTAGTTTTCGTTTAAAATTATCAACTTTACCTCTAGCTACAAATTTTTGAAGTTGACATACATATACTCACGGCCATAAATGCCAAAAAGAGGAAACCAGAACTTCAGAGCTAGAAACTCTTCATCCACATTTGGAAGTTGATAGGGGACAAGATGGTAGAAAAAAAGTATCATTGGTGATGGGTCTCTAACTGTATCGTCAAAAAACCACTTAAAAAGCTCCTTACCCTAGTTGCCTTTTACGATACCTGTGGATAGAAAGGGGTAGTGACATTCAAAGCCGGCACTACACAAAAATATATGTTAGGTTACTTAAACGATGATCCCTTACGATATTCCACAACAAATCTGAATTTTCTCATGAAGAAGGATGTAATTGGCAAAGCAGTGCGGAAGGGCGGGGAGGGCGGGCGGCCCGGTATATTTCCCAAGGGAGCTAATCGGCTATGAACGAATATCTATGGCATGTACATCTCGCATTTCATACTCTTTAAGGATTGCATGTAAATTATGATTTATTATTGAAAAATACGAGAAATGCTCTGTTTTTATTTCAATTTTATATTGTTTGTAGGTTTTGTTATAGAATATCAATGTACTGGCAAAATCCTTAAGGGCCTCCCCGCATTTTGCAGCTATTGCGCTCACTCTTACGTCAAATTTACTGAGAGTGACAGGGACGGAAAAAACGCGCGCGCAGGATAAATGTAGTTTATTTAGTTTTATTGAATAACTATAATGTTTCAATGAAAAGTTAAACATCAAAGTAACAGATCTTAAAGCTACGCGTATATAGGCACATAATGAGTTCACATATATGTTATGCCAGTGGAGCCTATACGGTTTTTATGAAAACAAAGCATGTTCCAATTCAATTTTTTTCATCATATTTTTCAACAAATTATTAAAATGTAAAACATCAAATTTTAACCCCATGAACTAATCACCAACATATATTTTATTCATGTCATATCAATATCATCAAATCAGACTTTATAGAATTTCCAAACAATCAATATCAACCTATTTTTCCGGGGACGCCCTTAACCCATTTCATTACATTTAGCCGATAAACACACGTAATATGGTTTAGACTAATTTATCTGCTGATCAGATAAATGTTGCTCTCAAGCGGGCATGGCACCGTCTCCGGACCGAGAAGCTAGAAACCTATCCACTTTTTTTTTCCACGAAATTTTTCTTTCCTTTATTTCATTCATATCATATCATTTCATGCAATAAAATGATAGGTTTCTTGTCCAGAATAAGTAAAGATTTGCGCAATCCACGATCGCTTATTTTGCTTTATTATAGCTTTATACGTAGTAAGCTAGAATATTGCGCTGTGATCTGGACCCCATTTTACCAGGTGCATATTGACGCTATCGAGAGGGTACAGGTTAGATTTCCATACGATACTGCACAGTACAATTCGTACGACATTAGCCTCTACTTTGAATTTAAATATTCCTAATTTCAGATCTCGAGCTGTTAAAAACGTAAACACTTTTAATTTACTTACTTCTAAAAGCCTAAGAGCTCAGCACGACCCATTCATTCATTTGAGACGCCTGTATAATAATTTGAACAATAGACTTGACATATTTGTGGGTCGCAACCGTTTTAGATCACAAATAAGAAATGTATTTCAAAATATACAAAAGTAAAGTTCCAAAATTTAAATTCTTAATACTACTACTCTATTTCCTAAGTTCTTATTTTATTCTGCTGTGTAGTGCCGGCTTAGAATAGTACTAACCCATTTCTTCCGGTGGGTGTACGTAAAAGTCGACTAACGGTATTGGGGCTTTTAAGGGATTTTTGGGCGATGCGGTTGGAGACCCATCACCAAAAACATTTATTACAACACCAACTTTTCCCCTCGCAACTTCCAAAAGTGGCTGAGGAATTTCTAATTCCCTAGCTATGGCTACCCCTTCATGGGATTTATAGCCGTGAGTATATGTATGTATGTATGTTATTTTATTCTGTTTTGTTAGATTTTTCACAATATTATTAACTAGTGTATTTTATAAATATTTAAGAGAAGAAAAAATATTGTCAACACAAAATCTAGGACATTGTAACTAGAATATAAGGCCTTAAACATGTTATTTATCATGTAATGTTTCATGTCTGTAGTGTGATGCATATAAATAAATAAATAAAACCTTTATTTATTAGTAATAATCCCCACATGAGGTTTTCATGAACAAAAACATTCAAACCATTTCTTCATATAATATTTTTTATGCCAACTTTCATCCATCCTCTCCAGGTGTCCAAACTACTTCTACAAAATGGCATCGTTGAGGTTTATTAAATATTTTTTCATAAATTCTAAAAACATAAAAAAATTGTGCCATTGGTAATAAAAACGTAGAAAAAGTCAGTGGTATAAAAAATACAAATATAACGCTTCGTGATTCTAGCTAACAGTATGAAAAATTGAGTTTATTTTGCATTTTAATTAACATACATACATACATATACTCACGGCTATAAATCCCTAGAAGGGGTAGCCAGAGCTAAGGAATTAGAAACTCCTCAGCCACTTTTGGAAAGTTGTGTTTGGTAAAATATAGGTTGTTGGTGATGGGTCTCCAACCGCATCGCCCAAAAATCCTTAAAAGCCCCAATACCGTCAGTGGCCTGTTACGTACACCCACTGGAAGAAATGGCGTAGTGCTATTCTAAGCCGACACTACACAGCATATTAAATTAACGTTCATAAATATTTCTTACTAATCTTAATATTTATTTTTGCCGTGCTTGTTTCCATAAAATTGCTCGAGAAATAAACGATTCTTTTTACATTTTAAACAATGTAAAAACTTATAACTTTAGATGGTTTCGTAGTCAATAAGAAAAAAATGGAGTTTCGTTATGCAGATCTTGTAGGTGGGACTGACTGCCGTCGGTGGCTCAGCTTGTAGATTCTAGGGCATACATGGGCAACGGCCGGCCCGCGGGCCAGATCCGGCCCGCTTTGGCTTTTGACCCGTCCCGCGACATTTTTTAAAATTTCATACCGAAACTGTGTATGTGTGCTATATAAAATAGAAAAATAATTTGAAAACTGAAATTAACGACTACTTGTAATATAAATGACAACCATTGCTTGTTATGGCTACCTTTAGTATGTAAACTTCCAGCGGGCGTACGCAATGTATGGGTAACTTATCGAAAAACGCATAATCGTGGTGCGGTCACTAAAAGGTTCAAAGTGTTCGCGAATGGGCTTCATTGGAAATTCGGATGAAAAAGCAACTGAATTGAACATTCAGAAAAATGATTTGATACTTTGCATTGCATTAACCACCAACAAAACACCAATGAGTCTTGTAGTAAAGACTCAATTTTATTCGATCTCGCGCGCTTAACAATTGCCAGTTCAAAGCATTTTTAGAGGATATCACATGTGAATTCGATGATGTGCTTTTGCAAAAGTAAGGTGATTAAGCAAAGGAAAAAATGTTAAACAGATTTTATGCCCTTAAAAAAGAAATTTCTGATTTTATGGGAATCAAGGAAAATCCCATTGTAGAACTTAGTAACCCAAATTGGTTAAGCGATTTAGCATTTCTCGTCGATATCACAAGTCACTTAAACGACTTCACTTAAAATTACAAAAACAGGGTCACCTGGTAAATGAAATATTCAGCCACCTAAATGCATTTCAATCCAAAATTTGCTTATGGTAAACCCAAATGAGGTCTAGAAGCTACTATCATGTTCCGACACTAAGTAGCCATGAAAATGTAGCTTACGATCAGTACGCTGAGGAGCTAAAATTACTATCGGAGCAATTTGATAGCAGGTTTAGAAATTTTAAGAAGATGGAATGAAACTTCAACCTTTTCGCTACTCCGACCAAAAGTGAAGTAAATGATGCTCCATTGCAGCTGCAAATGGTAATGATCGAGCTTGCTTGAAAATGGAAAGACACTAACTTGAAGTCAAAATTTGATGACGTGGACTAATACGAGTTTTACAAGACATATGTCGATGAAGAGAAATACAAACAGCTGAGAGGGATCGCGACAAAAATTGTTTGCGTTTATGGAAGAACATATAAATGCGAACAATTCTTCACGATTATAAAGACTAACAAATCGAAACACCAAAAGAGACTCACAGACCAAAATCTCGAAAACTCTTTACACCTCTGTATAAGTGGAATTTGCCCAGACATTAAAAAACTTGTTGCAGAAGTTCAAGCACAAATCGCTCATTGATTGTAACAATACATTATCCATTAAAAAATATAGAACAAATGTTACAATTTTTTTTTCCTATTCTGTCTGGCCCGCGTCTGTATATTTATGATAAGTTTGGCACGCAACATGACAAAGGTTGCCCATACCTGTTCTAGGGTCTAGATAGTTCTGTTTTGGTATGAGTCGACACAATTACAAAACTGAGAATGTGATAAAGCAATAAACGAATAATTATAATTTTAGTGCACCTTATATCATACATAAAGGCCGTGTTAGGTTCTTAGAAACGTCTTTCAAAATCCAACTTTTGTTTTAAAGGTCCATTTGCGAAAAACGTTTTATTTGTTTCTTTATTCCATTCCTGTATAGCAAGCACGAGCGCTATTTTATCGACACGATAACGGTTAGAATGAGATGGCAGTATACGATACTAATTCAGTGCGTAAGAGATGGCTGCTTTATCCCACGCGATAACTAGTTTAAACACGGCTCGTTCTTGCCCTTCTGCATGGCTAGCACGAGCGACCGTTCAACTAGATATCGGGTGGTATAAAACAGCCTTCTTTTTTGCACTTGCATAGTGTCGTATTCTTTTATCTCATTCTAACCGACAGAGTCTCGATAAAATAACGCTCGTGCTAGGCCTCTAGTTGACGAAATGTTTGATTCTCGGTATGTAAAATTATACGATCAGGTATTTACGACCCGATATAACCAAACTAAAAGGTACTGTCGCCACTACTAGATCTTCGCTTGCTATTAAATTATTTGCTGTTGGTTCTCACCAACAGCAGAGTTCATTTCAATAACAAACGATATGTTTATCCATTTTTGCATGTTTTCTTTATTATTATATTCATTGCCGTGTAGTGTCGGCTTAGAATAACACTACCCCATTTCTACCCGTGGGTGATCGTAAGAGGCGACTAAGGGTATAGGGGGCTTCTTAAGTGATTTTTGGGCGATGTGGTTGGAGACCCGTCACCGAAAACATTTATTATAACCATCTTTTCCCAATCAACTTCCAAAAGTGACTGAGGAATTTTTCATTCCAAAGCTCTGGCTACCCCGTTAAGGGATTTATAGCCGTGAGTATATGTATATGTATGTATGTATGTATTATATTCAAAGGATAAAAAGTGCTAAAGTATATAATCTGCCTAGTCTTATGAGATGTATTAGCGCTTGTGATTGTATCTATGTATGCATGGCTTAAGACGTTTATTTATGAGAAAAAAATCAGTTATAACTTTAAGCGAAGCGCAACTCGTTTTTCGCCGTTTTTTATTTCTTACTAATAGTGATAGATTCTATAGATGAATAGAACTTGCTAAGGAATTTCTAATTATGAACCTCTGGTTACCCCAGTATGGTATATACGACCGTGAGTGTATTCATACGAACATGACTATGCTGTGTAGTGTCGGCTTAGAATAGCACTATCCCATTTCTTCCGGTGGGTGTAAGTAAAAGGCGACTAACGGCTTTTAAGGGATTTTTGGGAGATGCGGTTGGAGACCCATCACTAACAACTTATTTAAACATCTTTTCCCCACATAACTTTCCAAAAGTGGTTGAGGAAATTCTAATTCGTTAGCTCTGGCTACCCCTTCTAGGGATTTATAACCGTGAGTATATGTATGAACATGACTGAACTGAAGTAAGTAAATTGAATCGAAACACATCACAGCGAGAGCGAGGTGGTTACATTTCCGCGCGGTTGGACAAACGCGCTATTTCCGCCCGCGCGTGTTTATGACCGCTCCTTTGCGGCAGTTACGGGCCAGTCCGGATACAAACGGGAAATCGCGGCAAATGCTTCTCAAAGTACTTAATCTGGGATCCTTGACTGCTGTTACGTATATCCGTAATAAAGTGTACTACACATTTTTCAACGTTGTTTGGCTATTTTTAGTTTGAACGGTTTTTTATATCGAAATACCTACCATGCAGTTTTTTTTGTTTGTAACCGGAATTGTAATATGCAATATTGCGGTTTAACATTTAAACGGTTAAACAGAAATAAAGACAATCTTCCTTTTCTTTTTCTAAATTCATTTAACGCTAAATTCCCTTAATCGAGGAATTTCTAATTCCAATATTATAAAGGTGATGGGCTCCAACCCTAAGTCGCATCTTAATGACATTAACAATATTCTAGGACCCAACAAATTCTAGCGTATAACATACATACATATACTCACGGGTATAAATCCCTAAAAGGGGTAGCCAGAGCTGAGAAATTAGAAATTTCTTAGCCACTTTTGGAAGTTGAAAAGGGAAAGATGGTAGAATAAAGGTTGTTGGTGATGAGTCTCCAACCGCATCGCCCAGAAATCCCTTAAAAGCCCCAAGTCCGTTAGTCGCCTCTTACGTACATCCACCGGAAGAAATGGGGTAGTGCTATTCTAAGCCGACACTACACAGCTATAATCTATCTAGCGTATAAATAAATAATCAATAGATAAATTGCCATTTTATACACATAACACAGATCATTATATTATAAAATACACATATAACTCCAAGACTAAGAAACAATAATTTAAGCTCATCATATAATTGTTGCTACCAGCAGGGATCGAACCCGCGTTCCCGGACAGAGAAGGTCAGGAAGTCACCTACCCACTCGGCTACGGACGTTCGTCTATTGTATAACAAAAACTAACCAACTAAATCTTTTTTCATAAATCAGTAAGAATATTGTAGTAACATATTTAATTACAGCATTTAGACAATCTTTATCAAGCAAAATACATACATATATATCCTCACGGCCACAAATCCCAAAAAGAGGTAGCCAGAGCTAGAAACTCCTCGGCTACATTTGGAAGTTGATAGAGGACCAAAGAATACATACATATACTCACGGCTATAAATCCCTAGAAGAGGTGGCCAGAGCTAAGGAATCAGAAATCCTTCAGCCACTTTTGGAAGTTGCTTGGGGAAAAGATGGTAAAAATAAAGGTTGTTGGTGATGGGTCTCCAACCGCATCGCGCAAAATTCCCTTAAAAAGCCACATTACCGTTAGTCGCCTTTTACGTACACCCACCGGAAGAAATGGGGTAGTGCTATTCTAAGCTGGCACTACACAGCAAGTATCAACCAAAGTATCGTTGGTGAAAATAGTTAATAGGAAAACTAATACACATTAGTGTAATTACACGTACATTTCATTATCAAAATAACATTCTGTTTTCTTTCTAAATGTAAAAGGACTGAATTGGTAAACACAATCCCTGGTGATATTACAAAGCTAGGGGATGGTCGTGCCCCTAGAGATGGCGGCCACAACGAAGCATATTGTTCTAAAACAGGATCGGGATTTCAACAGAATAAACAGAAAAGAAAGCTTTCGTTAGTAAATGTTATCTTGAATTCAGGATTCGACAATAAAGGGTGCATTCTTTTGTATCTTTGAACAAGGATAATTTTTGTAAATGTCTGTTTGCTTTTGTCCACCTTTAGTTACATTTTCGTCTCCATGTTTATCTATCATATCGTTTATATAAAATATACAGCCCAGCAAACTGCATAGATCCAGATAGCTCCATAGGAAATATAACTGGTCGGTATAGTACATTAAAGTATACCCAACCTCCTTATTGCAATTATTTCTCCAATGGAATTCCAAAAGACGACGTGATAGCTCAATGGGTAGAGCACCGGTTATCGTGCAAACGACTAGTGTTCAAATCCCGGGGTGGAGCCTACACCAATTTGTCTTTTCTAAAGACATATCGTGTGGTTAATTTATCACGGATGTTAACGGTGAGGGAAAACATCGTGAGGAAACCCACATGACTGAGCTGTACTTAGTCATGTGGCAGTGTATTCGTACAAAACGGCGATAGGCCTGCCCCCTATCAAGTGAGTACACTGTCCATACAAAACGTGGGTACTCTGAACACTAGGTGACGATGTTACGTGATGTTCAGAAGTATTAGTACCTCTGCCAACCCCTTCGTGGATATTCGGCGTGAACATTCATGTTCATGTCATGCCAATTCCAAAAGAGGCTAAGATTTTTTTTAATTCTGAAGCTTTGGCAACCCCCATTTTGCGGAATTACAACTATGACCATACGTATTAAATCATACATACATACATATACTCACGGCTATAAATCCCTAAAAGGGGTAGCCAGAGCTAAGGAATTAGAAATTCCTCAGCCACTTTTGAAAAGTTGAGTTCGGAAAAGATGGCAAAATAAAGGTTGTTGGTGATGGGTCTCCAACCGCATCGCCCAAAAATCCAAGCCAAAAGCCCCAATACCGTTAGTCGCCTCTTACGTGTGCCCACCGGAAGAAATGGGGTAGTGCTATTCTATGCCGACACTATACAGTAATTTAAATCAAACAGGTCTTAACCATCAAAGATGTCACATATTGTATAGGAGTATTGGAATGTCTCTTACACCGCAAACCTAATCTTCTATACTTATAATAATCTATACTTATAATAAATCTGTAGAGTAGAGAGTTCAATTCTGTACATGAAATATATTTTCAAAATAACTATCAGGTTGTGATTAGGGATCGATACTGATGCCAAAAATGCAATCAGTAAAATTTTTGTCTGTCTGTCTGTCTATCTGTCGGTTTGTATGTTCCTTATGGAAACAAAAACTACTCGACGGATTTTAACGAAACTTGGAATAATTATTCTCCATACTCCTGGGCAGGTTTTTTGTATACTTTCCAACCGAGTAGTAAAGGGGAATTTTGGGAAATTTTGGGAAAACGGGAGAAGATACTCAATTTTTTAAGCTTCCGTCGTGTGTGCTGCCTTAATGGTTAAACTTACATAGAAATCATGTATGACGGAAATATTCTTCATAAAATTATCTAAAAAAAATCCTCAACAGTTTATAGTTAGTATATTACTTTTACGGTTGACTCACAATAACACGTGAATTTCCTGATAGCTTAGCAGTTCGGAACATTCTGATTATATTTGTTTACTCTTACGTTTGTAAACCTCTCACTCATCCCTAATTTAAAAAGGTAACATTATTACCTATTCAATAAAATAAAGAATCATAGAAATCGGTAGAGAAACACCGAAATTATACATAAAATAACCCATCGCGCCCGTGATCAAAACCAAATCTTTACTAATTTACATATAACATACTAGATGGCGCCAGTAGTTGCATCCTACATCACGTAATGATTTATTGTTTAGTATAAGTACTTCTTAGCGTTTTATTCCAAAATTTGCTATCAAACGGAAATACTGAACCGTTCATTAAAGCGCATTCAAAATCACCAAACTTCACTGTTTAGGGAGTGCTATAAATTTAATAAATTGAAAACATTGCGCTGAATTTCACAATGCTTGAGCAGTGACTGAAGAAAGAAACCTCAGATATTTAAAAAAACCGGCCAAGTGCGAGTCGGATCGCGCACTAAGGGTTCCGTACTATCTTATATATAGAAAATCCCGTTTGTGTGAAAATCATGGGAGCCAAATTAGGTAAGTAATTTGATTTATGACGTTAAAAATAGAACTACGGGCTAGATCTCATTCAAACCAATTTTCGTTAGTAGTTTGTATAGTAATACACATCATATATTTTTTTCAGTTTTATCATGCCCATATTTTAGAAGTTACGGGGGGGGGACACACATTTTAGCACTTTGAAAAAGTCTCTCGCGCAAACTATTCAGTTTTGAAAAAAATGATATAAGAAACCTCAACATCATTTTCAAATACCTTTTGATAAATACCCCACACGTATAGGTTTGATGAAAAAAAAAATTTTGAGTTTCAGTTCTATGTATGGGGAACCCTAAAAATTTTGGTTTTTTTTCAGATTTTATTTTAAAATCTTAATGCGGTTTACAGAATACATCTACGCACCAATTTCCAATAATGTTGTTCTTATAGTTTCGGAATAAACTGGCTGTGACATACGGACGGACGGACGGACGGACAGACAGACAGACATGACGAATCTATAAGGGTCCCGTTTTTGCCATTTGGCTACGGAACCCTAAAAACAACGCTACCCGTGCAAAGCTGGGACGATCCACTAGTCATCAATATTTTCATCGTGCTCTTTTATACTTCGCGTAAATTTATGTTTATTCGTTAATGAGTATTGATATATATACATATATAAAGTTAAAGATATATACATATACATATATAAAGTTGTGTAGTTTGATGTCTTTAATCGATTTAAAATATAAAAAGGGTATCGAAGTTAATATGTAACTTCAATACTCGCCCCTAGCGTTGTAATTTGAGTAAGTATGAAAATATGTAAAATGTAAAAACTTGGCTTGGAATTTGAAACAATTATTCCTGCATTAATATGCGCACCATGTGCCCCGTGGCCACTCATATTCCACTTCTAACAAAAATTATCAATTTATTTTAATTTAAACCTATACCTATACTCAGGGCTATAAATCATAAGTAGTTTTTAAAACATACCCTTTTTATATTTTAAATCGAATAAAGAAATCAAACTGAACAACTTTGCCTAAGGAATGCTTATCTAAAATATTGTAATTTTCAAAATAATTAATACATCAAAAGTGTCGCTGCCTAGATCAAACTGAGAAAGTATAGTGAGGTTCATAACCTAGAAAAAGGGTATGTTTTAAAAACGAGGTCTAGGCCAATTATAGAAAAAGCCATTTTCAGCCACTTTTGGAAGTTTTGCTGGGAACAAGGAATGTCAGCGGTGGGTTTTGAGCCACGTAGCCAACCATCTATTAGAAAACATCTGAGCCTATTTTGAACAGCTTCCACAGGAAGAAACGAATCAGTGCTTCTTTAAACGGCACGAAACGGGAAATTTAATATTTTTTGCCGTATAACCTGCGTAGAAGCAACGAATTTGGAAGCTGCCTCAGCATTTTCGTTGTGAAGTAAATGAATACCTCACAACACTGATACACATAGAATTACAAGTTACAGAAAAATATTCTTGTTTCGATATTCTATATAATGTTTTATATATTAATTTTGCCGTGTAGTGCCGGCTTAGAATGTCGCTACCCCTTTCTACCCACGGGTGTCGTAAGAGGCGACTAAGGGTATTGGGGCTTTTTATTGGATTTTCGGGCGAAGCGGTTGGAGACCCATTACCAAAAACATTAATTTTTACCATCTTTTCCCCACTCGACTTCCAAAAGTGGCTGAGGAATTTATAATTCCTTAGCTCTGGTTACCCTTCTAGGGAAATATAGCCGTGAGAATATGTATGTATATTAATTTTAAATTTTTACTTTAATTCGTTCAAAATATTTATTGTGGTAAAGCAGGGTATCTAGTTTAACGTATCTCTCAGGTTTAGTACAGGGGCCCTTGCAA
The DNA here is from genome assembly GCA_963576735.1 of Bedellia somnulentella. Classification (NCBI taxonomy): domain Eukaryota; kingdom Metazoa; phylum Arthropoda; class Insecta; order Lepidoptera; family Bedelliidae; genus Bedellia; species Bedellia somnulentella. The sequence continues at coordinate 18,949,153 of OY755175.1, read as the reverse complement.
CCAGTTTAAATGCTTTGTTACAGATAAAGCTATTTTATTTTATTTTTTATCATTATATTCGAATAGATAAAATAGGTTTAAAAAAACTAGAGTTTCAAACTGATCATTTTTTAGAGAAAAAAATATGTAATTCTTGGTTTAAGATATCATTAGTTATAGTTTTTTCATGTTATTTGAAGATAATTAACTTGTCTTTAAAGTTAAAATATGGCATTACAATGAGCAGTTTTAATTCCACTTTAATTAAATTGTATACAAGATCCATCTTTTTCGTGTTCACTTAATTAAGGGTTTAATTATTTTATCTTTACTGAGGAATTCACGATGAAATCACGCAATGTTTAGAATAATTAGTACCTCTGCCACTTTCTAAGAAAATACTGGGACAATGTGGACGGTTATATTAGGAGGGGACGACCGCGGAGGACACATTTGGACCAAATAGGGAGTGTGCTCAAAAAGGCAGGCGTCCGAAGTATGAAGAATAAAAGCATGTATAAAAATATTGACGGATGTAAAAGTGGTGATCGATAGTCTCTGTCTACCTCAATGGGCACTAATGGCATCAGCATATGTACTGGGATATATGTATTTAATTTTGATTGCTTTTTTGACATTTTCTGCAAAAATATTTATACGAAAATTACATGCTACTACCTTAACAGCTACAAATCTCCAGATAAAGGCAGCCAAAGATTCATCACTTATGGAAATTAAGTGGGGCTTGGCTGATTCTATGTTTCCAGTATTGTGTGTCCAGACAATGTTCGAGTCAAATTACAAAATCAATTTCGTTTTTTAAAATTTTATATAATGTTTTTCCAATTCCCTTCTAAATAACCATTATAGATTCATTTTTTTCATTGCAGATATCTTTATGTAACCCGTCAGCCAACAACTATGTTTTTAAAGCTTTATAGTAATTCGACTCGTTATAAAAGTATTACGTTTCAGAGAGAGAAAAATATAAGAAGCAGATTTTAAAGCAATGCTGAAAACAGCACCACCTGCCTCGCAATGTTACGTCACAAGTGCTAGAACCACGGAAAAACACCTACTAGAAAATCAATTCCACGAGGAAATCAAATATGAATTTTCCGTCTTCGTGAACAAGCATTCTTAACGGAAAGCTATCGCGAAAATTGCAAAGTGGCTCTGAGCTTTGAAGATATATTAATATCTCCTGTTTGATAGTATTTCCGTGTATGAGATGAGACTATTTGAAATTTAAATTTCTTTATATTCGGTTTTTTTTGAACCTTTAGATCCCTTTATATTGGCTTTGTACAAATTTGTGGATGCAATTTGTCATAACTAATCTTTAAGAAGAACTTTTCTAAAAAGTATTTGCTTGAATCTTGGAGAGAGCTAATAGTTCTAAATGAATTCCAACTTCTTCTTAATGATTTATTATACACGCATTCATTCGTATCATATACATTTATTAAAAAGGCCCCATACCCTTAGTCGCTTCTAACGACACACGTGGGGTAGTGACAGAAAGATATTAAACCTATAGGAACAATATTCACAAAACACAAAAGAATTTAATGAATGGTTAGAATAGGTAGACATGCAAGATATAGAGGAATTGGAGCAATAATTATTTTTCGTCGAAATAAAAAAATATAATTACCTAATTTAAATCTTTTTGTTCATGAAAACCTCACGTGGGAATTATTACTAATAAATAAAGAATAAATAAAGGAAAGAAAAATTTCGACACAGGCGGGAATCGAACCCGCGACCTCGTTGGCAGAGCGTCGGGGCGTATACCCGAGGTCGCGGGTTCGATTCCCGCCTGTGTCGAAATTTTTCTTTCCTTTATTTATTCTTTATTTATTATAATTACCTAGTTTCTAATTTACAATACCCAAAAACCAGTATTTTGTTAAGTAGTAATATTAGCTAGATATTTGAATTTTCACTTTTATAAGCAGTTCAGTTACTCTAGCTTTACATTCAATCTTAAGCTTAAGCTTACGTATAAGGCATCTTTTCTCTACGTCAAAAAGCAATTACTTCCAAATTCCCGTTAATTTCAGTTTGGCATCAATTTTGATTTGTGCTGTCCGTATTGAAGCTGCGCCAAAGCCTAAACCTCTATCTGCATAATTGCAGAAGTGTATGGTTGATGAATGAATTTAGATGAAGCGTGAGAGGAATCATAGTGAGGGAAACATACATACATACATATACTCACGGCTATAAATCCCTAGATGGGAGGAATCATAGTGAGGGAAACATACATACATACATATACTCACGGCTATAAATCCCTAGATGGGGTAGCCAGAGCTAAGGAATGAGAAATTCCTCAGCCACCTTTGGAAAGTTGAGTGGGGAAAAGATGGCAAAATAAAGGTTGATGGTGATGGGTCTCCAACCGCATCGCCCAAAAATCCCTTTAAAGCCCCAATACCGTTAGTCGCCTCTTACGTACACCCACCGGAAGAAATGGGGTAGTGCTATTCTAAGCCGACACTACACAGCAAGGAAACATATATTCTACTATAAGTAGTACATACATACCCTTAGTCGCATCTTACGACACCCGAGGGTAGAAAGGGGTAGTGGCATTCTAAGCCGGTACCGTGTTAAACCATAGCGTAAAAACTCAGTCCACAAATTCAAAACAAGCTCCATTTTCCAACCTATAATTAAAACTTTACTAAGAGACACGTATTTGTAAAAACATATACAACAAATAGCAGAGATTCACATGAACCGTATCCAGTTGATTGGGAACGGGGTTCCATTCGATTTCAATAGATATAAAACTACAACCCTAGTTTCTATCCTTGTTTTTTGCCATACGTGTGATAGAGAGAGGTAGATATAGTGTTGTTACAAAGTGTTATTTGTGAAGGATCGAGAGGCAGTGAAGCTATTTCATTATAGTATTTATTTTCGCCGGAGCTCGCGCCACACGCCACATTTACTGCCAATTCAATTCGAGCGAAACTCGTTCGTTTCAACAACGAATGAAACATCTTTGTTCAGATTATCTTCTTTCTGCACACCCTTTCTATGGTAACTTACTTGATATAGTCATACCTCTATCTAACAATCCTGTTATAGTAATTCACAAAACGACGCGGACTTTAATTATTTTACCTTGTTATTTGTACCACTTTCTACCCTATCAACTTCCAAATGTAGCTGAGGTATTCCTAGCTCTAAAGCTCTGGCTACCCCTTTTTGGGATTTATGGCCGTGAGTATATGTATGTATGTTTTGCTGATAATGCTATTTGACTGAAATCGAAGACGTTTTGGCGTATGTGTTCGTGTGTTGAAGTTCAGACTGAAGACATACTCACTCATTAATTCAGACTATGAGATACTCTGAATTAATGAGTGAGTATGTACGCACGGCTATATATCTACACTGTGTACCCAGAGTTTCAGAATTAAGAAAACCGCAAACATCTGTGAAATAAAATATGGTTGACTGTGGGGCCGCTAAATAAATCATTTAAAAATATTTTATGCCCTTTGTCACGTCTTACAATACGTATGGGAAGAAAGTGATAAAAAAGGATCGAAAACTAAGATAGATAATTATAGACCAATAACCCTTATTCCGATACTATCGAAAATATTTGAGAAAGCTATGTTAGTCCGATTGTCCGAATTTGTAGAAAAAGAACATATACTCAAACCGGAACAGCATGGGTTTCGAAAAAATAAATCGACAGTTTTAGCTATATTTAATTTGATCAAAAGTGTTATTGAGTCAATGGAAAAAAAAGTCCCAATCTGTGCAATAGCTATGGACTTAACTAAAGCATTTAATTATATGTGTCGACCTACTTTACTTTATAAACTAGAGAGGTACGGAATCAGAGGCAATGCTTTGAAATGGATAGAATCATATATCAATAACAGATATGTATGTACCTCTCTCTTAGGGTTATCAAATAAAACAAAAATTTTACAGGAATATCGGTCTAACATTCTCATGGATGAATATGGAGTCCCCCAGGGAAGTATCTTGGGCCCATTTTTATTTCTCCTCTATATTAATGACTTCCCTGACGCAGTCAATTGTAAAATGATTTTGTACGCCGACGATAGTGTTGCTCTAATAATAATAATAATATTTGTTTAATAAGGATTGTATATCCCGCGGAAGTGTGGTGGTCGAGGCCTCTTGAGTGCCAAAACCATGCACAACCGTGAGGTATGCAACCTCAGAAACTATTTTTTGACGATGACGGATGATAGTATTCGGGGAGAGGTGGTCGCTAGTGATAAAGGACTGACTCCCTTATCGTTGGCCTCACAGGATTGGCGAACCCCGGAGGTACTTAGCACCTCTGATCGGGAGTCCGTATGGAAAGAGAAGTAGCTGCACGGGAGGTTTTACAAGGTACTTCACGAACCTTTCGTGGACCGTAAAGCCTCCCTGCATTGGCTGCGTTTCGGGGACCTCTTTGGGGAAACCGAAGGTTTTGTCTGTGCAATACAATACCAGGTTATCAAGACGCGGAACTATCGGAAATACATCCTAAAGGACGGTGCCACAGACATCTGTCGAGCATGTGGCCGTCCCGGAGAGTCACTTAGGCATGTTATTTCCGGTTGTTCGGCTCTTGCTAACACTGAGTACTTGCACAGACACAACCAAGCAGCCAAAATCCTGCATCAGGAGCTCGCTCTGAAATACGGACTCTTGCAACAGAGGCTGCCGTATTACAAGTATCTGCCGGAGCCAATCCTAGAAAACGACCGTGCCAAAATCTATTGGGACCGATCCGTTATCACGGACAGGACTATTCTAGCGAATAAGCCTGATATCGTGGTATGGGATCGGTCGCAGTCGAGGGTATTTCTAGTGGATGTCACTATCCCTCATGACGAGGGTCTCGTGAAAGCCGACACCGAGAAGCGTCGGAAATATCTCGATCTGGCTCACGAGATCACCGACATGTGGGGTGTGACTTCGACAGAAATAATCCCAATTGTTTTGTCCGCGAACGGGTTAATTCCAACCAGTCTCGCGACCAACTTGAGGCGGTTGGATTTCTGTGGCGTGTCGGTTCCAGCACAGATGCAGAAAGCGGTGCTGCTCGATACGGCTCGGATCGTCCGTCGGTTCTTGAACTTGACTCCCTGACCCCGACCGACTGTGCTCTTGTCGGGGAGTACCGCCTCTCCCATTTAAAATTCTAATTTTCTGTTTCAGCCATGGGAGAGGCGAGAAACTAAAGAATGTTCCCAAAATAATAATAATATAATAATAATTAATTTCAGATTCAAATGAATGTCCTTACGAAAATAAAATTAATAACGAATTTAAAAAAATTGTACAATGGACGGCCGAAAATAATTTGAAATCAAATTTTGGAAAAACCAAACTCATACAGTTTTATCATCCACAATCATCAGCTCAAGATATAACACTCAAATATAATGATACAATGATAGAACAAGTAAATAGCATTTCATTGTTAGGTATAACCATTGACAAAAATATTAATGAAAAGTCAGTATTTTCGGATAACACAGTTTTCTTAGGGATAACTCTGGACTCCAAGCTCCAATGGGGACCCCACATTAGCTCACTAGCTGGCAGGCTTAGTAGTGCTGCATATGCCGTTAGGAAAATAAGACATTTGACAGATGTACAGACAGCTCGATTAGTTTATTACAGCTATTTTCATAGTGTAATGTCTTACGGTATTTTACTCTGGGGCAGAGCAGCTGATGTTGGTTCCATATTTATTCTCCAAAAGAGAGCAATAAGAGCCATATACAATATGAGATCCCGAGATTCCCTGAGGGAATTGTTTAAAACAATAAATATAATGACACTGCCATGTCAATATATTTATGAAAATATTATGTATGTAAGAAAAAATCAGGCCTCTTTTGTGAAAAATTGTGACAGACATATTCGAAACCTGAGAGACAACAATAAAATATCCGTGCCAAAATACAGATTGTCAAAAGTAAATACATCTTTCATGGGGTTATGCGTAAAAATGTATAATAAAATACCTGAGGACATTTTAAATTTATCAGAAACAAAATTCAAAGCAGCTGTTAAAAGAAATCTTAGTTCGAAAGCCTATTACACTGTCAATGATTACATTAATGATGAAGTGGCTTGGTGTCATCAGGGCTCTGTGCAGGATGTTTCCGGGCTAACACCAAAATTGTAATGGACGTAAAAAAAGATGTGTGTTGACGAGTTTCTTACGGGTTCTTCTCTCAACAAAACACCTTCCGAATCCGAAGTAAACTTAGTATTAAGTTGAATTTTGACGTTCAAAAAACAAAGATTTATCTTTTTATTTTGAAATAAATGATTATTTTATTTTTATTTTAATTGGAAATATCATTGTAGTAATGTGTGTACTAAACTTAATAAATATTTATATGTTTTAAAACGTGTTGTAAAATTCTCGTCACTTAATGCTGGCAAAATGGCGTATCATGGTTATGTTTCCTCCATTCTTCGATATGGAATTATAATGTGGGGAAATTCTACGGATATCCAGTCTGTATTTATTGCGCAAAAAAAATGAGTAAGAGCCTTATGCAAAATAAATGACCAAACTGAGTCTTGCAGGCCACTTTTCAAATTATTAAAAATTCTGCCACTAGCTTGCATTTACATATATGAAGTGTGTGTTTTTGTAAAGAGTAATAAATCACTTTTTAAGAATATGCCACTAACAAGGAGTGATAGACTTAATATAAAATTTAAAGACAAATTAGCAATGCCAGATCTGAGACAGGCTTTAAATAGGAAAAGTATTCTATATATGTCGTGCAAAATTTATAATAAAATACCTGATTACTTTAAGAATTTTCCTATAATATTATTTAAAAGAAAAATATTTGAATGGCTAATGGAAAAATGTTTCTATAGTGTTAAGGACTTATTAAAGGACGAAGAATAATATTTAATTTTAATGTTAACATGTTTTTATGTTTTATTATAATTCAGTTTTCGATTTGATATGTTTTAATTGATTGAAAGGTATTATATTTTTTATTTTTTTTATGTAGTTAACTTAAACTGATGATGATATCTCTGTGGCATAGGGTTATATTTTATTTTATTTGTATATTTTTCACTGACTTCAATTTATGAATAGTACATTTAGAGTTATATAAGAACATTAATTTTATTAATTAATTAGCAATACTGCATGATGACATTTCTATGAATTTCAATAAAATGACGTAGTTAAACTATGTACTAATGTCGTACACTCGAAAGAGTAGATTGTGACAGTCACTATTATAAATTTATGTAACATCTTTTGTTGTATCCGCAATCATGACAATAAAATGGTTTCAATGGTTTCAATGGTGATTAGTGATATTCCAAGCCGACTCTAAACAAATAAAATGTAGTTATATTCTATATTTCCTGAAGTTCGCAACATCATCTAATTATAATAAGATGTTTCGAGAACTGAGCGTATTAAATGGAAAAGCAATAAATGTTGCATATATGTGAGCTTCTCCAGCGCTGAGTGTTAGCGCGTTTGAGCTAAGAGTCACTTTTCCCTCTTTGTGCTTAGACGCGTGAGAATGGTTTCATGTTGCCGTCTAATAAATATTAAGCAGGATTTAAATTCGAGTACTTTTTCCTTCATAAAATTCCTTTTTCATTTGTATTATTTACTGTCTTCGTGCCCTAGAGGTATAGCGTTTGGCTTACGATCTGGAGATCTCGGGTTTGATTCCCGGATGGTAAACTCACAGACTCAATATGTACGACTTGACCTAGTTTAGTATGACATTACACCCTTGAATCACCTAATTGTCGAAAATTAAGATGATTCCCTACTTCAACATTAAAGTACCTTACGTTTTGTCGTCGGTTCCGGCTACTACTATGGTAGGAGTCGTTAACCTGCGAAGTGAAGGTAGAGTCCAGCCCTTCGATAGCGAGTGGGGACATGTATTGGCTATTATGAGATTGCATTGTTAATACTATATAAAACATTCAGAGATATCTACACTTTGTTTAAGGCATTACTACATAATGATGATGCCACCCATGATGAAAGTAATTTGCAGGTTTATAACATTACGATCATTATGTTCTGTTTAATGAACTAATGTTTCCCACACTGATATTTACATACATAAATATATACTTACGGATCACTAGAAGAGGTAGCGAAGCTTCGGGTCGGGATAATAAATTCCTCAGCTACTTTTGAAAGTTGACGGGGAAAAGATTGTCAAGTAAATGATTTTGTTGATAGGTACCCCATACCGTAAGTCGCCTCCTACGACCCCCGTAGGTAGAAAGGGGTGAAAAGTTACATTCTGGGCCGGCACTACACGGCAAATGATGTTATCACGGTTGATTTTCTAATACTCCGAGAAACACCACCTGCAAGTCCATTTTCATACGTTTAAATGTAGCTGCAAAACAAAGGAATGAATGACCAACAACGTCGAGAACAATGTAACTCAAAGGTAAATAATTCAACACACATACAGCTAAATTGAAATAAAGCGCTCACCAAACACATTTCTGTAAAGAGCCTGCTGAGATGGGAATAGCATCGTAATTAATTCAAGGCCAAAGCTGAGGGAGTTGAAATTAAGCTCGTTGATTTGTGAAATTTGTATCCAGCTTAAATAACAGTACTATGTTTAGTTATTCAGCGCGAAAGTTGTGCCGCTTCGTACCGCTGCGGATCCCGGTTTTAAATTAAACATTACAAATGAAAATTCCGTCTAGTTGTTCCGAATTCGATACTTATTGTACTAACGATAGAGATAGGAACTATTGTACTGATTATTTCAAACTTTAACTCTGTGTTCACGCCGTATATCACCGAAGGGTTGATACAGGTACTTCTTCTTTATAATATATAATTCTTTATATATAGGTAATGCTTCTTTATATCTCGTGACATTGTCACCTGGTGTTCAGAGTACTAACGTATTGCTTAGATCGTTCTTCAGCGTGATTATGGGCAGGGCAAGCCTATCACCGCTTTGTATGACTAGACTGTCACATAACTAAATACAACTCAGCCATGTAGGTTTCCTCACGACGTGTTGCCTTGCAACTAAAAACTTGATAAATAAACCATTCATGTGAAAAAACACAAATGTGAAGGCCCGACACAGAATTTGAACTCACTTCTGCTGTAGGAGAAGCGGTGGTGTTCCCACTGAACTATCAAAAGCTGCAGGCTGTTGCTGGTATTATAAAATAGTAAATTCTTGTATGTGGCATGTTTGTTTCGTATTTGTGTAACTCTGTAAGAACTCTTTAGTAGAGGACGACCTCGGAGGACACATTTGGATCAAATAGAACATGTACTCAAAAAGGCAGGTGTCCGTGTAGTACGAAGAATAAAAGAGCATGTATGAGAAGATTGATGGATGTGAATGAAGCTAGAGAGGTTTGCCAGGATCGTACAAAGTGGCGATCGATAGTCTCTGCCTACCCCAATGGGAACTAACGGCGTGAGAATATGTATGTATGTAAGAACTCTGTTGTTACTCTTTTGAGAGGAAGAGAAAATAAAATAAAATACATTAATACATATATTCACCTGATAAAGAGATGAAGATGAGATGAAATGAAGAGAACAGTAGATATAAGTACCTAAAGGAAGGCTACTAATAGTATAAAATCCCGCTGCTGAATCTCTACGTTCATAACGTATAAAGTCAAACACACATTTTAACATAAGTTTATGAATAGGAGAATACACTGACAAGACGCAGCCAGGCAAAAGTGGCCGCAAGTAATTTTAATTTAATTATGTTTATTATTTTTCGGAGACAAATTTCGTTCACTTGTTTTCGAAATATAATAACATCCCCATCATAGCAGTGTATATAAAGAATATAAAAATCCATGGGTGCCGTTGCAAATTCGGCCGACACTACCTCGCAGCCAGGTGTAAGTAGGTTATATTTTGGTGTGTTTTATACGTTCAAAAGTTACACGCATATTTCTTATATGAAATCAAAGCTATTTTTTTTCCTAATATTATAATACATAGCTGCCTGTGAAAAAGCGGCCGCAAATTAGGGTTGCCATCTGTTAAAAACGCGATATATCCAAATATATTTCACAATGTGCTATTGTTTCTATTTATATTTTATGACTTATAGAATAACTATATTTATATTTTTTAAATACTTACTTACTTACCTATACTCACGCCCATTATTCCCATTGGGGTAGGCAGAGACTATCGATCGCCACTTATTATGTCTTTGCACTAGGTAGAGAGAGCCTGTAACACAAACGGACTACAATTTCACAATATCAAATACATCTCATTCATACGAAATACCAACAAATTAGTAACTCAGCCTAAAATTTAGCGACAAACTTCAAGATTTGCTTTTAAGCAGCAATAAACTTAAGAATGCCGCTTTTTGCATTGCATACAAGATACGGTTTTGAATGAAATTACACAATGAAAACGTAGAGCGCAGTGTATCTTTTCTTGTAAGTCCCCTTAAAGAACATCACTTACGTAAATTGGTGCGCAATTTTCTTTAATAGACTCATTGGCAGACACAAGTTCGTATAAATGCAATAAAATTGTCATAAATTGGCGGAAGAGCAACATAGCCAATATTTTATATTGTGCAATTGTAATGTTATTTGACTTCTTTCGTCGCGTTGTTGGTAACTTCGAAATGGGAGTTTAGTTACGGGATTTCAAAACATAAATACATATACTCACGGCTATATATCCCTAAAAGGTAAGCTAGAGCTTCGAAATCAGAAAACTCTTAAGCCACTTTTGAAAGTTATAGTGGAGAAAAGATTGAAAAATAAATGTTTTTGGTGATGGGTCTCCCACCGCATCGCCCAAAAATCACTTGAAAAGCACCAAAACCCTTAGTCACCTCTTACGATCACCCATGGGGATAAATGGGGTAGTGCTATTCATAGCCGATACTACAAAAAAAATGTTTTTATTAGACCCTTAATCTCGACGCTAAGTATGCCGTTTTACCTTTTAGATACGGAATTCTAAAAAAAGACCATGAGAATTAAAACTCTTAAGAGACATGAGTACAGCATAAACTGTGATGAAACAGCGGTGTCATTTGAAACATTCGAACATTTTAAATCTTAAATTCAACATTTAGATAACGGTTAAAATCTTTTTGGTAATGGAAACCTCATGTGGGGATTATTACTAATAAATAAAGAATAAATAAAGGAAAGAAAAACTTCGACACAGGCGGGAATCGAACCCGCGACCTCGGATATACGCCACGAAAAAAATAATTAAAAAAATATATGTGATAGTTAGGCGTTTTCAACCTTTGCATTCTATCTGAAAAGATAGACAAGTGGCCTTCCGAATTAGTAAAAATTCGGAGGTAGGAAACGCAATTACTACTTAAACGTGTAAAAGAAATAAAGGATAGAAGAATTTCGCGCTGGCAGCCATGGACACGGTGGCTCAAGTGGCAGAACGTCGGGGCGTATACCCGAGGTCGCGGGTTCGATTACCGCCTGTGTCGAAGTTTTTCTTTCCTTTATTTATTTAGATAACGGTTTACAAAATTTACGTTTAATACATGCTTTATTTTCTACAATTTCATTAGTACATAAATACATTTTCCAGAAGTATCTTTTCCCATGAAGACTAAAACCAGATGCTTAAAATGAATTTTTCGCTTTTACCGACTATATTTTTTACTATGATCTCTTTATTCCAAAGGTTTAAAAGACCGAAGTAACTTAATCTATATTCTTACAAATCGTTTATCAATGTAATGTATGTTCTATTTCTACCCTATTTCTTCCGGTGGGTGTACGTAAGAGGCGACTAACGGTATTGGGGCTTTTTATTGGATTTTTACGGCGATGCGGTTGGAGACCCATCACCAAAAACCTTTATTTTTACCATCTTTTCCCCACTCAACTTCCAAAAGTGGCAGTGGAATTTATAATTCCTTAGCTCTGGTTACCCCTTCTAGGGAAATATAGTCGTAAGTATATGTATGTGATGTATGTAATTTCCAAAAGTGGCTGAAGATTTTCTTATCCTGTGAGTATATGTATATATGTATGTATGTTCTTTTCTTCGTTGCATTATGTTATAAAATCATTCCAACCATTCATAAAATCTGTTTCCTCAAAAACTTCACTATAACTCACCTCCATTAGCATATGAAATGCATGTGAAATATTGAAAATTTCGTGATAGAAAAGGTCTGCCAATGGTTACTTCAAGTAATTGCTCTATCCGAAAACCACACAATGGGCTTTGTGCAATCTGAGTTGGCCTTTTCTACATTTATAATGCAACGTTATGATGGAAAAGAATGGTAGTGCATTATAAAAATCTCATTAAGGTTCCACAACAAAAAAAGGATAGCAATCGGCTTAGAATACTTCTATGAGCACTACCCCATTTCTTTCCGTGAGTGTTCGTAAGAGGCAACTAAGGATATTGGGGCTCTTAAAGGGATTTTTGGGCTATGCGGTTAGAGACCACGAACGACGGTTACGAACCAACAACCCTTATTATACAATGTTTTACATACACATACATATACTCACGGCTATGAATCCCTTGAAGGGGTAACCAGAGCTAGGGAATCAGAAATTCCTCAGCCACTTTTGGAAGTTGCGTGGGAAAAAGATGGTGAAATAAAGGTTTTTGGTGATGGGTCTCCAACCGCATCGCCCAAAAATTCCTTAAAAGCCCCAATACTTTTAGTCGCCTCTTACGTACACCCACCGGAAGAAATGGGGTAGTGTTATTCTAAGCCGACACTACACGGCAAATAATTATACAATGTTTTCCCTACCCGAATTCTAAAAGTGGCTGAATAATTTCTTATTCTGAGGCTAAGGTACCCCTTTTAGGGATTCATAGCCTTGAGTACATGTTTGTTACAATAAAGAACAAAATTACACGCAGAATTATTTCGTAGTATAACATCACCTTAATGCTTGATTTTTAAAGGGAGTAGAGTTTTAGAGAGTAGAGTAGTTTAATTTTCCAAAGATGGACATAAACTTATCGTCTTCCTTGTTGTGTAATGTCAGCTCAGAAGAGCACTAACCCATTCCTTCCCGCGAGTGTCGTAAGAGCGTTAGGGTTATGGGTCTTATTCTAAACTTCCAAAAATTCTGAAGCTATGACTACCTCTTTTTTGGGATTTATAGCCGTGAATATATGTACGTATTTTATTTTTACTCTATATATATCCGCAGATACGCATACATACATATACATATGCTCACGGCTATAAATCCATAGAAGGGGTAGCCAGAGCCAAGGAATTAGAAATCCCTCAGCCACTTTTGGAAAGATGTGTGGGGAAAAGATGGTAAAATAAAGGTTGTTGGTGATGGGTCTCCAACCACATCGCCCAAAAAATCCCTTAATAGCCCCAATACCGTTAGTCGCCTCTTACGTACACCCACCGGAAGAAATGGGGTAGTGTTATTCTAAGCCGACACTACACGGCAAATAATTATACAATGTTTTCCCTACCCGAATTCTAAAAGTGGCTGAATAATTTCTTATTCTGAGGCTAAGGTACCCCTTTTAGGGATTCATAGCCTTGAGTACATGTTTGTTACAATAAAGAACAAAATTACACGCAGAATTATTTCGTAGTATAACATCACCTTAATGCTTGATTTTTAAAGGGAGTAGAGTTTTAGAGAGTAGAGTAGTTTAATTTTCCAAAGATGGACATAAACTTATCGTCTTCCTTGTTGTGTAATGTCAGCTCAGAAGAGCACTAACCCATTCCTTCCCGCGAGTGTCGTAAGAGCGTTAGGGTTATGGGTCTTATTCTAAACTTCCAAAAATTCTGAAGCTATGACTACCTCTTTTTTGGGATTTATAGCCGTGAATATATGTACGTATTTTATTTTTACTCTATATATATCCGCAGATACGCATACATACATATACATATGCTCACGGCTATAAATCCATAGAAGGGGTAGCCAGAGCCAAGGAATTAGAAATCCCTCAGCCACTTTTGGAAAGATGTGTGGGGAAAAGATGGTAAAATAAAGGTTGTTGGTGATGGGTCTCCAACCACATCGCCCAAAAAATCCCTTAATAGCCCCAATACCGTTAGTCGCCTATAACGTACACCCACCGGAAGAAATGGGGTAGTGCTATTCTGAGCCGACACTACACAGTACGTATTTTATTTTCACTATATGTATACAGGTACGCCAGAGGTATTAAATCTTCGACAAATTTGGTGATAATGCCACGTTCGGTAAGCGGCAATCAGTACAACAGTTCCTGCTTTGTACACACGTTTTACTTGGTCATTGCATCACCGTCATAGGGGCAGGCACATGAATATTAAGTGCAACTCAGCCATGTGGTTTTCTTAAGATCTATACTAAATTTATTATGACTAAGATGATAATTATGACTTAAGTAAAGACAAAAAGGGTTAGGCTAGACTTAAGGAGTATACTTAGAAGATTATATACATACACAACGCCGTGTAGCGCCGGCTTGGAATGCCACCACCCCTTTCTACCCAAGGTGTCGTAAAAGGCGACTAAGTGTTTAAGGCGACTAAGGGGCTATTTTAAGTGGTTTTTGGGCAATGCGATTGGAGACCCATCACCGATGATACTTTATTTCTACCATATTATCCTCTACCAACTTCCAAATGTGGCTGAAGAGATTCTAGCTCTAAATCTCGGACCATCTCTTTTTGAGATTCATGGCCGTGAGCATATGTATGTCAGGATTTAAACTCATGTAGGAGCTATCTAAGGTATAATAATGTATAATAAATCTTGTAACAATTAAATTTAGAATTCCTAATAATTCCGTACATTAGCAAACTAGCGCAAAACTAAACCAGCTCGGAATATCATAGAGAACCGGTTCCGTACACAGCAAAGCAAATGGAAAGCTTTTAGCTGCTTCGGTGTGTTCGGCGTTTTGTCACTGATACTCGGCCTGGGACGGATTCAGGAACTCAAGAGTAATTGTGACATACGCCCTTTTAAATTTTACCTTGATGAGTTTTTCTTTTTGATGTGTAGTGCCGGCTTAGAATAGAACTACCTCATTTCTTCCAGTGGGTGTATAAGAGGCGACTAACGGTATACCACCGGACTCAATAGGGGCTTCTAAGGGATTTTTGGGCGATGCGGTTGGAGACCCATCACAAACAACCTTTATTTCACCATCTTTTTCCCACGCAACTTCCGAAAGTGGCTGAGTAATTTTCCCTAGCTCTGGCTACCCCTTCAAGGGAGTTTTTCTTTTACTTTATGTTTGTTTTTATATTTAAATCTTCAACGAGTAAAATTATTAATTATATGCCTTAAGAATAAGATAGAAGAGAAATATTTTATTCACATCACTTATTTAAAGATTGTAAATATTTACTATCAATAGAACTATGTTAGCAGTCTGATCACTATAAGCGCTAAGACAATCTCGTCGAGACACACTTTTAAAAGTCTGGAATCATCAATTAATTTGCCATGATTAAAACTTCATTGTTATACAATATACTCAACACACTGAAAAACGCGACAAGTTATTTATTTAAATTAATCTAATTTACCACAAGATTTTTGGGCGATGTGGTTGGAGACCCGTCACCAAAAAAATTTATTATTACCATCTTTTCCCCAATCAACTTCCAAAAGTGGCTGAAGAATTTCTTATTCCAAAGCTCTGGCTACCCCGTTAAGGGATTTATAGCCGTGAGTATATGTATGTATGTTACCACAAAAAAAATCCTAAGTTCACCTCTGGTACATGTATGTACAGCCGCCGGGGCGCGTGAGTGAAATTGGGGAATTATATTTCATTGTCCTCAAAACGTTGCTGTAGTCATTTCGCAATTTCTTGTTTATTTTACGATCTCGCTACATTATTGGTGAGAGTTCGGATGTAGTTTAAGAGCTTTTACATGAGACAGAGGATTTATACGGTAACACTATAGTATGCGTTCCTGTAAGTTTAGCTTTACGATACTTTATTTATCTCCAAAAATTATAATGAGGTTGCTATCAGAATTATATTTTGTGATGCATGCATTTGAATGCAATTTTCAACAACTACTTTCTATTTAAAACATAAAGAACACTAATTAAGTGTTATAATTAAGATATCGAAAAATGGAGAGCACCTATTACCTTACGTCCAAGATTATTAAATGATATAAAAAAACTTTACGTTTTTTCAAAGACAACGATAGAACACAGACGAAAAATGCAAAAGATACCCAGTCATTTTTAATACTGATGGATTCTTTGTAACTATCAGCTTATCTATACTACCGTCATCTAAATTCCAAAATTTACGAACACCTAATCTCCAATCTAGATCTGCGTCACACCGCAAACACCCAACTAAAATATTTGAAACATTAAGTAGGTATTCCACCGAGAGAAAGTTCGCGATTCAGTGATCGTTAATATCTTATCGATACGAGCTACCAGCTGTAATGTTGGAAATATGATTTATACAGATAGTTACGAGTCGGGGAGGGAGTGAAGGCCGCAAACACAGGCTGGATACCGCGCTGCCTGATTTATAGCCGCACTGAATTTTAATTAAAAGCATATTAAAACTGTTGTCAACAGAAAACAGACCGACGAAGCCTGTGTGTGCGAGTGCAGCCACAATTTCATGTTCCTTGCAATTAGTCTAGGTTTTGTGTTCACTCATTCGTACTTGTTTTATTGCATTCGTGAACAGACTGCTTCCGATATTATTATATTTGATGGTTATAGGATTATGTGCTTGTCTTGTACTTATACTTAGATGTACATATACTTAGATGCGGTAATATTATATTATACAAGTATTTTTATGCACTTTGACGTAGTACTGTACTGTAGACCAAGTCAAACCTAGTCTATACATATAACATACATACATATAATCATCAATTAGAAATTCCTCAGCCACTTTTGGAAAGTTAAGTGGGGGAAAGATGGTAAAATAAAGGTTGTTGATGATGGGTCTCCAACCTCATCGCCCAAAAATCCCTTAAAAGCCCCAAATACCCTTAGTCGCCTCTTACGACACCCATCGGAAGAAATGGGGTAGTGTTATTCTAAGCCGACACTACACAGCGTTATACGTCTAGTCTATACTTACACTCTAAAGCAAACACAGATGTCAAAGGTTCTAGTTTTCGTTTTAAAAGTTTTCTTTAATTGTTGGAGAAATTCGGTATTATCAATCGCCATTTTCAGGCAAAGCTCTCGTTATAAATTTAGATTTCCGATCTTTTTATACGTGCTGCTTCATTCTTTACACTTCATACGCCTGCCTTATTTAACACATTCTCTATAAAATCTATATGTGTCTTAGTATGTCGTACTTACATTGCTGTGTTACATTAATAACTAATTGCTTACACTTGTTTTGTCGGACTGAAGAGATGGAGTAATTTTATACCTGACTATAGAATTTCAATTGTAATTGAAACAAAGCTGCACAGTGTCTTAAGGAACCTGTTTTTGTGTCAACAAGTATTTTTTACAAAATCTTATAGTCTTTATCGTTTCAGACACCCCAGTGAAACTCTGACCATCCTATCTCTTTTTGTTGATTTTTAAAAAAAACACAAAGTTACCCTATTTCCGGGTTCATAAAATCACAAAAAATATTTATACAAAAACGTTTGTGATATAATTGAATTTGGAGAACACGCATGAACCACTTATAATAAAACGTAAATTCAAGCAAATTTCCATTGATCGAATCTTAATAGGAACCGAAATATTAATATATTTCTCTCTTTTAATTTTTGTTTTGTTATTCCCGAATAAACCCGTATTGGGCTGAGATTTCCAGTATACATAATAGTTCCAGTACTTTTCCATCGTCAGTATTAAAACCAGCAACCAATGCTGTGTTATTCAGAAGTTATAATTAAATGAATATTTTCTCCAGGGTTGTCCCTAATATACCGGATGAAAATAAACAGTTACCCGGATGTAAAATATAAGTAAAATGCGTGGTTAGTAATAATTTAGAAATAATTATGTCTAATAATAATAATAATAATAAGGCGTAGGGATGTGACGACCCCACCGCCCATTGTTTGAATGGCAGGATATGTTTGCCATTCCGGCTTTGCAAATAGTCTGCGCTTGAGCTTGTAGGTGTTGACCGTGTCTACAAACTGGTCCCAGCGCTGAATAGGGTGACAACGGTCTCCCCGGGGCAAGTGAGTGAAACCCCGGGTGAATCTTCGCTCATCATAATGGCAAACTGTAATAATGATGAGCGTATAGGGCCGCTTCCCTTGGGTGATCGAAGGGGCACGTCTGGAGCTCGGGCTGGACGTGGCAGCATGCGGTCCCCAAGCCGCCGCAGACCAGCCCGACAACCTGGCCGGCCTGCGCGACCACCTCAGCCACCAGATGGCTTGGCATCGGTTGGGACTGGGGCAACTCAGTCCCAGCAGTCGGTGCCCGCCGCTGGTGGAACAAGGCGCCGCATGGCATGGACGGTCGAAATGAATAGAAATGCCATGCGGGCCTATATTAGGGCCTCGGGTTCAAGAACTGGACGGACGGGTTATCGGGCAGCAATGTACCTCGAATTTCTGCGACTGGAGCCCAATTTGACCGTCACAGAACAAAACCTGGCGGATCGAGTTCGGTACATACAGCGCTCAGAACTTTTTAGCACTACCGAACTCGAACAATTGCGACGCGAGGCTGTTCCCCCGCTAGACGAAGAGCCATCTTTGCAGGTTCTCCCTCCAGTCCCTGAACGGGAAGTACGGAAGGAGCCAATTGCTAACCTGCCGGATGTGGGTGGTGCGGAAAGCGATTGGGGAACAGTCTCCCTGGATTTGGATTTGGTGAGGAGCGCACTCGAAGAGACGATCCTGGAATATCGCCAAGTGCCTCTCGAAAGGAGGCCAAGGCTGCCCCAAGTTCCTCTCAGCATCAAGGTTCGGGATGTCTTTGAGGCCGTCAATAACATGCAGCCCTCATTTTTAGAGAGCAGCATGGACCTTTGGGATACGGATTCAATTCTCTTTGGCGCCGCAATGACAGTTTGTCAATTTGTCGGCGTCAGGATGCCACCAACAAGAGCTCTTGGCTCCCGCCAGGCTGGCAGTACTAGTCCCAGGACTAGAACTAGACCAGCCTGGATGAGGCGGATTGAAAGCCGTATCACAAGGGCCAGGGTCCTCATCGGCAAACTGAACAGCTTCAGATCAGGCAACAATAGGCCGAGGGTGGTGCGCTTCGTCAGGGAGGCATTCCCTGGTGAGAATGTCTTTGACAACTCACCGGAGTTTGCCTGTAGACTGGTGGAGCGCATCGATGATCTGAAGCAGAAGATCGCTGCTTGGGGTAAGCGAATTAGGCGATATTCTGAAAGGGTAAAGAGGTACCAACAGAATCGTCTCTTCATGAGTGACCAGAAGAAGTTCTACAGAACTTTGGAGCGTCCCGATGTGGTTTCGACGGGTCAGCGACCGGAAAAAGCCGACGTAGTTGCCTTTTGGCGTGGGCTTTGGTCGCTGCCTGTTGATCACGAAGAGGGCCGATGGTTCGAGGCGGTCGAGGGAGCGTGCGAGCCCATAGCGCCCATGAACCCCGTCAACATATCCGAGGAAGATGTGGTGGCTGCGATCCGTAAGGCTCCGAACTGGAAAAGTCCGGGGCCGGACGGATTGCACCATTACTGGTTGAAGGGGTTCACGCGCTGTCACGCTACTCTCGCCCGTCAGTTCCAAAGCGCCCTCGAGAGTGGGACGCTCCCGAACTTCTTAACTACTGGGGTCACTCATTTAGCTCCAAAGAGCGATGCTACCGCGGATCCATCACAATACCGCCCCATTACTTGTCTTTGTACAATTTACAAGACCTTGACATCCGTTCTGAGCTCCAAGATTACTCAACACATTGTTGATAACAATGTGATATCTGGAGCTCAGAACGGATGTAGGGGCGGTAGTCGCGGTAGCAAGGAGCTACTCCTCATCGATGCGGTCGTAGGCCAACTGGTCAAACGCAACCGTCGGAACTTCTCCGCTGGCTGGATAGACTATAGGAAGGCGTTCGATTCGGTACCTCATTCATGGCTCATGAGGGTCCTCGAGCTGTACAAAATTGAAAGTACAGTTCGACACTTCCTCGGGCAGTGTATGGGGTGCTGGAGAACGATCCTGAGTTTAGACGGTCAGCGGATGACGGACGCGGATGACCAAATTGATATAAGGCGAGGGATTTTCCAGGGCGATTGCCTGAGTCCAGTTTGGTTTTGCTTGGCCCTGAATCCTCTAAGTACACTCTTGGAGAATTCAGGGACAGGCTTTCAGTTTCGGAGAGGCGGACCACGCTTGCCTCATCTCCTTTACATGGATGACCTGAAGCTTTACGCCCCCACGGCTAACAGATTGGCGGAGCTACTGACGATCACTAATGATTTCAGTGGTTCCGTCAAGATGGAGCTCGGGGTCGATAAGTGTGCGGTCATTCATGTCAAGAAGGGGCATGTTGTGCACTCTGATGGTGTCGATGTCGGCACCAATCATTTGAGGGCACTCTCCGAGGCTGAAACATACCGGTATCTGGGCATGTCACAAACCATCGGTGTGAAGGTGGCAGACGTGAAACAGGGTGTTTGCGAGGAGTTTTATGAACGCCTGAAAAGTGTGCTCAATAGCTACTTGTCAGGCGTTTATAAGATCCGAGCCATTAACTCCTGGGTCATGCCTGTACTGATGTACACGTTTGGCGTGCTCAGATGGACTCAGACCGAACTCGACGCTCTGGACAGACGAGTCCGCACGATGATGACCTCTCATCGAATGCATCATCCGAGGTCGTCGGTTATGAGATTGTATATCCCGCGGAAGTGTGGTGATCGAGGCCTCTTGAGTGCCAAAACCATGCACAACCGCGAGGTATGCAACCTCAGAAACTATTTTTTGACGATGACGGATGATAGTATTCGGGGAGAGGTGGTCGCTAGTGATAAAGGACTGACTCCCTTATCGTTGGCCTCACAGGATTGGCGAACCCCAGGTACTTAGCACCTCTGATCGGGAGGCCGTATGGAAAGAGAAGGAGCTGCACGGGAGGTTTTACAAGGTACTTCACGAACCTTTCGTGGACCGTAAAGCCTCCCTGCATTGGCTGCGTTTCGGGGACCTCTTTGGGGAAACCGAACGTTTTGTCTGTGCAATACAAGACCAGGTTATCAAGACGCGGAACTATCGGAAATACATCCTAAAGGACGGTACCACAGACATCTGTCGAGCATGTGGCCGTCCCGGAGAGTCACTTAGGCATGTTATTTCCGGTTGTTCGGCTCTTGCTAACACTGAGTACTTGCACAGACACAACCAAGCAGCCAAAATCCTACATCAGGAGCTCGCTCTGAAATACGGACTCTTGCATCAGAGGCTACCGTATTACAAGTATCTGCCGGAGCCAATCCTAGAAAACGACCAAGCCAAAATCTATTGGGTGGGACCGATCCGTTATCACGGACAGGACTATTCTAGCGAATAAGCCTGATATCGTGGTATGGGATCGGTCGCAGTCGAGGGTATTTCTAGTGGATGTCACTATCCCACATGACGAGGGTCTCGTGAAAGCCGAAACCGAGAAGCGTCGGAAGTATCTCGATCTGGCTCACGAGATCACCGACATGTGGGGTGTGACCTCGACTGAAATTATCCCAATTGTTTTGTCCGCGAACGGGTTAATTCCAACCAGCCTCGCGACCAACTTGAGGCGGTTGGATTTCTGTGGCGTGTCGGTTCCAGCACAAATGCAGAAAGCGGTGCTGCTTGATACGGCTCGGATCGTCCGTCGGTTCTTGAACCTGACTCCCTGACCCCGACCGACTGTGCTCTTGTCGGGGAGTACCGCCTCTCCCATTAAAATTTTATATTTTCTTTTTCGGCCATGGGAGAGGCGAGAATCTAAAAGATACCGAATAATAATAAATAATAAAAACTCTTTATTGTACATCACAAAAAAACAACAATTACAAAAAAAAAGGTCGGTACAAAAGCCAAAGTACAACTGGCGGTCTTATCACTAAGAGCGATCTCTGCCAGACAACCCATGAATGGAAAGATTTGCTGGATTAAAAACATGTTCGGTAGATGTCCAATAAATTAAACTGATTTGCTTAAAAACTAAAATTATTCGTCAAATTATTATCTATCTATCTAATGTATTTGCATAAATAGTTGTTGGCATTATTTTTTTACTTTTCTTGCAGATTCTATCTTATGGAATGGTTAATCTTCATAACTAAGTATAACATTTTCATTATTTTCATCATTTTCATTCCAAATGTCCAATACATGATTACGTTTATCTTCACCTACAGTCTTCATTAATCTTACGGCTTCAGCTGGAAGTGGAGGTTTTCTAAATTTCTCCTTCTTTCTTTGATTCCAAAGTCTGAGATGACGGGATCACATGAAACTAACGTCCTATTGAAGAGGTCAAACATAGCAGCTTCGTCACTTATTTTGCCTTGTCCGGTCGCCAGTACTTGTTTCAATTTTAGCAACTGCCTATCGAGATTGGACTTCTTCCCATGTCACATGTAGAACACTTCATCGAAACTCTCCAAGGCAAAAATGCCAAGTAGGTTAATTATAACATGGTTTTGAAGGATGCACTGAGACACGTTGCATCGAGTAATACATAGTACAGACTACCTAAATTAAGCATACACATACATACATATACTCACGGCTATAAATCCCTAGAAGGAGTAGCCAGAGCTAAGGAATTCGAAATTCCTCAGCCACGTTTGGAAAATTTAGTGGGGAAAAGATGGTAATATAAAGGTTGTTGGTGATGGATCTCCAACCGCATCGCCCAAAAATTCCTTAAAAGCCCCAATGCCGTTAGACGCCTCTTACGTACACTCACCGGAAGAAATGGGGTAGTGCTATTCTAAGCCGACACTACATAGCAAAACTTATAAAAGAAAGTGGTGTTAGTTACATTTTTATAACTCGAGAACAGATTAACCGATCTGGTTGATAATTGTTGGAGAGGTAGCTTAGAACCAGGAAAAGGATAAAGAATATATATCATCACGATGAATATCGTAGGTTGTAAGCGGTAAAAACGATTTAACACCATCCGTGCGAAGCCGGGGTGGGCCACTAGTATTATATATTTTAAAGTCTTATATTTATAATTCAAATTAATAGAGAAAAACCAGATGAAAAATGATCTATGTTAAATGTCTAAGTTTGTTTTAGCGATAACTTCTGAATAACACAGCATTGGTTGCTGGTTTTAATACTGACGATGGAAATGTACTGGAACTATTATGTATACTGGAAATCTCGGCCCAATTCGGGTTTATTCGAGAATAAAAAAAACTTAAATTAAAAGTGAGAAATATATTAATATTTCGGTTCCTGTTAAGATTCGATCAATGGACATTTACTTGAATTTACGTTTTATTATAAATAGTTCATGCATGTTATCGAAATTTAATTATATCACATACATTTTTGAATACAATTTTTTTGTGATTTTATGAACCCGGAAATAGGGAAACTTTGTGATTTTTTTAAAAATCAGCCAAAAGAGATAGGATTGTCAGAGTTTCACCGGGGTGTCTAAACCGATAAAGACTATTAGATTTTGTAAAAAAAACAATTGACACAAAAACAGGTTTCTTAAGACACTGTAACCTGTTATGAGGAAATTTTTGGAGGTAAAATTTTCCTTATTTAAGAAATTTATGTAACTCATGGATATTTATATATAGGAAGATACGAGGAAACAATTGAGACAAATAACAATGCTGTTCATAAAATAAATAAATTTTTATCTTCGCAATCTATAAATAATTTATTTTTATTTTAACTTTACAATCTTGCATGAGCAAACTGGAATTGACTACGAAATATCATCAATCAGATTCAATTAATGTATCGAATGTTTACTGTTGAAGAGCCTTTTCACGGTTTGTTAATAATATCACTTATATAGTAGGTAACCAATTTCAAAAATTTTGCTGAAATTGGATCTAAAGTAATTATTTATCGAAACGCTAATTTGGTGATACAACACCAGTGCATAAAGTGATAGAGTACTTCAATTTTATCGTTGTAATTACTCGACTTCCACTGAAAGACCACCAAAGCAATAATGCTAAGACTTTCCCAAGAATCTCCACAATTTCCTTTATCTCGCTACCCATAAGCATAAGGATTCTGCAACCTAGTCCACGTGGTCAGAGCTAAATCTGACTGCATCCGCGGACACCTGCGGCGCGATCTTTGTGCTGTCTATAGTATAGGATACACACTTTGTGCTATCGTTCGCGGCGAAATTGACCGGCCCGCTTTGCCCGCGCCGCTGCACAATGGTCACTTCTCAAACTATTATTAGGTTGTTAGGGGCACTTTTTACAAATCCCCAATAAGAGGTGGTGCTGCTCCATACCTCCACCCTCCCTGATAGTGGGACAAATTTTGTCGTAATCAAATATATAAAAACTGCCTACCAGGCGATTTGAATTCCTAGCTGTTGTCGGAGCTTTGCGGCTTGCCATAAAAGTTAAAATTACTGCATTTTAAGTTCCTTTTTTAAAAAAATTATTTAGTATATTTGTCGTTATTGTCCTGATGATGATGATGATGATGGTGGTAGTATGACGATAATTATGATGGATAGTTTCATGTATTTTCATTAATCTTTAAAATTATTATATTTTATAACTGGTTGATGTGTAACAATTTTCTATTTTTTTATATAATGTTGTTTCTTAACCCATATAACACACGCAATTTGAATGTAATGCCAGTCGAATTCAGTTCTTGTCCGGGGTACACTCCGGCTTGGTCAAATCAACTAGGTATTATATATTTTTCTATCGAATCACCATAGTCTAGTTTCGTGGCGAGGGCATAAAGCATGAAGCAGTTCTATTGCTCCATTGTATTTGGTAAGCCATTGGTTTTCATTTGGGTAGGCAGTTAAGTTTTTTTTTCCCTTAGTAAAATATAGCAAACCTTTCGCGCTTAGTTAAATTCAACAATATTTTTGCGTATTAATTATGTAAATTATTATTTTATTAAAAATATCGTTAAGTTAGTATCCCATAATACAAGTTCTACTTAGTTTGAGGCTACCTTGATCTGTGTATAATATGTCGGTATATTTATTTTGTTATATTTTTTGGCTGTGTAGTGGCTTAGAATAGCACTACCCCATTTCTTCCGGTGGGTGTACGTAAGAGGCCACTAACGGTATTGGGGCTTTTAAGGGATTTTTGGGCGATGAGGTTGCAGACCCATCACCAATAACCTTTATTTTACCGCCTTTTCCCCACTCATCTTCCAAAAGTGGCTGAGGAATTTATAATTCCTTAGCTCTGACTACCCCTTCTAGGGAATTATAGCCGTGAGTATATGTATGTATGTATATTTTTTTCATCTCGCCATTTTATGCGATATAATTCATGGCCCTTCTTATTATAAATAAGTACCCCTAAATTATATACCGTGTAACTAAATGAGTTACTTTTTTTAAGCAAATATTAAAAACAACTATCTAAAAATATACTTTTATTAGGTTTTACACACACGAGAACACTTATTGCGATACTTATTATATTTACAATATTCTATCGCATATGAATCTTAAATGTTATAAACCAGTACAACAATAGTAAAATTTATATTTAACCGTTTATGTCTAAAATTATTAGTATAACCATAAATTTGTTTAAAAATAGATTTAGATTAGTATAACGAAACGAAGCTAAAATAATTTTATAAGCGAGTATAACCTTATATTTCTTAACTTTTTCTAGTAAAAATATAACAAAATAGAAAAGTCTTCAATGTAGAAATCATAATTTAAAATTTTTATTTTTAGAACAAAATATAAACATGTTATGAATAGAGCAAACATTTTGTTCTTAAATGGAAGTAAAATTAACTTCAAAAGTTGATGAGGAATTTCGTATTCTGAAGCTCTGGCTACCCCTTTTAGGGAGTAATGGCCGTAAATATATGTATGTTAAATAAATGGTCTTAAAGAATATAAATCCTTTGAATGATAAGGTCAGTAAATAGTCTTACCAATACTCAAGTCCAGAAAGGAGAAGCCAGAAATTTTAATTAATAATTTTATAATTTGAATGTATTTGTTCATGAAAACCTCATGTGGGGATTATTACTAATAAATAAAGGATAATTCAATTAACACGGTAGCTCAATAGGGAATATGCATAAAATTTTAAATGCCCTAAAACCTTTTTTTCACGAATACTTATTATCGCAATATTATAAAATTTACTTATTATTTAAACCCTTAAAATAATATTCAAAAAGTGCAAAATAAGGGAGCGAAATTCAAACTTCCAAAACGCGCCACCATCGGTTGAACGAAATGTGACGTCATCTGACACGAAATTGTATTCAAAAGCGTCGAAAACACTAAGGTAAACACCTACTGGACGTGTCATGTGACGTCACGTATAGCGCGCGTAAAATGGCGGCGTTTGAACTGCTTAAATTTTTTATAAGTTTTAAATTTCAATTTTAAAAATATCTAGAGGATTTTGAAGCCTAGTAATATTTTTTTCTACGTTATAAAATAGTAAACTATTAATTTAAGACAAAAAAGAAAAACATGAATATTCCCTATTGGCAGAGCGACGGGGGCGTGTACCCGAGTTCGCGGGTTCGATTCCTGCCTGTGTCGAAATTTTTCTTTCCTTTATTTATTAGTAATAATTTTATAAAATTAATTGCAAGGAAATATCACTTTCTTTACCACTTTTGGAAGATAGGATAGATAATGTTAAAAAAAGTAGAATAAAGCATGGCTTGTAAAAACAAGGTCAAATAGTCCTCTATCTTAATTATAATAAAATATTGTTCTTAGTAATAAAATACATTTATAGTTGTTTTCAACTTCTGTAGTTCAGTGGACAGAACATTGCTTTAGATATTAAAAGTGTTTTGTGCTGTCAGGTTGGTTGAGTTTCGAATTACTTAATATTTAGTAAAGACAAATATTTTTTTATTGATAAATGTATTTATTTGATGAAAACACAATTCTACAGACCTTCCATTTCTTTTTATGACTTTTGCCCTCGACTATTTTGTACAAAATATGTATACAAGTAAAAATTACTCCCCTCTCATACTTTAAACTTTCAACCCGTATTGTACTATTGCATTTGGTTAACATGTGCAACAGATAAAAAAATATTTAATCAACACTGTAACATATAGTAATATATAATAATTTCATAATATAACGTTTTGAACATATTAATTTATTAAACAATGAACGGGTATTACAATTAATAATATCTGTCACAAACCTTTAAAATTGAAATAAAACTTATAAATTTTTAGTAATCATCACAATTTTATTTTAACACTACCATGCTAAAGCTTCAACAGAATTTATTAAAAAATAATTTGAACTTGTATCCTATGTATGTAATGAAATATGTAATATAATGTTTATATAATGAAAACTATATGATATACGAAACATAGATAATTATAAGAAATATTTCAACAAGTTATAATCAGATTATGCAATCAAAATTAACAAAAGTTGTTTAAAATATTTTCGAAATTTAAAATCCGTCAAATTACAGCCATTTGACGGAAACCCAAATTTTCATACAGAATTGGATAAACAACGTGGTGAACGTATGAATTTCAATATTAGAGAAACATTTTTAACCACGAAACCAAACAATATAAGAATTAAAAAGGAAGCCTATGTATACCTATATAATATATAATACCTTGGAAGCACATATTATTTTAGAAAATATAATAACTATAAACGGAGTAATCGCTTTACATACAACATACAAAAAAACATCCAATCGAATTAAAAACCTTTTTTGAAGTTGGTTAAAAACTGAGGAATCACTGGGAATATAAATAGTACGTAGGCACATGTTACCTAAAATTTTGTTTAGACCCATGATTAGAAAACCTATGCGAACGATGACTGTGTTATTTATTTATTTGGAAGACTTACAGCTAAATAATAACAATATAAGTAACAGTACATAGCATCGATGCCAGTTAAAAGTCTTCGTTTTGCCAGTTATGATGACAGTACTGAATAACAAAATGTATCATATTCTAAGAAAATAATATTGTTTTTTTACAAGTAGTAAAAATGTCATCATCTTTTCCCCAATCAACTACCAAAAGTGGCGGAGAAATTTATCATTCCAAAGCTCTGGCTACCCCGTTAAGGGATTTATAGCCGTGAGTATATGCATTCATGCATGCATAGTAAAAATGTCACTGTCGAAACAAATAAGAGGGTCGCGTAAGTTCCCCAATCATGGGCGTAAATTTTATTCTCAGATGGGTTAAATAGCCTGGAAATACACTTAAAAGAAAGCATTGCACTGGTTTCTTTGTGAAGGATTGGGGAAGAAGAGTAAGGAAGCAAAAACAACTCTATAGATGACACGGGTTTCCTTAGAAGAATGAGGCTTTTACCAGTCTGGTAAATCAGGACACTTAATAAAGTAGTTGAACAGTTTTGCCGTTGTTTTATATGAAGATAAGACCTTGAAGATCTTCGTCATTCTTCTGATATCTGTTCTAGTTTTTATAGTTCGGAATTCTCCTAATTTGAAAAGTGCGTATTGAATATCATCTTTTATGCTTATTATTTGTATTTCGTTTCTATCTTTATTTTCTTTTCTACATTCTAAAACCCAACATTTATTCAACATCATAAAAACTCACTAACAAACTTGAATTACTTTCAATTAACATAATTTCTATTTTGGCACATTTTCTTTAACATAAAATCATATCCATCAGAGTATAGGACAGCGGGGGGTGAGAGCTGATAGTCGCGAGAGTGGAAGAGGGGTGTATGTCTTTTCCGAAACATTAATCTTCTACATTCTTTTCTATTTACAAACTATCGTAATTTTATCACTTTCACTTTTAACTCAGTTTCCGTTGCCACTTTCCTTTTATCTTTTTAACGCCACTTCCGTTTCCGTCACGGCGACTTGTTTCTCTCTGTGTTTCTAATCCATTGTGGTTGTGTAGCAGACACTACAACCAAATACGTCTTTTGTGTCTGCAATGTGTTAATATAAGACAGCGGGGGGGTGAGGGCGGGTAGTGGCGAGGGTGGAGGAGGGGTGGATGTCTTTACGTCAACATTTCTGTTACACTTTTGAACCAAACATTGCTTCAGTATTAAAAAAAACTTACTAAGAAACTAGAAACACTTCACCACTTTCACAATAACACAGTATTTTTTTAACGCCATCTCCGATTCCGTCATCTAGACTTCCTTCTCTCTGTGTTTCTAATCCATTGTGGTTGTATAGCAGACACTACAACCAAATACGTTCTCTGCGTCTGTAGTAAATCTGAGTACAGGACAGCGGGGGGGTGAGGGCGGGTAGTGGCGAGGGTGGAGGAGGGGTGTATGGCGGCGGGCACCCCTCCCAAGGTCACATAACGCGCAGGCGCAGGGCCAGATTCTCGGACTGTCGCTGTGTTTGATGGATTGCTTGATACTAGGCATTTTAGGAGCTGCAATGAAAATATAAGTTTAGTGGGAAAGTATAGGCAAGTGTTGAGGGCAGCGCGGGAGTTTATGATGTAATAGACACTTAAATGTATAAACCAAGATAACGTGTATTTCAAGAGCTTACATTGCCAAATTGCTTATGCTTCATGAAACAGTTGTTAATCTGTGCCTTCCCGAGCAATAGCGAAGGACAAGTATCGTCAAAACCCAGGAACAATAGAATTATTTGCGTTTGGCTCCACGGGGAGTGATTGGTCTCTTTTTAAAAGCTCACTTCATACACAAGCCGTTGATATCAATAAAAACGTAATTTAACTCTTAAAATAAAAGAAATAAGGGGTTAATTCGAACACGGTAAGCTGGCCATCAGCGGCCCCGGCGGCGCCGGGGAGCCATCGGGGTTTGACGGTACTTTTACTTCTGGCTACTCTGGGAGTCGGCGGGACGTGAAAGGTTAAAGAACCTACCTTGGAATTATTCGACAGTCAGTTCATGAAAAGGATTTTTATTAAAAAAAAACTTAACATACTTCTTGCCAAAAAAGAAAAAAGAAGCAGATGAACATTAAGCAATTAAGGGCGAAAACGCGTCTAAGACGTTAGACCGCTCACTGTAGGTAGATTCAACGATGTAAATTATCTAATAATCTATGTTCATATCTATTAAACGATAATAATATTTGTTTGGTAAATAAAACATTCAATGTAATAATTACCTGATCATAGAGCTGACCGCAGCTAGTTATATTCATATTAAACCGTTGGCAAATAGCATGTAGTTGTTGTTTCACTTCATACGCGTACGACAAATTCTTGTGATGCAAATAGTTTTCTTTACACCATTGCTGCAAATAAAAGATTTCTATTTAAGTACTGCAATAGAATTGCTGAGTAGTGTCGGCTTAAAATAGCAGTGACCTATATTTTCTTACGCGTTTTGTTATAGGCGGCTTAGAGTTTTGAGTTTTCTTAAACGATTGTAGTGCGATGTGTCTAGAGACCTATTACCAACGATTCTTTATTTTTTGTATGTTTTCCCGTAGTAACTTCCAAAAGTGGCAGAGGAATTTATAATTCCGAATCTCTGACTGCCCCTTTTTTTAATTTACATACATACATATACTCAAGGCTATAAATCCCTAGAAGGGGTAGCCAGAGCTAAGGAATTAGAAATTCCCCAGCCACTTTTAGAAAGTTGAGTGGGGTAAAGATGGTGAAATAAAGGTTGTTGGTGATGGGTCTCCAACCGCATCGCCCAAAAATCTCTTAATAGCCCCAATACCGTTTGTCGCCGCTTACGTACACCCACCGGAAGAAATGGGGTAGTGCTATTCTAAGCCGACACTACACAGCAGTTTTAAATTTACATCCGTGATTATATACATGTAATTTATGCATATGTAAAAGTTTTAAAAAAAATAAGTCTAGTCTTGATATCGTAACGTATGATTTGTATCCTGAGCTTCGGCGCTCACATAATTCGGTTCTTCGGAGGACGAATAAAGCCGGCGGTCTCGTGAATCGGTTTAATAGTCTTTAATGTCTGCCAACCCGCACTAGGCTTGAGTAGTGGACTAAGGACTATGGCAAAATCACCTTATTCAGAGTAGCTATAGTATATATCGGCTGTGATGATATTGACTACTTATTTACTATCGAACGCGACACGATTCTGTTAAATCTCTCTTGCTTTCCCTTTCTTATTATTCTTCTCATCGATGATTTTTTATTCTTTTCACTTTGTAAGAACATTTTCAAACTGATTTTCTGATACCTTATATGCTTAATTATTTAGACAAATCAGACGACTTGGCGCAGGTAGCGGAAAAGATAGGACCGGTCCTTGTGAAGATCTTTGGGGGAGACCTACGTTCAGAAGTGATGTATATGATTAAAACAAATGTATACCTTTTTCAACGGAGTTTTGCAGAACGCTCTAAAAACATTGAGCAGTGTGATGTGGTCTCCTATCGGCGATACGAACTTCTGTTTAACTTTCAATGCTTCTTCTCTCTTGTGCATGGGTGTATGGAATAACGTTTCGCTCGATAGAACTGCTACTATACTTAGCGCCTGGAACACAATATATGGATTAAATAAACAACCGTGATAGCCCAGTGGGTAGAACACTCGGTTATCGTGCAAAACGACTAGTGTTCAAATCCTGAGTCGGGCCTACACCAATTTGTCTTTTCTAAAGACATATGTGTGGTTAATTTATCATGGTTGTTAACGGTGAGAGAAAACATCGTGAGGAAACCCACATGGCTGAGTTGTACTTAGTCATGTGACAGTGTATTCGTACAAAACGGCGATAGGCCTGCCCCCTATCACGTGAGTACACTGTCCATGCAAAACGTGGGTACTCTGAACACCAGGTGATAAAGTCACGTGATGTTCAGAAGTATTAGTACCTCTGCCAACCCCTTCGGGGATATTCGGCGTGAACGTTTATGTTTATGTTATATGTAAATAAACAAATATATAGTCGTCGTAAGTCATATGGCGTCTTCATAGCTTTGAAGTGATTGCTCAGAGATCAAGCCAAAAACCTAGTACCAAAATGCTTTATCTTTCTATCTTCTGATTTCAAAGTGTGTCATTGCAAGTCATATGGGGAAAAATGGTAAGAAAGCCAAGGCGAACACCACGTGACATAAAAGACACGTGGTGTTCAGAAGTCACTACTTTTGTGGTGTTCAGCATTTACTGCTGCCACTCCTTTGGGAATTTACTGCGTGAACGTTGAGTCATGAGTAGAGGATTCGATCCCGGGATCCCGAAAACCGGGATCCCGGAATCCCGATCATATTTTAGTCCCGAAAATCTCGGGATTAAATTCCAATGAATCCCGGGATTTTCGGGACTTAAACTTTTTTTAAATAATTCATTAAAAATGTGCGTGAAACGAAACGCGCTTACTTTCATTTGACGTTAAACGTCAAAATTTGCCAGCCATCTTGTTTACACAGCTGATTTCGTTTGTTTCTGCTAACAAACGTTGTTGGATTAGGTACTTTACCTACCTATGTGTGTAAAATAGTGTAAAAATTACGCTTCAGATCGTGTAAGTATTGTATTTATATTGTTGATTAGTGATAAACATATGTCGGGGTTTTCGGTGCGGGAATGGTTGACATTAGCCAAAGAGTAGGTATTGTCTTAAAACAGAATAGATATAATAAAGTGAAGTGAAACGTGTTCTAAATACGTTTAGTCCCTCAGAAGGCCAGAGTGTTACTAAAGCAAAAAGAGCATTTGATGATGCAAATATAAGAAGCGACTTAATTTTCATTGCAAATTATTTAATGACTATCCCAAATGCAATTAAAAAACTACAGGGTGCAAGTCTGTCCATCAGCGATAGTCTAAAAATTGTTCATAAAACCTATCGAGATATTTCCAAATTAAACTTGAGCGTAAAAGGAAAACGTATTTTTAATAAACTGAAGTTGGTTTTAGAATAGAATTCTGGCTATAGTACACTAAAAACTATGAACGAATTATTACAAGACAAAGAAATAGAACTGCGATCACCAACTTTGCGTGCAACAATAGATTCCTTCAAAAAATTTAAATATGCACCTATTACAACTGCCGATGTGGAAAGATCGTTCAGTTCGTTGAAATGGATATTTACAGCAAGACGTCGCAGATTAACCGTTCCAAATATAGAAAAAATATTAATAGTTTATTCTGATCACCGCGACAACTACTAAAACTCAAAGTTATATAAATATATATTTGTTTTGTTTTTTATTATTTAATAGAGTGTATATTATGAGCTGTCGCATATACACTCGCATATATATGCAAACTGTCGCAGAGAGGTAGGTATTCAATAGGCATAATATGATACTTTTTCAGACTTACCTATCTGTTTATCTCTACTCTTTCTTAAATCATTCCCGCACCGAAAACCCCGATATATGGTGATAAACCATTAATTTATTTCAAAAACAACAATGCACTAATGTGTATGGCTAAATAAATATGAAAAACAGCGAATGTTTTTTCTGTTGATCTAAGAGGTTATGTTTATTTTGTACACATATTCAAATGTTCTTTTCTTATTGTTTTAGGTTTAAGAAGTAAGAAATGTCACTTTCTAAGGAAAGTTTTTATGTCAAACATAAAAAAGATGAAGACGTTACGTCAGTGTGGAGTAATTTTTTAGTCGACAAAATGGGTAGCTCGGCAAAATGTAAGCGTTGTTCAGCTATTTTAAAAACCTTAGGAGGATCAACCAAAAGCCTACATACTCATCTATTTTCAAAACATTCCATAAAAATAGATTCTGCTAAGGCATCTTCCTCAACAAGTCAAAATAATGAAGGACCATTTTTCGTTCTGATGCCAATTTGTGCACAGCGGATGCTACACTCAAGTTTCTTTTTCAAGAATTGCGTGACAATGACTCAATTTTGGCTTCTAAATTGAAGACACATTTATTGAACCGCTTGAAAGATCGTCGACGCAGTGAGTTAAGTGGAGTATTAAACTATTTACAAAATCCTCATACTGAGAAGACTGAGTTAGAAACTGATTGTGACTTAAAGGAGTTATTTTCAAGTCCAAGCAAGATGACTATAAAAAAACAGATTATTTTGTTAGCTGGAAAAATTGAAAATAGTGATAATGAAGAAAATGACACGAACATTGAACCTACGCAGACAACTAGTAAGACTGATTTAACATTAAAAGAAAAGCTTCAGAACGAAATAGAAAACAGTATGAAAATAATAAATCCTGAAGCATTTAAAGAAACTGATCTTTCTAAGATCATTAAACAAGAAATGAATCTTTTTGAGGCTAGTTCCACACGAGGTCATAATTTGGAGAAGGCTTACAAAAATTTATTGACGATTCCTCCAACTTCCATCGAGCCTGAACGCGCGTTTTCCGCTGCTTCATATTTGTGCAACAAATTAAGAAGCATGCTTTCGGATGAGACGTTGGAATTTGTTATTTCTAAGATTTTATTTTCGTGGCTTTAATAAGTAAATTATAGTTCCTGGTCTATTTTATTTAAAATATTAGTAGTCCTAATAACATTGATCTCTTTTGACAAATATTAGAAGTTGATTTTTTTAAGTTTATTGTAAAATATAAAATAAACAAACTAGGCAATAATTTTTATAAGGGCCTAGTTTGTTAATTTTATTAGAAGAAATAATAATTTTGTTTTGTTTTTGAAGATTTAAGTAAAGATTTAAAATAAAAGGTTGATTTTGATATGTTTACTTCTTTTTAATTGCTACCGTTTTCTGTACCAATAAAATCCCGGGACTATCCCGGGATCCCGGTATTAACAGTCGATAATCCCGAAATCCCGGGACTAGAAAAATCGACCGGGATCGAATCCTCTAGTCATGAGTCTATAGTGAGGTTTAAAAGTGAGTCATGATGTAGTTAAAAAGTGTTCCAATCATCATTTGGCACAAATAGTTGAGATTTCTTATTACATACATACATATACTCACGGCTATAAATCCCTTGAAGGGGTAGCCAGAGCTGGGAAATTAGAAATTCCTCAGCCACTTTTGGAAAGTTAAGTGGGGTAGAGATGGTAAAATAAAGGTTGTTGATGATGGGTCTCCAACCGTATCGCCCAAAAATCCAATAAAAAGTCCCAATACCCTTAGTCGCCTCTTAAGACACCCGTGGGAAGAAAGGGGTAGCGACATTCTAAGCCGGCACTACTTCTGTGGTTTTCAGCATTTACTGCTGCCACTCCTTTGGGAATTTACTGCGTGAACGTTGAGTGAGTCATGAGTCTATAGTGAGGTTTAAAAGTGAGTCATGATGTAGTTAAAAAGTGTTCCAATCATCATTTGGCACAAATAGTTGAGATTTCTTATTACATACATACATATACTCACGGCTATAAATCCCTTGAAGGGGTAGCCAGAGCTGGGAAATTAGAAATTCCTCAGCCACTTTTGGAAAGTTAAGTGGGGTAGAGATGGTAAAATAAAGGTTGTTGATGATGGGTCTCCAACCGTATCGCCCAAAAATCCAATAAAAAGTCCCAATACCCTTAGTCGCCTCTTAAGACACCCGTGGGAAGAAAGGGGTAGCGACATTCTAAGCCGGCACTACTTCTGTGGTTTTCAGCATTTACTGCTGCCACTCCTTTGGGAATTTACTGCGTGAACGTTGAGTGAGTCATGAGTCTATAGTGAGGTTTAAAAGTGAGTCATGGTGTAGTTATACAGTGCTCCAATCATCATTTGGCACAAATAGTTGAGATTTCTTATTACTCAGCAAATACAAGCTATAACCAAACAATGTAACTAACCTCCTCCAAACAGCCATACTCGGTCGCATTCAGCAGGAACTTGGAGTAAGTCGGGTCAACCGGAAACGCGGCCATCTTTTTGCCAAGATTTGTTAACTTCGGATTCGTTTCACTGTCAACAGCTCCTACCAATAAAAAATGTTTAGAAGTGCATTTTATTTTTCTCGTCAAAATATACTTTCATTTCAAAAAATATATTTTTAGAATCTTTTTCTCTTTGAAATTCCAAAATTCACGTACAATTTCAAATTCATAATTTTCATCTACGTTTACATGACTTGTAAGAATTAGGAAGGAAGCAAATGTCTCTTTGGATATAGAAAATCCTTAAAGCTCTAAAGTTACTAAAAACACGGTTGAGACGTTCTCAACTTAATTTCGTCTCAGGCTCAAATGCGGAGATTCCAGAGCCGCGTCGCTCTCAACAAGAAAAGGAAGAAACAACTGAACTGTCAAATGGCTAATAAAAAGGCCGACATCTACAATTTCATATTACTGTAATACAGATTGTAAAAGGGTATTAAATCAAGTCTCAGCAAGTTGATTTATTATTTCTACAACCACCATCATCATATCTTTAAGAGGCTTCTATGAGGCGGCTCCAAGTTTGTGGACGCGGGGCAGACGCATAAGGGCTGTTCCCGTTCAAACACTAATAAGTGAAACCAACTTACCTAATTCATTCAACATGCGTATAGAAGTCTCAACTGCCTCTTGAGGCGGCGCGTCTATCAACGGGAACGTGGCAGGATCAACGCCCATTGCTATCAGTGATAGAAGCGTTGGCGCGAGCGGACATCTAGAGTAGAAAGAAAACGTGTTTTAATTCGAGTTATAGATTTTAATATAGTTTACAAGGGTCTGTGTTTCAGGAACGTGGCACGATCAACTTTCATAATTATCAGTGATAGTATCTTAGGCGCGAGAGGGAATCTAGGGGAGAAGTAAATAGTTGTATAATTGAAGAATTACGGATAGTATAACAGGAATGAATTAAATAACATTTTGTTATTATGCGATTCACAGAAAATAATAAGCTTGTTTCGATAACAATAAATGAAAAAATAGATTCCAAGACTGTTTTAAACTAACGTAGACATTTTGAGCGGCAGTGCACTGGACATATTAAATTTGTTAGAATTTATTACCGTTTAAAGTGACAATAAGAATAAGAATACTTCAGGTTAGTGGTTCCGGCAAAGCCCTCAGGCGGGCGTGTACAGATTATTACAGCATATGATGATTTTTCATATAGCATACAGTAGCAGTATGTACAGTACATTACCGCAGTATGTCGGGCGCGCG